>JAPMUY010001904.1:35000-92500 GCA_026901105.3 Galaxias olidus
ATACAGGACTGTGTCATAACCAGCAGAATACAGGACTGTGTCATAACCAGCAGAATACAGGATTGTGTCATAACCAGCAGAATACAGGTCTGTGTCATAACCAGCAGAATACAGGATTGTGTCATAACCAGCAGAATACAGGTCTGTGTCATAACCAGCAGAATACAGGATTGTGTTATAACCAGCAGAATACAGGACTGTGTCATAACCAGCGGAGTTGGGTTATATTCTGGGCATAAGGAAGGGAATGTCTGTCTCTACTTCTTTTTGGTAGCACTCCAGACACATCCTGTCTTCTCTTAGGAGCCAGCCGGGTTTCTCTTCCCAGGCCCTCTTCAATGGCCAAGCTATGTTCACTGAGTCTGCACAGTCAACACTTTTATACGTTTTTGGTCTCTCTCTCTCTCTCTCTCTCTCTCTCTCTCTCTCTCTCTCTCTCTCTCTCTCTCTCTCTCTCTCTCTCTCTCTCTCTCTCTCTGTGTGTGAGAGCTGTAGTGAGAGGCCGGCAGAGTTCTTAGAAACAAAGCGTGGAGTGACTCATCACTTCAGCAGAAGCAGGAAGCTCAGGAGGGGGGGGGGGGGTCGACCTTTAAGGGGACGGGTGACAGCGATAACCTCTGACCTCAGGGCACTGCGTTACAGTGTGTTGCCTCCTCTCTCAGGTCCCCTATCTGACACTGAGGCTGCTCAGCCCTATTTTAAACAACGCTGTCGCATCGCCTCACTTCTCAGAAGCAGTCGGCAATTTTTATGTTTTACCGGATGTTATCATCTTAAAAAAAATAATAAATCCTGGTTGTATTTTTATAATAACATATTTGCACTTTCTGACTCTGAACATAAGGTTGGAAGGTTTTCTGATAAATAAAGCTGCTTCCTCATCCCCACAGTATTGACATGTTGACATGGGCTTACACCCACAAATAAAAGCTGTCAATGAGGAAGTGAAGGGTTTGTTTTGGTCTCACTTTCCAGGAAAAAAAAAAGAGAGAGAGAGTTTTGCTGCTTCTCTTGACGTTGATGCATCACGCGATATTGGATTCGATTTGGGGTGCGAACAATCAATACTGAAATCATCCACCACATCCAGTCTTGCATGGAGGACCCACTAAGAAACCACGGAGGCCTCTTTGCCAGGACGGGACTGACTAATGCAGCTCTAACCAGAAACAGCAGCATCTGTGGGTTGTCGATAGCGATTACGAGACAGAGGCAGAGATACTCAGAAATGGAATGGTCTGTGGGTTTCTCCTGTCCACAGTGAGCATTCTCCTGTCCATCTGTGGGTTGTCGATAGCGATTACGAGACAGAGAGATACTTAGAAATGGACTGGTCTGTGGGTTTCTCCTGTCCACAGTGGGCTAATAGATTAACTCTCACCCTGTGTGCACTCGACGGTTTCTCGCTATCTCAGGCTCAGAGCCTCTGCTTCATAACCAACGTTAGCTGGTCTCACAGCGCCCTCTACTGGTCAAACATATACAGTATTAAAGACATTTTCAAAAGCAAACAGCATGTTTCAATTACAAAAACCCAACTCAATACTTGATACAGTCAACAATGTTATTGTATAGTATTGTAAGTGTTCACACAAACTTTAAATATACAGTTTTTTTTAGATGCTTTCTGTAGGCTACAGACAAATATGCATTTAATTGAGAGACGGGACACTTAAAAAAATAAAAATAAAAAGGGGCTGTCCATCATGCGGGAAACAGAGAAGCCATTTCCAGTAACCAGCAGCAACACTTCCTCTTTCTGCTGAAGTCAAACCCTCATATCTCACTTTCAAAATACATCTACAACCCTCTTCCTGTTTTCGAAATATCTCCTCCACATGCACACTCACACACACACACACACACACACACACTCACACACACACATAATATAACCTCAATCACTCACACACTCACATGCTCACACACCATAACCACCCTTCCCCCACCTCTGAGCTCCTTTCAGCTCAATGGCAGATCTATCAAAGACGTGTAGGGGTAGAGGACTGTTTGAGGAGGTGACAGCAGGGTGGTCTCTATCAGTGTCTATGGTCCCTATTCTAAAGCTGTCCCTTTGAGGGTCTGCAAGCTGACGGATGACAGTCTGAGGACAGTCTGTGTGTGTGTGTGTGTGTGTGTGTGTGTGTGTGTGTGTGTGTGTGTGTGTGTGTGTGCGTGCGTGCGTGCGTGCGTGCGTGCGTGTGTGTGCGTGCGTGTGTGTGTGGCACAGGCTGTCCATGTGTCTGTCCATGTGTCTGTCCATGTGTCTGTCCATGTGTCTGTCCATGTGTCTGTCCATGTGTCTGTCCATTCGTTGTGTGCAACTGATTGGAAAGCAATTTGTAAAGCGCTTTTAGTCCCGAGACAAAAAAACTAGATGCAAAGGGCGCTGATAAGAGTATTAACCATGTGTTTTGATGGTGGGAGGAAACCGGAGCTCCCGGTGGAAACCCACACAAACACGGGGAGAACACGCAAACTCCACACAGAAAGGCCATTTGGTCAGGTGGGGTTCGAATTAAGGATCTTTTTTGCAGTGAAGCAAAAGTGCTAACCACCGAGCCACCGTGTGTGTGTGTGTGTGTGTGTGTGTGTGTGTGTGTGTGTGTGTGTGTGTGTGTGTGTGTGTGTGTGTGTGTGTGTGTGTGTGTGTGTGTGTGTGTTTGTGCGACACGTTGAAAGTATCAATCAGACAGTATAAATGGAAAAGCGTGTGTGTGTGTGTGTGTGTGCGTAAAACAGGGTCTGTCAGACACCAGAGAGGGAAAGTGAAGCCCATCTCCTGACACTGTAGCAGTGGAGACAAAAAACCCTGTCAGCTATGGGGGAAGTGTCTCTCTCTGTGTGTGTGTGTGTGTGTGTGTGTGTGTGTGTGTGTGTGTGTGTGTGTGTGTGTGTCTCTCTGTATGTGTGTGTGTGTGTGTGTGTGTGTGGGAGGTAGCAATTTACCCAGCAGGCCATCTTCCAGGACCCCCTGCCTGTACTGAGCTAAGAGCCCAGCCAAAAGGCATCATTTACGGGTGGCTGACCGTGGCCAAGACCCCCCATCAGTTACTTCATGGAGAGTCAGAGGAAAACAACGAGGCCTAATGATGAACGGCAACCATTTTCACATCCAGTTATTTTGTTGGTTCTTAGGTTTTGTCCTGTTTTATTTTGTTTTGCTAAAATACGAATTTACGTAAGTGGGATGATGAGTGGGCCTTTAATTTTCATAATATAATATTTTTCAAAGATGCTTTTAGAAAACATGTTCGTCAAAACATATTTGCCAAAAATAACCAACAAAAATCCTTCACACAGGTTTAAAAGTGTATGCAAAGAACAAGAAATTATTGCAAATAATGCGGCCAATATTCTCTCAAAATACTATAAAACAAAATAAAGTAACTTGTTATAGAAATGGACATGATAAAAGGTACACATTTTCAGTATTGAAACCGTTGCTGGTTAACAGGCTATTGAATGCATCTCTTGAGCGTCCACACTTTTTTTCCCCTGGCAAGATGAGATGTTAATCCTTTTTCAAAATGTCCACAACTTCAACAACGTGACTGCTGTGTCATAATAGCTATATAGTTTCACTGAGCAGTGTCTAACACATTAGAGGGTGCGAGAACAGCACCAACCAACGCAACCGCGAGGTGGGAACTTTCAAACGAAAGGACGGAGGCATAGCAAAGGCCTGGAAAATACGCCATTCCTCGACGTGAAAAAGCCTAGTCATAGAATATATTGATTGACACATTCCCAGAGCATGATTGGACAGAAGGAATTACAGTTAACACGTTGTGCCAGTGTCATTTTGTTTGACGAGTTTGACATCGCTGTGTGATTTACTTTGAGATAATAACCGTCTCGTGACTGGATTGTCTTCATTCTGCAGTCGTTCCTGACAGAGATTAGCGAGCGGCATTGGGAATGTACTGATACTATCGCTTTTGATTGTCAGGTGGAATTCATATTGCATGTACATGGTTTAAAGGCAAACTTGCGAACAACTGATAGCCAGAATAGTTTAGATGTGTTAGAATGGGACACTGATTAAGCGAACAAGGTAATGTGGAGGCATGTAGGTTTAAAAGTAATTTCCTGGTAAAATGTTATGCATATACTAATCTATTCCTTAGTTGAGAGCTGTTGATCAAACAAAGATTGTATTGATGATGATTGTTTCAAAGTTTTCAACATTTACAACACAATCATGTATTCATGGTTTAACATTTTCAGGTTCAAGAGTTAAAAAATTATACAGTAATGTGAGTAAAGTTTTAGTCAGGGGAGGGTGTTTTGAAGGCAAAGCGTGGTCACACCAAATATTGATTTGATAGAGATTATCTTTTCAATCCCTTTGTATTTCATGAATTGGAAAAAAAAATTGTAGTTTAATCTTTTTTTAAAAGGTTACTCACTTTAAAGTAATTTTTAAACCAGCCTAAAACATTTGCACAGTACTGTAATGATGATAGCGTCCTAGAGAATAGTGAATAGAAAATAAATAACTTTTTTCAGTAACGATGAGCTTCCACTAGATGGCAGAATTTTACAACTTGACGTCTATAACAGTCTTGACTTTGACAACACCTTTGACCTCCAGTTCAGCAGAAGTGATGTCTCTACGACGTACATGTATTCAGTATTCATGTGAGTCTGCGTACATTTGAATTTGTAAACATGAATAGAGATACGCTGAGAGAAAGCAATGAGAAGAACATAAGTGAGTTAACGAGAGAACATTACCAGGATTGTAACGACAGTTATATTATTATTAACGTTAGCTTCGGAAAAACAAGAACAAAAAATTGGGAACGGAAACTCAGTAAATACCTTTGTTGACGACGTGTCATCGTGACCTAGTTCACGGTGCTTTACACTTCATTACCGAGGCTTGTAAAACGAAGCGCTCGCGCTGCTATAAATATTCAGAGGCGCTGCACAACAGTAGTCATGCCAAAGTCAGGGACTTGCTCTTTGTATTTCGCTATAAAATTTAGGCCTATGTGGAATTACTAAAATCGTTGTAAAGTAATAAAAATAAACCTGTGATCATTAGGAGAGCCGGTTCTGTCCCACTTGGTGCCCTGTAGGTGAAATCACACAGGGACACCAGTGCCGATCCCAGGTCATGCATTATCCAATGTTTTGGATATTAAATATATGAAATGTGAAATAAACTTGGGCACTTTAGGTTTGATACTAAACCTTTCCCACCGTTCCCAATCCCTTTATGAATCCACATGCCCCTATGTTACTCAAGCTTTAGCACGCATGATCAGGAACAGTACACCGCTTCACACCAGCCAATTACCCAAAGGAACACTGGACTCCGCTCCTAAGCTGCTACTGCCTGTGAGAGGGCTACTATGGAAACGGACAGACATACATACGTGCATAAAGACAGACAGACAGACAGACAGACAGACATCGATAGAGAGACACAGAAAGACAGACAGATATAGAGTGAGACAGACAGACAGACAGACAGGCAGGCAGCGATAAAGACAGACAGACAGTAAGACAGCGATTTAGACAGACAGACAGTGAGAGAGAGAGAGATGGTGAGACACATTTCAGGCCGCATGCCTTTTGTAACGTGACTCTCGGTCCTATTGTTTGGAATTTGCCTTGGCAGGGGCAAGGCTGTGGTAAACACACACACACACACACACACACACACATTGTGAACAGGACGTTGATTATAGGCCCCTCCGGTGGACAGATCTCTGTAGCCCCTCTCCTTCCAGCCACCTGTGCTGCCCTCACACACAGCTCTATCTGCAGTCCCTCAGTGGGAAGGACGGGACCATAAAGTAATGATACCATATAGCATATTCTGAGGCTCTGCCAGAGGAGACGGAGGAGGAGGAAGAGGAGGAAAAGAAGGAAGAGCAGCAGGAGGAAGAGGAGCAGGAAGGAGAGGAGGAAGATAAAGGAAGATTAGAAAGAGGAAGAGTAGGAGGATGAGGAGGTGCAGGAAGAAGAGGAAGAGGAATAAGTGGAGGAAGATAAAAAAGGAGGAGGAGGAAGAAGATGAGAGTGTACTGCCATGTCTGAGAGGATATCTCCCTGAGCTCTCTACAGCCACCTGGTCACTGCCATAATAGTGAGGAAGAGGAGGAGGAGCAGTAGGAGGAGGAAGATTAGAAGGAGGATGAGGAGGAGCAGGAAGAAGAGGAAGATAAAGAGGAGGAGGAGGAAGAGAAACAGGAGAATGATGAGGAGGAGGAGGAAGAAGAGGAGCTGGAGAAGGAGAGTGTGCTGCCGTGTCTTCAGCCACTCGGTCGCTGGCATAATAATGAGGAAGATGAGGAAGAGGAGGAGGATGAATGAGGCGGCGGAGGAGAGGATCTGTCTATAGCCACTCGGTCGCTGGCATAATAATGAGGAAGATGAGGAAGAGGAGGAGGATGAATGAGGCGGCGGAGGAGAGGATCTGTCTACAGCCACTCGGTCGCTGGCATAATAATGAGGAAGATGAGGAAGAGGAGGAGGACGAATGAGGAGGAGGAGGAGAGGATCTGTCTACAGCCACTCGGTTGCTGCCATAATAATGAGGAAGATGAGGAAGAGGAGGAGGATGAATGAGGAGGAGGAGGAGAGGATCTGTCTACAGCCACTCGGTCGCTGCCATAATAATGAGGAAGATGAGGAAGAGGAGGAGGATGAATGAGGAGGAGGAGGAGAGGATCTGTCTACAGCCACTCGGTCGCTGCCATAATAATGAGGAAGATGAATGAGGAGGAGGAGGACAGGATCTGTCATCAGCCACTCGGTCGCTGCCATAATAATGAGAAAGATGAGGAAGAGGAGGAGGATGAATGAGGAGGAGGAGGAGGAGAGGATCTGTCAACAGCCACTCGGTCGCTGGCATAATAATGAGAAAGATGAGGAAGAGGAGGAGGATGAATGAGGAGGAGGAGGAGAGGATCTGTCTACAGCCACTCGGTCGCTGCCATAATAATGAGAAAGATGAGGAAGAGGAGGAGGATGAAGGAGGAGGAGGAGAGGATCTGTCTACAGCCACTCGGTCGCTGGCATAATAATGAGGAAGAGGAGGAGGATGAATGAGGAGGAGGAGGAGAGGATCTGTCTACAGCCACTCGGTCGCTGCCATAATAATGAGGAAGATGAGGAAGAGGAGGAGGATGAATGAGGAGGAGGAGGAGGAGAGGATCTGTCTACAGCCACTCGGTCGCTGCCATAATAATAAGGAAGATGAGGAAGATGAGGAGGAGGAGGAGAGGATCTGTCTACAGCCACTCAGTTGCTGCCATAATAACGTGTAACATCCTCCATGATGAAGGCTCAGTAGCCTCTCTATATTAAGACAGGATGCTCCTCTTTCTCTGAGGGTACTGACCAGGCCGACGCACACACACACACACACACACACACACACACACACACACACACACACACACAGACTTGTGCACGCTACGTGTCAGGATTTGTGTCGCCGAGTAGCAACTCGTACCACAGAAGAAAATACGGTATGAGACGAGGCATCTGGTTATAGAACTATTTATACACACACACACTACACCAGGTCTACCAACACCAGAGGCCTCTACTAGCAGCCTATAGATTCAGATATACGTTGTTATTATTATTATGAAGGTTATATAAAGGCACGTGTAATATTGTCTAATGAAGAGAAAAATATGCCCAATGCCCTAGGCCCCTTTAAAGCCATATTAAGTACATTGATACTGTGTAATATCACCCCCATTAATTTATATTGCAGCTGCCTCTTTTCCATGTGAGGACACTCTGTATGTATGTCTCACATAAGAAGACTTGATGACCCGTAGAATGAAGATGAAGATATGGGACGAAGATACTGTAAGTAATATGATGGCCCCTTTAAAGCCATATTAAACACATTGATACTGTATGTGATACGATGGCCCCTTTAAAGCCATATTAAACACATTGATACTGTATGTAATACAATGGCCCCTTTAAAGCCATATTAAACTCATTGATACTGTATGTAATACGATGGCCCCTTTAAAGCCATATTGAACACACTGATACTGTTTGTAATACGATGGCCCCTTTAAAGCCATATTAAACACATTGTTACTGTATGTAATACGATGGCCCCTTTAAAGCCATATTGAACACACTGATAAGGTATGTAATACGATGGCCCATTTAAAGCCATATTAAACTCATTGATACTGTATGTAATACGATGGCCCCTTCAAGGCCATATTGAACACACTGATACTGTCTGTAATACGATGGCCCCTTTAAGGCCATATCGAACACGTTGATACTGTGTGTAAAATCATCCCCATTGATTTCTATTGCAGATGCCTATGCTCTATGTGAGGACACTTTGTGTGGCATGATGAAGATGAAGGCGTAGGACGAAGAGGATGCCGGGCCCGTTTTCCGCTGAACGAAGCCGAGGAAGGAGTCCCGGAGCGTTTGACACGTCGTTCTGGTCTGCGTTCTGGCAGCGCTCGGTGTCACAGCAACTTGGACCGCAAGGCCGCGCTCCATCACGATCCAGAACAAGATACCCAGAATCATTATTAACAATTAATAAATCTTTTCTGACCCAGCAGGTGGTCCGACAGATCCGTCATGGTGCGGACATGTGTGTGTGACTGTGTGTGACTGTGTGTGTGACTGTGTGTGTGTGTGTGTGTGTGTGAGAGAGAGAGAGCGAGCGTGAGAGAGAGAGAGAATGTGTGTGCGTGCATTTGGAGATGAATAATTTCATTCTCTGATGGGAATGTGAGTAAGGGTCCGGCACTAACTCACTTGTTCATGTTACACGGCACACATAAAGAGCTGTGACTAATTATAACAACATTTCTCAAATTGTTATAAGTAATTCTCTCATAAAAGAAAGAAAGTTTGAACTCTGATTGACAAAAAGCAGCTGGCTTGATATTTAGAACAGCCGGCAGTTATGGATTTAAATTATTTTGAATTACAATATATTATACATATAGTAAATTCATTATGATGTTACTGTACAATCTATGGTCTATGGTGCATAGTTCTAACCTACAGACAAAAAGTGTAACTTAAAAGTTGACATTTACATATTGTAGCAACAGAGCATAACAGCTAGTTGGCTTGGCTAATATTCTAGACAGCTGTCAGATATGGACTGCGATAGCGATGGAAATGGAAATATAAGAAGGTGAAAGTCATTACGCCATTCCTCCCCACTCTATTTCTCATCTCTGAGACACCAGCTAATTCAAAACAGCCCACGCCTCAGCTATAGAGTAGCAGATTTTGGCTGGCATTCAAAACCTGCATGGCACCTTCAAAAAAATTATTGCTGCCTTGGCAGATGTAGCCAAAGTCAAATGAAAAAAAAAAAGATTGTTACAAATATTTTTTTCTAAATGGCACTAATTTAGTGTGCTTGAAATTTTTTACCGACAAAGTTTAATTGAAGAGTACACACTTTGATATTATATTATATTTACAGGAACTCTACAATAGTTCTTGTTTCACTTGGGTAGAAAGATTAGGTGATACACAGTCCAAACATAGAATACACAATTAAAACGAGGAATAAAGGTTGTTTGCCTTTAAAAATCAGACAAGAAAAAAGTTGTACATACTTGCTTCCTCTACAATAGGACTAATGCTGGAAGTTGAATTGGCACATGTCAAGCTACAAGTACAACAAAATATATATGTATAGAAATAGTGCAAATGTCATGTGCAGTATTGCGTGCCCATCATCTTTCCCCACGGCACTTTGACTGCATTTCATTTAGGCTCTTGGGGGGGGGGGGGGGGGGGGGCGGTAATAGGTCAAAGGTTAAGGGTGAGCTCATGAGTGGCGCCCCACAGGGAACGACCCGCGCCTCCCCAGAGCGTAAAATATCCACAACAACACGACATACCGCCAGCGTCAGCGTCCAGCCGTTGGCACCGTGAAGTGATGAGGGACGACCCCCTAAAGACGCCTGCCAGTGTAATTTAAATCGTGCTCGTGTCGCCCTCACACCCATTTCTCATGATCTCATGTTGTGTTTCTCCTCGCTCCTAACACTAGTCACGGAGCTTTAGCTTAAAGTTTAAGACACTCACCCGGCCCGATCAAAAAGCTCTGTCTGTCATCATAGCATCTTAAAATGTCCCATTCACACGCACCCAAAAGTCAGTTTACAAAAGGCTAGTAGCTAAAGACTCAGCCTACTTTTGCTACACTTGCTTCCCTTTACTAAGTCAACAGTAAGTACAAATCCTAAAGTAAAGTAGCAGTTATAGTCGCTTTTCTCGTCGTAGTAGGCCTATCTGATTGACGTATCATTAATCCAACCAGTGCCCCCGTATCGGCTTTTCCCCCACCCTCAGAATAACCGCGGGTCACAGTGTCGACACACCACCAGCACCGCTAGCGGCCCGGCGGTCTCTATCCGTACAGCGTCACCCCACCGGAGGTTTGTTTGTGCCAAGGCCGCTGCATCGCTGTGTGTTTACGTTCGTTCCGTTCCTGCTTCCCGCTGGGCGAGTTCTGCATCAGTTTCAGGATGAAGTCAAGCCGCTCGGGAGACCCTCCCAAATCAACAAACACTACGTCCACCGTCGGTTGCCTAGGCAACGTTCTACATAATACAACGACTATGGGTCTAAGCGAGCTCGCTCTTCTTGAGCACAACTACAGAGATGGCGCACTCTGTCTTCTTCTATGGTGACCTCTAACATATTTAATTGGAAGATTTGTTGTGTGAGTGAGTGAGTGAGTGAGTGAGTGAGTGAGTGAGTGAGTGAGTGAGTGAAAGAGAGAAGACAGCAGAGATTTGTTGATGACCAAACCTTATATCTTACCAGAGCAGCTAAGGAACCTCTACCCTGAGAGTGGAGTCAGTGTGTATCAGTGTGGCGGTTTGAGACAAAGTGTGTATCAATTTTGTGTGTTTGAGCCAGTGTGTACATCACTGCGGTGTGTGTGAGTCCGTGTGTGGGAGAGTGTGTGTATGTGTGTGTGTGTACCACTGTGGTGTGTGTAAATCAGTGTACGTACTACAGCGGTGTATGTAAATCACATGTGTGGTGTGTAAGTCCGTGTGCATGTCCTATAGGAGCGCATGGCTGCCCTTTCTCACAAGCAGTAATCAGCTGTCGGACCGGATTCTGTGGCCGCATTAAGTGTCAGACCTATAGACAGACAGACAGGCAGACATACAGACAGGCAGGCAGGCAGGCAGTGATATAGACAGACAGACAGACAGACAGAGAGACGGACAGACGGACAGGCAGAGATACAGACAGACAGACAGGCTTTGAGACAGGTAGTCAGGCGGACAGATATGTAGACTGAAAATGAGACAAGTAGACAGGTAAGCTTATATGCAGGCTGTAAGACAGGCTGACAAGCTTACAGACAGACAGACAATCAGACAGACAGACAGACAGACAGACAAGCAGGTAGGCAGGCAGGCAGAGATATAGACAGACGGACGGACAGACAGACAGCCTTTGAGACAGGTAGTCGGGCAGACAGATATGCAGGCTGAAAATGAGACAAGTAGACAGGTAAGCTTATGGTCAGGCTGACAAGCTTACTGACAGACAGACAGACAGACAGACAGACAGACAGACAGACAGACAGACAGACAGACAGACAGACAGACAGACAGACAGACCGACAGACAGGCAGGCAGGCAGACTGCGAATATTGAGAGAAAGAGAGAGAGAGAGGTATACAAAAGAGAGGACGAGAGAGAACGAGACTGTGTGTGAGAGAAAGAGAGAGACACGAGAGAGAGAGAGAGAGAGAGTGAGAGAGAGAGAAAGTGAGTTGTAGCTCTGGTCCTGCTCTCATAAACAGCTGCAGGTTAAGGTGACAGAAGGACAGAGAGATAGACTCAGCTTCCACTACAGCCCTGATTATCACCAGAGACTGCTGCTGTTGCTGCTGCTGCCGATCCTACTGTGCACGTCCCCGGCCGGCCAGTGTGACAAGGCAGTGTGACCGTGTGTGTGTGAGAGAGGGATTACAGGTGGTGTCAGGTCTGTCAACTATAGGATCGTGAACGGATACGTGGGTAAAGTAAGACCGAAACGCAAATCAAACGACTCAAAATTGTACGGAGAGTAAATAATATCTATTATGTGATTGATAAATTACATGTATGAGCATGTTGCTGTGAATAGGTTGCCAAAATGACCATGCCATTCCAAAAGGATTGTATTGTGTAAATTATATTTTCTACATTTTCAATGCAATGTCAGAATTTCAGATGGTGATGACATTGTTTTATTTCTTTTGAAATGGCGTGACAGATTGTTTATATAAAAAAAATGCTATTGTTTTTCTTCTCATTTTGTACATGGGCCTAAACAATATATAAATCATTCAATCTTTTTCTAAATTAAATTATTAACTAGTAAATTCTACAACGTACGTTCAAGTAGCAGTGACTTTACAAAGGTCATTTTACCAGTTTTTGTAAAACCCAAGGAATGCTTTACATATTCAACGGATAATGGTTTGCCGCTAAAGAACATATATTTTGGACATAGTATAACATAAAATAATATATGTGTATTTAAAAAATTCCCTTTTTAATACTTGGTATGGTAATACCTTAGCATTAAAGTATTCTAACATTTTAGAACATTTTTACAAAAATTTAAATACTTTTGATTTGTCTGCATCCCTTAAGGTTCAATCCCTACAAAGTTGTACATTTCTCGGGTAGATTTTACTACTAAATTAGGCAATAATACGATGTAGCATAATATTTAAATTTACACTGTGCAGCGTGTCTATGTAATACTACAATAAATTACATAATTGCATATTGTCAGAATACCAGACCTCCCTGCATGTAATATACTATGGCAGTGAAACAAAGCGGAAATAATTGGACATATATAAAAGTACTAAAGTTACCTTTTATGGTTTTCCTTTTCATACCAATTTGATAAAGTAATTAAAGTGAAGACATTATAGTTGTGGGTAGATAGTAAGATGAAAAGTTGGAATGACAAGGCTCTCATGTACTTCAGTACCGATGTCTTTGTAAAAAGTGTTTTGTAAGAAGAAGAGTTATAAAGAAGTTATTATTTGAATAGGCCTACATGCAAACCATATTCTGAAAGAATATTTTTTTTGTTTGTTGTTTGTCAAATTTCATATCGATGGTTTTGATCCAGATACAAATATTATGATATAATTTAAAATAGTTGGAGACCTGGTTGTAGGCCTACATCTAAACCAAACAGCACGTTTATATAATTTCCTCATATCAACCAGATTTTATGTAAATTCATTAGAAGCCCTTAAAGTTATTTTAAAAGCATACCAAGCAGTCCAAATGAATAATCCGATCCTATTTCTTTCCGTCAGAACTAAGATGATTGAGCTGGGCCTGTCAGGCGGGACTCTGATTGACGAGCTGATGGAGCTGACCGCTCAGAGCCTGAGCCAGCTCGAGATCACGGAGCACTTCGACGTCATCAAGGAGATCGGCCGCGGCAAGTACGGCAAAGTGCTGTTGGTCACGCATCGATGCATGGGTAAGAACTATTTTAACACGTTAAGGACTAAAGAATATGTAAAGAATATAAACTTACGTTTTTTTAATACAGGTGTCATGATGTTTGTATGCTGAGAATTTTGAATAAAAAGAGGACAGGGTAATATCCATGCAGTCAGAATGAAGTCCTGAGTATTTATCTCTCGATTAATCTGATCTTGTTTTGAATCTGGTAAAGCACGAGGTTTCATTTATAGTACTGAAAGAGAACATCAAAGTAGTAAATGACCAGATTCAACTGAGTGGATTTGACAGATTATCTGAAAGAAACTTTGTTCATTATGTATTTAGATGATCTGAAACAAACTGTATTCAACAGTGATTTCCTATAGATTTGCTGAATTGAACTATGGATTCTGGATTTGACGTGTTAGCTGAATCAAACTGTATTGAATATGGATTTTATAGATTAGCTCAAATGGATGTATTCAATATCATAGACCAGCTCAATCAAACTTTATTGAATACGGATTTTATAGATAATCTGAATAAATTGTATGTATTCAACATTTAATAGACTGATTAAATCAAACTGTTTTGAATATGAGTTTAATAGATTATCTGTACTCAAACGGATGAATTTGATAGATTATCTGAAACCAGAAGCTGTGTTGTAATGCGCAGGAACTCCCATGGCTCTGAAGGTGATACCCAAGGCCTCCACAAAGCTCCAGGGTTTCCTGCGGGAGTACTGCATCTCTCTGCACCTGTCCTGTCACCCTTGTATCGTCGGCCTTTTCGGGATCGCCTTCCAGTCCGACGAGCACTACGGCTTCGCTCAGGAACTTGTGATTGGCCGAGACCTGTTCGCTGTTATCCAACCCAAAGTAGGAATACTGAGATCGGAATATTTGGTCGTTAATATTTGGTCTTTCACTTGTTAAGCATTTTTATGTAACAGTGGATTTTGTTACTAAGAATATATGAATGAAATAACCCAAATTATTTGAATTAGCTATCTAATCAAAAAATAGGTAATACTTCTATCAATTTATATCAGCAGAAATTAATGTGTTTGATAGGAAAATCCATAAATTAATTTGAATTGTTTTTCTCTCAAAATTAATTATTTGCAATAGACTTAAACCAATACAATATAACCTAAATATGATGGCAACTAAAACCAAACCAGAAAAATATGAGAAAGTATGAAATTATGAATATAATCACATCTCTTTTAGCAAAGTTTCTCTTTCAAGTCTGTACACTGCAGTCAAAAGTCCAAAGTTTGGACACACTTTCCCATTCAAGCAAATTAATGTGTCCAAACATTTGACTGGTAGCCTGTGCACAGACTTGATACTGTACATATGTATCTTCATGTAATATATGTATGGATAGATCTATATTTATATAATAAGCTGTGTTGTGTATTAGCATGCCACTCTAACCTGTCTGCTCTTTGTTTTGCTCCTAAGGTGGGCATCCCAGAGACGGCCGTCAAACGCTGTGCCCTGCAGATCGCCAGCGCCCTGGAGTTCATCCACAGCAGAGGCCTGGTCCACCGCGACATCAAGCCCGAAAACATCCTCCTCCTGGACGCGCACTGCTGCCGAGTCAAGCTGGCCGACTTCGGCCTTGCCCAAAAGAGAGGCACGCTGATCAGCCACATCACGGGCACCCTGCCCTACATGGCTCCAGAGCTGTGTGCCGTGGTGCTCCCCGAGGGCCAGAAGGAGGCGACCTGCCCCCCGCTCAGCGTGGAGCCCAGCCTGGACACCTGGGCTTTCGGCGTGGTCATCTTCTGCATCCTCACCGGATACTTCCCCTGGGAACGCTGCGTGGTCGCCGACGACTTCTACCAGGAGTTTGAGGAGTGGAGCCACGCCAGGAAGCAGCAACGGCAGGAGCCACAGCAGGAGCAGCCCGGGAAGGTGGCGGTGGACAAGGAGGGGAAGGACAAGAAGAAGGAGGTGAAAAAAGAGGAGGAGGTGCCCCCACTTTGGAGGCGGTTCACCCCGGTCGCCATGGAGATGTTCAGTAAGCTCCTCTGTCTGGAGGCCGGAGACAGGAGCACTGTAGGGGAGGTGAGGGAGTACGTGGAGGAGGAGTGGGTCAAGGAGGAGGTGAGGAAGGAGGTGAGGAAGGATGAGGAGGTGAAGGGACAGAAGCCGGAGAACAGCAAGGTCAGAGCCTCCACCTCCCAGACTCCCAGAGAGGAGAGCACATGAGGAGGTCCGAATGAAAAAAAACACAAACACCTCTGATACAGTACAACAGCGTTCTGTGACACGTTTACCTAATACCTGTAACACCACCACCAGCTAATGTGTTATGAAAAAACACCAACAAAGTAATCAGCCAATGTATAATTCCTCCTGGTGTGTGAGGTGGGCATCGGCACCCGAAATGGACCTGAGGTTCTGCAAAGCCCCCCATTGTGAGCTCAGAGAAGCTGGCTCTGACCGGGGGGAGATGGGAGATGTAGTCTCAGAGGGCTCTGCTTCCGGTCACACAAATCAAGGAAGAGCTATCGATGCGCCACAGCGATGATGAAGAGATGCAGCCATTCCAACGCCATGTGAAAGCGCCATATAATCTGTAGCCTTAGTAATGCATCAAGATACTTAGCATACAAGTATTACAGATTTAAATTAGCCTTGCCTCTGAGTATTTTTTGCTAAGTCTGCATACTAAATAAATATGACCCTAGCAATACATGTTATGCTATAGCGACAGTATTCACACTGATGTATTTTGTCTTTGACCCCACAGTGTTTGTTGATAGCTGCCCCTAGTACATGAAACCCACATTAAACCCGCTAACGTTTAGTGAAGGGAAAGGGGCTGTCTACATATCTATAAATCTATTTGTCCTGCAGTGAACTGTGTAAAATGCAATGACTCTGCAAACTCTTGTTCAGTACAAATTTGCTTATATCCAATTGCAGTGTATAATAGATACTAGTTATTATACTATTGCTATATGTTATAGAAGAAGTAGTGTAAGTTCACAATGTTTGGAACACGTCTTTGCATAAAAAAAATCAAAAATAAACTATCTCTATTTATTTATTACTCTGGTGATGTTTGTGATCAAATCACATGTATAACACATTTCATACACAAAGGCGATTCAATGTGCTGTACACAAGGCAATCAAAAAAAGCAAAAGACCATGAAAAGAAATAAAAACAATCGTTATGAGAGAAACAAAATAGCAAAGAAGGAACAATTCATCCAAATGTGAAGTTGATGTTTTAAATGGGCTCTCTAAAGTGCTGAGTCATGCTCCCCTTCTTTGAAGCTCGGTTCACAATCCCGTTGATTCATGTCTCACCCACTCTCTCACCCACTAACCCCATACGATCAGATACACGGAGCACCCCCCCACCCCCTTCATCACCCCTTCCGTCACTCCCTCCATCACCCCTGTGCATTGAATAAAGCGCCTGGCATGTGTTGCAGCTGGTCCGTCACTGACTGACATCCTGCTTTTGTCCAGTTAACACAGCTCGCCCTCTCTCTTTCTCTCTCTCTCTCTCGTTCTCTCTCTCTCTCTCTCTCTCTCTCTCTCTCTCTCTCTCTCTCTCTCTCTCTCTCTCTCTCGCTCTCTCTCGCTCTCTCTCTCTCTCTCGTTCTCTCTCGCTCTCTCGTTCTCTCTCTCTCTGGCACTCTGGGCTGCTGTGGGAGTGCCAGCCTGTACTCCCCAACACACACGCACACAAACACACGCACACACATACGCACACACCCGCACACACTCACACACACTTACACACACATGCGCACACACACCCTGACCCACACAAACACACACACGCACAAACACACACACACCCTGACCCACACACACGCACACGAACGCACACACCCACACACACACACACACATACACAAACCCTCACACACACGCGCACACACACAAACCCTCACACATACTTACACACACACCCTCACACACCCTGGATATTTGGAGTGTTACACGGAGGGGGCTCGTCTTTCAGCGGCAGCCACAGGGGTCCGGCTTTGGGGGCTTCTGGTTGGCCGATAACACGTCCAATGTAAACCCTGTGTTGAACCCTCGTTGGCATTTGACTCATGAACTATCCAAGATGAGGTCTGGGTTCATTTCTTAACGCACAATCAGACCCGGTTTGTAGACGAGGTGTCACTATGGCAACAGCGTTGTTTGTTTGTTGGTCTACACGACAGTCTTTGTTGTTGCATAGCAACTTCCTGAAGTGCGGGTAACCACGGAAGGTTCGTTCTATGGGTTACATGTATAAAGATGAGTACCAGAAATGATGGTCTGGTCTCGTCATTTAGAGAGATTTGAGAGTCTGTTTGATATGTGTGAACCCTAGCACCCAAAGCACTAATTTCCATTTCAGATGGCACTGAAAAAAGGTTTTCCTACCACACCGAAAACCCGCCATGAGCTTTTTTTTTTTCAGAAGCCTGCCCACAGCTATTTGTCAATGTAATCGTTTATCACAAACACAGCACATCTCTTCCTGGTAAACAGGATGATTATGTTGTCACTTCCTGGTAAACAGGATGATTATGTTGTCACTTCCTGGAAACACTACAGATGGCAATCATCATTCATATCATCACGTTTTATCTGTTGACATAGATATCTCACAAACACTGTACAGTTTAGGCTGGCATGAGTGACGGCAATGTTCCCGTGCCTTGACCTTTGACCTTTGACCTTTCCCTTAAGCACGGTATTGACATGTTTGTTGAGTCCTGGACACGTCGTGTCGGAGTAAATCCTTACACGCGGTTAGTTTGTATTATCTTACATGTAGAAGACACACAGTCGTACAACATAAGAAAACAATTTGAGTGAACAGGAAAACGGTATTTAAATATTAAATCATGTCTCTTATGACATTAACGATGTGAGAGATGGTCCCAGTGTTGGTACCTGGTACAGTGGACAGTAGATGCTCTGTGGTTTGGTGGCTGGGGGTTTGTTCACTGAATGTTGATTTCTAACAAGAATGTACATTAGTGGTCATGTGCTTGTCCTTTTGGAAGTACCACACCTGTCTTCTAGGGGGCCTGTCTACAATTAGTCCTTCCTCCTCTCCTCCTCCCCTTCTCTCTCCTACATACCTGTCCACACTGGAGGACAAACATACAACCACAGATTATGCTTGTCGCACAGCCACTACTGTTGTTGAACTAAACAATGTCTTTCCCAGTGCCTATCACTCCCAGTCTATAAGCTGAGTGAGCAGCTACGATACTAAACTGAGTTAAGAGCTACGATACTAAACTGAGTTAAGAGCTACGATACTAAACTGAGTTAAGAGCTACGATACTAAACTGAGTTAGGAGCTACAATACTAAGCTGAGTTAAGAGCTACGATACTAAGCTAAGTTAGGAGCTACGATACCAAGCTGAGTTAAGAGCTATGATACTAAACTGAATTAGGAGCTATAATACTAAACTGAGTTAGGAGCTACGATACTAAGCTGAGTTAAGAGCAACAATACTCTGCTGCCAGCAAAGTGGCCGTAGCAACCCGCCATAGCAACCCGTCAAAGAGAAAAAGAGACAGCAGCAGGGCATTCTGGGTAACCTTGTTGATAGAGGGGCACTAATAATACCACCAATGCTTTTTCACTGTGTCGGAAAATCACCACAACTGAGCCTGTTCCTCCCTGATGTGTCAGGACAGGCGGAGTGGGGTTGCTACTGACAGCACGGGGGTTTCACAGTGTTTAGGTCCACAGGAAGGCTGTCTCTGTGTCTGAATGAAGCCAGCTCCCGTGACAAATCGGCTGTGGATGAAGTTTTTTTGAGACCGAAATGTTTGAAACATGAGGTTATGGACGTTTGGTCAAGTTGCCCGCTGAGAGACCTGAGGGTGGTACAGACCTGGGTTCTGCTACTTGAACAAAAAACGTCCAGACGTGCATAGGTTTGAAAGGAATTTAATGTTTTCGTCAGTACACTGCCACACTATTGTGAAGTTCCATCAAACAATCTCTTTTATAACATGAATCCTGTGTTACAGTTCAACTGAGTGCAAAAATATAAAAAAATCACAACAGCATAACATAAAAAGTAACAATGGGGTGCAAAGAAGCAATGCCATGTTGCCTAGCAACCCCCACCACCACCACCAGACAACAATATCACACTGTAGTGACAACACTGATACTAATACTATTAAGAATAGTTTCGGGGAGTGGGGGGGGGGTAATCACAAATTTAGAACTACTCCCATGTGTGCCATGTCACAGTTGCCATCATCAAAAAAAAGTGAGCTGACAGGCTTCTCCTAAAGTGACATGCCACAGAGCACTATGGAGGCCCCAAAGGGACAAAAAGCAAAGCCACACTGACAGTCTTATCCCCTCACTTGCATACTGGTATGTCCACTCCGTTCTATTTCGGATACCAATCCCCCGTCACCCTCAGGCGGCCATTTTAATCCCGCGTCCCTTGACCCGGGTAGGGAGGCCGAGGAGGAAGAGAGGCTGGGTGTGATGTTTACATAGCAAACCACGGCAGCTACTTACAAATTAGTCCCTCAGGGAGGTATCACCGGAGGCCCTGTGATCTCAACAGCCTCTTGGTAACTCTTGGTCAAACACAGGAGGCTCACAAGGGCCCCTAGCAAACTCGGGCCCTAAAGGTGTTAGGCCTGCTCACATGTTGTTACTGTACATAACACACACACAGCAGCTGCTACCCGCCTTCTACTATTAAAGAGATACTTCACCGATTTTCTTAAACAATATGTTATTGTTTAGGCTAAATTAAGTAAGTATATTGAACAAGTTTGGGTCTTTGGATCAATGTATGTGAAATTCACATATTTTTCCAATCACCGGCATTTAAATGGTTAATTCACTGTACACCACAGTGTCCATAGATCATTGCGTGAATCGAACTTGGAACCAGCAAACGCTCTCTTAAAAAATTCACCCAGTGTCCATAGATCATTGCGTGAATCGAACTTGGAACCAGCAAACGCTCTCTTAAAAAATTCACCCAGCAGCTGCTACTCGCCTTCAGCTATTACGGGCGATGTGTGTTTTTATTCGGGGTCCGTTGGACAAAGGTGTAGTTGTGTGTTATATTGACACTAACGACGCCTAGTGGATGTTACCTGGTGACCAAAAGGTCACTTTGGAAAGTGTGTGCTAAATGATGAAGATGTTTACGCAAATATGAAAATGATAATACCAGATGGATTTCATTCTGACCTATTTGAGTAATTTGTGATCTTTTCATTTAATCACATTTAATAAAAACACAATCAACATAGTAAAGAACACAGCATACCTTGTGACAGAGGAAATATTCAAGTCCGGGAATTTAAACGACATCACTCATTTAAATGAAAAAAAAGTAAAAAGTATTTTGTCTGAAGAGATTGTATTTAGATGAAAATGGCTTCTTCTGCTGTTTATCAAACTATAGATTTTTTAAAACATACAGTTTGATACTCAACATCAAAGCAATTTCCAAAATCCGAATTTCAGCACATTATCAGCCTTAATTGAAATATTTTACAACTGCTGCAATAGGCAAACATTAATGGGATAATTATATATATGGCACATAAATAACTCAACTACTTCAGTGCCCTAATATACATTTTTATTTTTAGTTCCAAAATCCAAATAGATGTTAAATCGGAACATACAGTTGAATAAACAAATAACAACAACAATCACTAATCACCCGAATCATGTTATAAAAGATGAATGTAATAGTACAAAATTAAAAATACAAAACATTTATAAAATGGTTACATAGGACTTAAAAATATTTTTTATAAAACACCAAATTAATTGTGCATTAGACGTCAAAGTATTAAAGCATTTTTTGAATTGTATTACCATACAAAGTTATATATTTTATATCAAAGACAGAAACATTTGAGGTTACTAGCATTGAAGAGGACGAAGCAGGTAAAACCTTTAAATGATAAAAAGGTTAATTTAAAGCAAGCTCAAGTTACCCATATATATATATATATATATATATATATATATATATATATATATATATATATATAGTATCCTATCTATATATACTATATGTGAACATTCAGTAAAATCAATCATAGAAAATTCCATATTACTCAAAATATGCAATAAAAAGAGCAACATCCAAGGAGTGTTTCTGGAAGTGTATTTCATTCCTGTTTTTCAAGCCTGCAGAATAACACAATAACATTTTGTTATATAAGTTATTTAAGATGGTTTCAAAGGCTGTGCGTATTGTAAAAAAAATTAGGTAGGGTAGTCCCAAACCATTACTCATCAACCATATTTTTATAATATAATATATAATATATTAATATAATTATAATTAATCGATAATTTATACAACACTAAAAGGATCCTCACTATATATGATTACGTTTAAAACCTTTCAACATGCTGCCAAAACTAATGGCACCAAAATAAGATAACGTACAATATATTTCTAATTAAAATACTAAATCTGAATCACAGTACGCCCATCTTTCTCACCCATTCATGATCAGGCTCTGAGTATCGCTCTTAATGCGTCACTTCCCCCGAGGCGGTTGCCAGGTTTGGATTCTGGTCATTTATCCCGAGGCGGTTGCCAGGTTGGGACTCAGGTTGCTCCATGATCTCAGGGTCCTGTGCGATGTCATCGTAGGCCTCGCCAGCATCCTCTTCCACCTCGTAGGTCACTCTGTCCTTTAAGGAATCTAAACAAGGACACAACAGCGCCTCACTTGAAACATTACAGCTATACATTTACATTACACCATCCAAATACACATTTGTTTTGGATACTTTTGAAGTCTTATTTTATGATAATTGGCAATTTCAACTAACAATTAAGGATTATACATCCATGTTCTCTAACAACATATTTTATGAATGTAACTCGTAATGTGATTGAATGGAACCCACCGGGACGATACGTTTACACGTCTGGCTCGAATAAATTTCAGAATATTATGAGGCACAACTGTGAATCATTCTCAGTCGAGAAAGTGAGCGTTACCACGGTGACCGTTGATGTGATCTTCATCCTCCGCCCAGGTTTTCTCCCCTCCGTCGCTTATGAGCTGTGCTGAGGTCACTTCCTCCTCGGCGACGTCATCGTAAGACAAGGAAGAAGCACTTCCTGTGTCAGACGTGACCTTACCACCGTTTGACCTGGAGCCTGTTCGTGTAACAGTTCAAAGGTAAATTCCTCGAAAGCATGTCCAGCACTAGACTTATACATTTAAATCCTTTATTTGTTTGAGAAAAGTTACATATGTAAATTCCAAAACCTTCGGGAATGTTCCAAAGAAACACAGTATAACACAGAAAACAGCACCAACTCAGTCACTGAACAGTTTGTGTCATTAGGTACGCTTTATGGTTGTATTTGTTAATTAGGTATTTGTTTTTTGAGATATTTGAATATTTGATATTTGATCATGAATACTTGTTTAAAGAGACACTTTTACAAACCCATACGATTTAACTTGATAATTTCCATGTCAGGCGTCACATCCTCATATTCCCCACTGTCTATGGTAGAATCGTTTCTTGCATAGAATCTCTCTGTGAAAAGAAAATGCATGTTCAATTTATGTACATTTTTGGAAGAAAAAGATAAAGAATTGTATCGTTAACCACAGGGTTCTACACAGGACATACCCTTCAAAAAAAAGACGAGGACATGGTTTTATTAAAACAAACTAAAATTGACTGCCCCCTTGTGGTCAATTAGGTTAGTACTCCATATTACTGTAAATAGTATGGAAACTTCACATGCTTTGATCAATGCACAAAATGATAGAATACAGTGTGTGTGTGTGTGTGTGTGTGTGTGTGTGTGTGTGTGTGTGTGTGTGTGTGTGTGTGTGTGTGTGTGTGTGTGTGTGTGTGTGTGTTGGGGAGGCCCTGAGGATGACTTGCCCACGACACGGTTCTTGATCCGGTGTCGTAGGAGGAGGAAGATGAAGATGACCATGAATAGAGTGAAGGCTACGATAGAGACACCCACTATGAGGGGCACTGGTAGCTCCGGTACGGGCTCAGGTTTCTGGTAGCCTACAATCGTGGGATTGGCAACACAACCAAAAACAGTTAGGTATTTCAATCGATACATTCAATGTAAACGGTCTCAATAGGTTTCCCTATTAAGGTATAATTGTTTAACGGAGAGCTAGCGAACCAATAGAATCGTTTGTTTCCCTTCGATTGTAAATTCCCCCTGCATTACCTTGACAGTAGACTTTAGCGGGCCTTCTTTTTTCAGAGGGTTTGTGATTGACACAGTAGCTGATGTCATTGTGGTTTGCAGTGCAGCTCAACTCCGTTTCCAGAGCCTCCTTTGTCTCCACCACTCCATCGGTGTACGTCATAGGATTACCACAACCTAATTTCTTACAAAGAAGATTCTTGCACTTGTTCCCGAGCGTATCAAACACAAACTCCCATTTCCCCCGATAGCTGACTTGCACCTTGCCTCCACACTTTTCGGTGGTGTTGAATTTGATGTTCCCTGAAAAAAAGACAAATACATATAACCATATAAAATGCAGACCAACGAGAAGTTGAATGTCTCAAGCCCTTGTTGTGTAATGAAGAATAAACAGTAGTTGCTGGTTCAATAACACCAAAATACATTACATTACAGTCCTTTAGCAGACACTTTTTATCCAAAGTGACTTACAGCTCCCCTATAGCAATGTAGGGTTAAGTGCCTTGCTCAAGGGTACACTGGTGGTTCCCAGTTTGGCTTTAACTCATGCCATTTTGCTCTCCAGGTAGCAGTTCTACGCACCATGCCACCACTATCCCTAAACACATACGTGCTGCTAAACATGTGTGCCTGTGCAGAAATCAAACAGTAGTTGGTCTACTCCATCAACACCAAATACAAATGTGGACGCTTAATGCATGTCAGAAAGCGCGCGTGAGAAAAGCGCTAAAAACGAAATTCAATGAATAATAATAATTATTATTATTATTAGATGGCTTGCCTGTGCAGTAGAGGGAGACCAGGCCCTCTGAACAGGAGCCCTTAGTTCTACTGCACTGGTCGAGCTGGTAGGTCAGCGGGTCACTGCAGCGGACGTGGTAGGCCTGAAGTGAAGTCGCCGCTGCTTTGTTGGGCTTTTTGACCTTGATGGGGTTACCGCACCCCTGTGATTGACACACCAAGCCAGAGAGGTCGTCTCGCCACTCCACGTCACAGACCCCGGCGCCGGACACCATCACGTCCCCAGAGCAGTTCTGAGACAGCGTGAACTGGGTGTGACCTGCTGAGGACACACTTAGCTTAAAGACACCAGGGTTGGTTTCAAACTCAATCAAAAACTGAGTTCACCATATCCAGTCTAAAAAATTTTTTTTTTTAAGTGTATCGTATCGTATATATTTTGAAACACCCCATCCGAAACTAATTTTACATTAGGATCTAATTGACAGAATACCATTACAGAATATATTTGTTTTTCTCAATCTCAAATTCCTATTTGTTTAATCTTACCTTTGCATTTGAGGTAGAGTTCACTCCCTAATTTGGGCGTGCCTTCCTGTTCACAGTCCCATATGTTCCTAACCTTCTCTTTACCACTACAGTTATACTTCTTCCTGTCCCACCAGTTAACCTTTGCCCCTACGGCTCTAGGCTCATGGGTAACGTAGTCTCCACAATCCAGGTCCTGGCACAGCACCTGGCCCTCTTTGGCAGTCCAACCGTCACTGGAGACCATGCTGGAGTCGCCCTCACTGAGGATGAACACGCGGCCCTCGCATGCCTCCTTAGAGGGCTCGGGAAATAGCCTCATCTTCTGCCATTCTGGAGGACCACAGCAGGTAGAATCATGGGTAAAAAAGGCTTTCTGTGGCAAAACACATGCCTGTATTGTTTTTGGTCTTAAAGATAAGGCCCTCAAAAACATATTTTATTACTGAAAATAAAATGTATTGACCATTAAGGAGACACCTACCTGAGCATTGTAGACCCCTAAAGACAAACCTACCTGAGTATTGAAGACCACTAAGGAGACACCTACCCGAGCATTGTAGACCCCTAAGAAGACACCTACCCGAGCATTAAAGAGCACTAAAGAGACACCTACCTGAGCATTGAAGACCCCTAAGGAGACACCTACCCGAGCATTGTAGACCCCTTAGGAGACACCTACCCAAGCATTGAAGAGCACTAAGGAGACACCTACCAGAGCATTGTAGACCCCTAAGGAGACACCTACCCGAGCATTGAAGACCACTTAGGAGACAGGTGGAGGACTTCGTTGTTAGGCTGCAGTTTGCAGATGAAAGGCTGTTCTGTGGACAATTCATCTTCATGATCGTCATGGCAGGTTGTCTGTTTGAAGGCGGGGGGCCGAAGTATTCAAGCTCTCTCAGAGCCTCTCCACAGCCCACCTCACGACAGATGGCATGTCGGGCGTTCATGTCCATAGCGTTTCTACAGACATGACGCCAATCTTCTGGATAGAAAAGCTGGAGATTCCCACTGCAGCGATCTCTGTCTTTGACTAGTCTGGCCTTGAAACTACCTGCATGAAAACAGTCAGGTAAACAATACATCGTGAGTAAAGATATGAACATCAACTTTGTCAACATTTAATCACCGGCATCGCATGCATGGCTACACAACGATATTGTCAGCAAGAGTCAAATCTTCAACAGTAGTCTCCATACGGTTATCATACGAGCTATAATAATAAATTACAACCCGGTTATGTCACAGTTATGAGACATAAGAAAAGTACCATGAAAATACGTTTAACGTCAAAGAAACCAGCAGAAATTGTTTGATTCAAGCACGTACCTGAGCAAGAGACACTGACCGAGCTACCCCTGCACGGCCTTTTCAGAACCATGGTGTACTGACTGAGACTGGTGCCGTTTCCCGGCGCCTGCAAACTGCTGACCATCACGCCACTCACACTGTGAGATTTGGTCGCGGGGATGTTCGCCCCGCAGTCGAGCTCAGCACACAGCTTAGTGGAGAGGCTGTCCGTCCACGTGTCCTCACACACACTGCCACACTCGTTGTTCACACACACCTTCACTTCCCCCCAGCACTGATTCTGAAGGCTTACCGATATGTGACCTGCAGTGGCGATCCAATACAACACAACATTTAAAACAAATGGAATATAACTCCCATGCACAGCCTGATGTATTCCATCAGGGACTTGCAGCATCATATGTTTGACCATTTATTGAAATAAAACATAGATATAGCTGTTGGTTTTTGAACGTTATGGCTCTAGCCGTTTGGGGAACACCCAGATAGAGATCAGGATAGTGATAGTGGCAGAGAATAAAGAGCAGAGTGAGAACTCATATCCCCCAGGTTCACATGGAAGCTGGGCAATGGGGTCAAGCTAATGGCCACATGTATGAGAATTCTGCTCACTGTAAATAGTCCTCCATATCAGTGCAAGTAAAATGTGATTGCACTTGTTGGAGTCGGGGGGGGGGGCTACAGACAGTGATGTCATGGCTGTGATATAGCGTGCAGCTCTGCGTATTTCTGCATGAACTCTGCTCTGGTAAAAAAAAAAAAAAAGACCTATGGCAAAACAAATGTTGAGACGAAAGCAATAGCTGTCAATCAATTTCACCTGAGCAAGTCACGTGGGCGACGCTACTGTGGTTTGATTGGACGACGCTGGAATTGCAGTCGAAAAGGGACTCCCCATTGGAGGATGAACATCGGTACGTCTCTCGCCATGTCGGCTGGTCTGGGACCTCGCTGACGGGTACCGAGCGAAGGTTCCCGACGTCCCCACAGTGTAGCTGGCGACAAACAACAGCAGCAGTGTCTCTGGTCCACGAGGTGTTGGAGCCCGCAAGCCAGTAGGTGGCGCCTCTGTGCTTTATGGACACCAAACCAGAACAGGAAGAATCGCCTCTCAGGAACACCTCTCTGTGATCTGGTGAGGAAGGCAAAGAGAAAGGAGAGAACCATTAGAACCAGTTTAAATGTATACAAGCTATATAAAATACTAAGGAAAACAGTACATAAATAGTCAATAAGACATGAAGAAAAATACTAGCATACTAGCATTGAATACCATTTTTTATTTTATTTGATGCAGCAAAATAGGACAGAAAAAAAGGACGTCCAAAAAGAAGAAAGCCCACAAATTCACCTTCACAGGTTATCATCACAGCGGATATAGCGGAGGTCAAGGGGATGTTGGTGATGCACTTTGCAAAATTCCTAGAGTTCTCCTCGCAGGTCACTTTCTTATCCAGAGTCGGTGTGTCCCTGCTACCCTGAGTGAAGAGCCCATCACCGGATACAGTCGTGTTTCCACATCGGAGATCCTTACAAACCCTGTCTGAATTGAGTTGCGTCCAGCCACTGCTGCTAACCTTCTTCCACTTGCCATTGTGGAAAACCTCTAACCTTCCAGAGCATCTTCCTAGACCATCTTGCAAACGCACCTCTATACTGTCTGCACAAGAAGTCAGAATATCATGAAATTAAATCATACATATGAGTAAATTGCACATCATATTTATATAAAATTTTTTTTATAGATATTTACACACAGAGTACCAGTTAAAAGTGTACTCCCTTCCCATTCTCCTAAATAGCACTGTTTGACTGCAGCTGTATATATACAGTATATACTGTACATATTTGTTTTTATATTATTTGAAGAGGTTGAATTCAACACTATATATAACATGACACAAGCACTTCTTGATCTACTTCCTGCTTTCCTTACATAATGTTCTGCTTACATGAAGGCATCCTTTTAGACTTACTTTCACAGATGACGTGGGCAGCATTGCACTGGGATTTGTGGAGGCGACCATACTGCGCGAGACAGTGCCACATGGAAGTCTCGCTGCCATTGCAGTCCACAGTTTGATCTAGTTGCTGATCCAGTTTATTCGAATTCCCGTAAGTGACTGAGTCGTCGGAGGCCGAGATCGAGTCACCGCAGCCCAGCTCCCGGCAGACGACCTGCCCGTTGTCGATGTCCGAACTGGCAAAACACACGGTCTCTAGGACCCTGGAGCGATTTACCTGAACCATCCCATAACACTGTTGAGACGCGGAGGTCGTTCCGTCTCTAGGCCGCAGCGTGACACTCACGTGGTCTGGGAGATAATACACATTGTACTGGTGATTATGCGTATTATTGCTCAACTAAATAACTTTGAAGCATTGTTTGGAAAATGTAGACGCAAATAAGGGTTAGCCTATTTGGAAAAACGTTGTAGGCTATTAGAACATGGCAACTTCATATTTTCCAACTAGTCTCGACTCATTCTGTCTAAACTTTTAATATAGCCTATTATTATTTCAAAATGTGTTTTCAAAAAAGGAAGAAAGAAACATATAGGTTGTACCTTATCAACATATTTTGGTATAGCCTGTATTATTATTATTATTATTTAAGAAAAAAAATACATCTACGAGAGAGCCTTACCTGAACATTTTACAAATACTTTTTTGTCATTGTCACAAACATCGGGTTCTCGCGTGCCGTTGTCACCACATCTCATCTGCTTGCACGTGGAGGCAGGACTCATGTATTCCTTGTCCTGACAGGAGACTTGTCTCCACGCGCCATCCACCTCCACCTCCAGAGTCCCAGCACAGCGGTTGTCTCCTCCTTGCAGACGCAAGCGCCGATGACCTGTTCATATATGTATAATAGGCTATAATATAAACATTTAAACCGTACATTTTAAAGTAGGCCTAGTATATCAACATTTGATTAAAGTATAAACATAAAGCAACACGTCAACACAATTAAAGTATCAACATTTTCAACCGTTTGGGAGACCAAGGGAGAGACACAAGTTTTTGTGTGCTCGAGAGCGCATGTTTGTGTGTTCACCGGGTGCATTCAAGGGAAGCATTTATGAAGAAAAACGATACCTGAGCATATGACAGCAAAAGGTTTTTGGCATATTTGTGACGAAGCATTGACACACTGCCAAATGTGGTTCTCGCCTCCGAAGCATTTGACTGGTTTCATATGCCCACTGGCAATCTCCCTTCCGAATCCCAGTTTAGGAATGGTTTTGTGATTACCACAGTTAAGGGCTTTGCACATGAGGTCAGCTTCATCCTTTGCATCAGCTGTGTAAAAAGAAAGGAAAGACAGATATGGAGAAATAATTCCTTTTTCTTTTTCTATCTGACCCTAAATATTTGGTGGCAATATTGTTGTTCGCGTTGCAACAACCAAATCCCCCCCCAAAAATACAATGCATTATAAATGTAGGCCTGCATGTTGTACAAAGATACATTTGATAGAAAATCAGCGTCCTACCATGACAAAAGTATCCACTCCCGTCTGGGCTGTTGTATTTAACAACGCCCGCACATTTAGAATAAGAATCGTCCAAACTCAGTTCAATCTTTCCTGAAAAAAATAAAATAAATTAAAGCATATAGGTCATAAACTACTTATGGCAGGCTATGAGTCTCGCTGATTCCCGCAAATTTGAAATGATCAAAAACACCTAACTGACCTGAGCAACGGATTTTTCGCAAGAAGCGACTTTCATAGACGCTAATCTTCCAACCTGGGAACGTGCATTGGGAGATGTCGTTCTCGTCACCTTTACAGTCAACCTCGTTCATCCAGGTGAGGTTTGACGTTTCAGGCCTTTTGACGGAGGAGGCGTTCTGAGGCGCTCCACAGCCAATACTATTACAGACGACTTTGTCGTTGCCTGCTTTCCACACATCGTCTCCAACTAGTCCCCAAGTCCCGGGGGATCCCAGCTTTTTGACCAGCACCTCGATGTACCCCTCACACGGGTTATCGCCGCCCATCAAGCGTAGCCTCTCTGAAGGGAGACAATGGGTTCTTCATTTTTTTTTTTTTTATTACTATAATTTTTATGATTACAGGCGTAACAAGATGTCTGTTAGAGGATTTTAGAATGACGAGTTGAATTTATTGTAATTATATAATCAACAATTATAGCTGTATACCTTAGCCGTGCATAATTTAATATATTATGATGAATTTTTTAAGTTTGTTTTACAGGTCTAAACTTTTTTTGCTCATAGCATAAGTGAAAAATCGTCATGCGACAATTTTGTTTGATTAATTAAGTTAGCTGTCAAGCTGAATATTATGATTCCTCATAATTTATATAATCAAAATATTTTTTAAACAAAGCAGAGGTCTGAACTTTCTGAGAGTAATATTGCATAATACGGGTGTAAATTAGCACAGTACCTACACATATTACAACATGTCATAGTGAGCTTGTGTGTCACTGTAAAATCTAATTAGTTAACCTTACTTAATAAAAAGCATGCCAACCGATTGCCTTAAAAAAAAGCAAGTAAAGTGAAATAGGAATTGTATGTTGTGTTTCGTCAGTACAACATACAATTCCAATTCCACTTTACTTAGTTTTTTTAAGGCAATCGGTTTGCATGCTTTTTTTTAAGTAAGGTTAGCTAATACGATTTTACAGTGTACTGTTGGCTAAAAGGAGAACTATGCCTCTTTACATCGCAACATCTTTGTTCACTTTCCGCCGAAACTTGAAGACTAACTTGTTTCGACTGCACTCCGGCTCTTAAATGTGACGCTGCGTCTGCACTTCTACTTGATATACTAAGTAATTGTTTGCACTCAAAAATTGTTTGCAGTTGGTTTGAGATGGTTCTGTTTTTGTATCCTGATGTTTAATATAGCGCTTGATTAGCTCGTATCAAGGTGATTAGGTCAGGGATGCACTTATTTTATCTACCTGACTTTATCTTTGACTTTACCTTATCTTTTTGTAAGCACTATTTTTTGTAAGTCACTTTGGATAAAAGCGGCTGCTAAATGAATGTAATGTAATGTAATGTAAATGTAATGTACATCAGTGGCCTGTTTGAAAAGTAAGGTTATACAGGAATATAAACTTAAACAACAGTTTAAAACAACATCCATAAAATGTCCATCCTTACATCAAAATTGCAAATCTGCATCAAAATGAACAATATACTTTCCACAGCTCTACAAACGTTCTGTCCATCAAACATGAAACGTTTGTGTTCATTTTCATTTCATATCAGTTTGATATAAGGTTTTATAGCTAGATATTTACAGTACGAAACACGCAAGCTCACTATGACATGCTATAATATGTGTTGGTACTGATTTATTGTTGTGCAATATTATTGCCCAAATCATTGGGTTATATTATTCTCAGACCTCAGACCTTAAGTTCAGACCTCATTTGTGTTTAAAAATATTTTGATGATATATTATGATGAATCATAATATTCATTGTGACATCTAAATTAATTTATCATTTTGTTAAAAAAAAAAGTAAATTTTTGCTTATGCAAAGCAAAATAGTTAAAATATATTTTTTTTAATTCATCCAGATATGCATGGCTAAAGTATACAGCTATTATTGGGCAGAAAAAATGGCCGTGAATTAAACTTTACACAGCCTTCTATTTACAGTAAGTGCTTTGTAATTCCAAATCCCCAACTGTCCGATTCTTATTTTGAAAATTACAAGAATAAATACTCTGTTCCATTATTCAAGAACAGGAATTTTTTTTTTAAAAATACTTTTTGTCACATATTTCCAGTATTATTTTATTTTAAAATCTCCTGTACTGATTGTGTCAAAACATGGATTGGGATGCACATATTTATACTCATTTTTATATTTTCATATTTTCACGTGAATTTTAGGCCCACTTTTTAAAATATAAATTAGTCATACATCTAAAATATATATCATCTCCTGGCATATCGTTTAACCATTTCACTTTTGTTTTTTTTTTACCTTTGAATGCACCGTATTTAACACTCAATAACATTAGAAAACCGTCAAACCGCATTATACTCTTGCTATATAAAACATGCATTCGTTTGTGATGGGTTAAGGCCAGAAAAAATTAAACACATAATTCAACCAATGCAAACTTTACATTCTGTGACAAAACAAACAGGATAAAATCCATGGATACGACTAAGCGCAACCCACTGTATTTAACCGAAACATGACTTGCCCAGTGTTTCCTGTGCTTCTGCTGTGCCCCAGAGGAGAAGGAGGAAGAGAGGCAGCATGATGTGCACAGCTCATCAGCGGCAGTGGCTTTGAAAGAGCACCCGTGTTCAACACAGGTTTATATCAGGGGTGACAGTCATCAGCACTGCTGCTTCTCCCCTTCATGTTCAAAACCACTGTGGTCTACGCATGAAAGGGTTTACAGTAACTGCACTCCATGTAGTCCATCTTCACTTATATACAGCAGTCAAAGGTGTGGTCACACTTTCTCATTAAAGGGAAGGAAAATATGAATATAATTACATAAATAAAGTTCAACCAGAAACAACGTTTGTTTTAACTCTGCATGCTAATTGTTCAGGCAGTTGATTTAAAAATGAATAAATAAAGAGATGCATTTATACTTTTCTTTTTTAACGGTTTTATGTTGAAATCTTCGTATGTGTATTTTTTACCAACATCTTTCTTGTTGCCCATTTCTTCTCAAAAGTATCACAGCATCCCATCATGCTATAGTCTTTATGTATTTCTCTATATTTTCTTTATATTTTGTAAAGGTGTTGACCTCAGAGAGTGGAAAGGGGATTCAAACTGAATTACCTGTTCTTAAAGTCTATTCAACACCAAAGCCTGAAACAGAATCTGAGTTTGCACAGACACTTAACATCTATTCAGCACCAAAGCCTGCAATAGAATCTGAGTTTATACAGACACTTAAAGTATATTCAATTCTAAAGCCGGCTATAGAATCTGAGTTTATACAGACACTTAAAGTCTTTTCAACACCAAAGCCTGCAAACAGAATCTGTGTTTATACAGACACTTAAAGTATATTCAATTCTAAAGCCGGCTATAGAATCTGAGTTTATACAGACACTTAAAGTCTTTTCAACACCAAAGCCTGCAAACAGAATCTGTGTTTATACAGACACTTAAAATCTATTTAACTTTAAAGCCTGCAATAGAATCTGAGTTTATACAGACACTTAAAATCTATTTAACTTTAAAGCCTGCTGTGGGTTTATACAGACACTTAAAATCTATTTAACTTTAAAGCCTGCAATAGAATCTGGGTTTATACAGACACTTAAAATCTATTTAACTTTAAAGCCTGCAATAGAATCTGGGTTTATACAGACACTTAAAATCTATTTAACTTTAAAGCCTGCAATAGAATCTGAGTTTATACAGACACTTAAAGTCTACTCAACACTCACCCTCTTGGTTGCCCCTTTTATTCAGGAATCATAGAATTTGAAATGAATGACATGCAACTGCAAACGACAGAAAGCCGTATCAATAACTTTGTGAGAAACTAAACGGTCTCGTTCAAAATGCCTGTTCTAAATCCCCAAATGCACGACGGACTACCTCGATCTGTTGCTTTAAAAACACACAGGCCAACAGGCTAAATGCTGGGGACACGAGCAGTGTAGCCTACGTCTCTTTTAGAGCCAAAAGGCTTTTTTAAAGTAGATTTTTAATGAAGTAAATATATCAAGAGCACTTTAAAAAGGAAAGGGGTTGGGGGCTGGCTGGTTGAAAGGTGAAGGGTCGCTGTGCTGTCTTGGGTTGTTTAAGGGCTGTGACTTTGTGGGTCTTCTGATTCCTGTGAGAAGGCTGAGGCTGCATGACCACACGCACTACCTCAGTAGATGGTTATCTGGTGTGGAAACACACACACGCACACACAGACACACACACACGCACACACACACACGCACACACACACACGCACCTACACACACACACACACACACATACACACACGCACACACACACACACGCACACACGTACACACACGCACACACACACACACACACACACACACACACACACACACACACACACACACACACACACACACACACACACACACCTACGTGGAGTTACAGCAGCTCATGTCTGTCTCAGCTGAAAGGGGGATTTATGTTGAAAGGAGGAGTGATCAGAAGATAACGTGTGACTTTATCATCTTTTCAAACTTTCATTGGAAAAAGAATTTGCTAGTTGTGTTTTTATGTTATTTTATTTTTTATTCCTCTCTGTTTTGTTTGTTTAAGCTTTTACAGGATTGTATATCTTCTATTATTTGATCTTAATGTCAGTTGTAGAGCTTTGAGATTGTAATAAGAATGTAATGCCAATGGCAGATTAAATGTACTATTATTATTATTATTATTATTATTATTATTATTATTATTATTATTATTATTATTATTATTTTTATTATTATTATTATTATTGTTATTATTATTATTATTATTAATAATAATGTTATTATTATTATCATGATCAAGATATAGGGAAGACACACAGTACTGATGACTTTATTAAATAATGTTAGTGAGGGATCCAACTTGGTGATCTTGATGATGCCAGTAATTCATGTTTCATTTAAATAAAACAGAGCACCTCTGTCACAAAGAATCACGTCATAAAAATGAAAGAAAATCAAGTTCTTCAACTTAAAAACCAACAAACCCCTATGTCCACAAGTCTGGGCGTGACCCTTTCAGCGTGACCCTTTCAGCGTGACCCTTTCAGCGTGACCCTTTCAGTGTGACCCTTTCAGCGTGACCCTTTCAGTGTGACCCTTTCAGCGTGACCCGGAAGGGCAACAACAACCCTCCGTGCACCTCAGCTTTTACCATCGGCCTCCTCACAGTCAGGTAGCCATAGCAACGGCCAATCTCTGTGTGGTTTCAATCTCGACTCTTCGCGGGTGCTGTGAGTCGCTGAGTTCCTGTAGTCCATATAGGGGCTTTGACAGAGGAGCAGATGAATGCCATGTTTGCTTACTGATCCGGGAGAACCTGACTGTTTTGTTTTTGATTTTACAGTCGGAGGTTTGTGAGGACGTAAAGCCCATCAATACGTGGTTGGCTTTTGCAAGCTGTCGATGTTGAGCTAGTGACAAGAGAACAAGGTACCATAGACAGTGTTAACGAGAGACTGTCTTTGCAGATCCAAATAAACTGAAACCTGCTGACTGTTAGTTATGATGTTACGTAGGATTCCAGGCTAGGCCATAGAGGGGGAGGTCTTTGACCTTTCACCCTGCTATGCAAGGTCTTACAACCACCCATTTATAATCGGTCATAACTTGTTACAGTCTAAGAAAACAGTCTTCTCCATGCAGAGACAGGAGATAAAACAAGGGCACCGGTTTGTGTCGGATATCGGAAAAAACTCGATGTATGTGACAGACAGCAACATAGTTATGTCTGTTTTTGGTACGTTGTTGAGGACAGTCAATACTTGAGCCTTATTCATGTATATTTCGTGGGCAATGTGTTGCACCCCCCGAACCCACACCACCCAACCCCCCACCCCACCCCACCCATTCCATAATCTGCACCCTTGCTTTAAAACCACCAGGCTAGCATTCATATAAAAGCCACAAGCCGTTGGTTACACATCAAAACACTTCCTCACTAACAGGAAAGAGAACTCTTACTCACTATCTCAGATCTTCTGGCATAGGCGTTTTTTTAGGTTTCATTTAAATAAAATGTGCTTTCAAGTGATTGCAGTGGTTGCAACCAGTTGTATATAAAAGAAACTAACGCAAATGTCAAATTACTGTGAGTAGCTGCCCCACCCCCCCAACCCCCACCCCTCCACCCCACCTTAAGGTTGATGATGATTATCAACTCTGACATTCTCAAAGAAACTGAATCAAAATTTGTGTTTCACAGATAATTGTGGAATTGCTGCACATACTGTGTTACCCAGACACCCCCCCCCCCACCCCCCACCCACCCACCGCACACACATACAGACACACACACGCACACACACACACGTGCGCACACACACGCATGCACGCACGCACGCACACACACACACACACACACTACTCCAACTGCCTCACGGGATCCAAATGTCACGTTGAGTCCAGAATATTCCATTCGTATCCCATATATGGTTATTCCTTCCTCTCGTAGAACTGTGACATTTCTGCTGTCCTATAACCAAACAAAACAAGGGATCTACACCATGCTTATTAAAACACAGTGAATAGGTCTTTGGGAATCTAATTCCCTGCATGGTGCTCACCTGGGACTTAGAGGAGGCTGTGAGGCAGATCCACGCCAGCAGAGGGCAGCCACGCATCACTTTTATTATTTTATCAACATGGACATGTTTGGATTACATTTCAAAGTGAACGAACTGTGAAAACAGATTAGGATTGTAATTTTGAAGTTTATTTTTGCGTGTTATTTTGAATAATCATTTAAAGTAAAAAGCCTTTTTTATAACCTTGTCAATGTCTTGACAGTATTTTCTACTCTCATTTGTAACTTATTTGATGAATCAAAGTGTGAGTTTTCATAAAAAAAACATTACATTTTCTGGGTGACCCCATACTTTTGAGCTGTAGTGTATCCAGGAGCAAAAAGTTAACAGTGAAATAGTCACTGAGAACGCTGCCAGGTCTGGTGCTTTTCCGTGGTTCAACCCGAAAACCACACCAAACAAACATTAAATGGCACTGTCAATTATCTGGTATAGAAATAAATAGCCTAATCTAATAATAATAAATAGGGCTGTAGTAAACCTGTATTATTGATGCATGCATTTGAATATCTTAAAGTGCACAGTGCTCTAATGTGGATGTGCAGATATCGGCTAAAATCATTTTTATTCATTAGCCTTCGAAACCTATTAGTGATTTTCAATGCACTTGTGTGTACAGTATGTGTGTATGTATATATGTCTCAGCTCTTTGGTTTTTGTGTTATGTTTGATATACTGAATTTGAAAGTATTGTACAGCACTGGGGTCAACTGCTTGTTTTAAACGTGCTCTATAAGTGAACTTGATTTGGTTTTCAGCCTGTCTCTCTTTGCAGTGGCCGATCATAAACTGTCCTAATTTCCAGTGGTCCTAATTTCAAGTGGTCCTAATTTCCAGTGGTCCTAATTTCCAGTGGTCCTAATTTCCAGTGGTCCTAATTTCCAGTGGTCCGGTCACGATCACAGAGTCACACCTTGAGAAATAGATGAGGTTATTTTATTTAGAAAAAAAACTACCTCAATTTCGCTCGACACTCTCTGGCGCTGACGTCTTCTCAGAGAGACTAGTCGGCTTTTGTCTCCTGTTTTTTGTCAGGTATAGCTGGGGATAAAAATGGAATATCATTTTTTTAAAATAATCAAAGGAATTAGGCCTTTCTGGAGCACAAAAGCAGCAGGCCACTATAATCCTGTCCCTGCTGTTGATTTGGATTCTACATACGGGGAAATGCAGCCGGGTTTCTGTCAGGCCTTGATCCTTCTGTGTTCAGTTTCAAAAGAGTTCTTTCCTATTTCCTCCTTTCAATGCTATCTCCCTTCCTGTAGCCAGCCAATAGGGAGCTTCCCTTCCTGAGGGACAGAGTGAGACCTGCCCACGGCTCCAGACACACACACACACACACACACACACACACACACACACACACACACACACACACACACACACACACACACACACACACACACACACACACACACACACACACACACACACACACACACACACACACACACACACACACACACACACACACACACACACACACACATACACACACACACACACACACACACACACACACACACACACACACACACACACACACACACACACACACACACACACACACACACACACACACACACACACACACACACACACACACACACACACACACACACACACACACACACACACACACACACACACACACACACACACACACACACACACACACACACACACACACACACACACACACACACACACACACACACACACACACACACACACACACACACACACACACACACACACACACACACACACACACACACACACATACACACACACACCACACACACACACACACACACACATATACACACATATACACACACACACACACACACACACACACACACACACACACACACACACACACACACACACACACACACACACACACACACACACATACACACACACACACACACACACACACACACACACACACATACACACACACACACACACACACACACACAGAGCTTATAAACAGGGTATGTGTTTTGCCTTTACCTTTGCCAGCACATGTAAGTGTTTTTTTTGTTGTTGCCGGAGTCAGGGGTGAGTTCCTTCACTATTGGGCAACTGAAATGTACTGTCTGGGTCAGCATTCACATCTTCTATACCGGATAATATTAGTGTGTTCTACTAAATCTTTCAAACATATGCTGGATTAGTGTGTTGGATAATATTATTATTATTATTATTATGAAAGCTTTTAAAAGATGGAGCCAGCCTGCTGCTGTAATCCCTGCCATGCTCATTTTCCTCAGAGTGATGTCATAAAGGGAGCTAAGCAGCGGTGTTTAGATTACAGTTTTTTTTCAATTGCTAACAAGCATTGGTCAATACTGAAACTACTTTTTCAAAACTCTTCACATAGTCTGCATTACAAACGTGCATCTCAGCTTAACAGTTCATCTCACCTCCAAAACTCTTTCTCACCAACAAAACACATCATACATGTCTCAAAATTAGCTCATTCATCCACAACACTGGCAACAAGTCTCACTCAGGAAGCAAACACTGTCACTCTTAGCACACTGAATTGCAAAATAGTAACAACAAATAGCATAACAGTTTTTTTCAATTGCTAACAAGCATTGGTCAAAACTGAAGTCACATTGTCAAAACTCTTCACACAGTCAGCAAAACAGAAGTCTGTGGAGCAAACTGTGAATCACTTTTCATTGCTTTCACACAAACTGCATTCGGTGACCACAGTCACCAAAATTCATGAACTCCTTTCTCAGTCAGAGTCCACAAACTACAAAACACTATACTTTTGCAGCACATTTTTCAAATGCTAACACACTTTGTTCAAAACAGTTAAAAACACAATCAAAACAAAATGATGAAAACAGAACAGTTGTCCATTTCTGCTGCAGCCAAATTTAAACCTATAGAAAATAATATCAAAATATTGACAATAAAATGAAATAATAATAATTCCAAACATAGCATTTTACAGCTGACAACCTACCCAGGTTACCTTTGTTTGGCCTCATTGCTCATAGCAAGCAGATAAAAGGGGATGGCTTCTGAATGGCTTTTTTGGAAATATGGAACAAAAAGGACAGGTTGGTGGAGAGAGAAGAGTGGCAGGGTGAGGAAGAAGAGGAAGAAGAGGAAGATCAAGAACTGCCGTCACTGATGAGATCAGGGCCACGATTATTGACAGGGATGGATCAGACATTCTGAAAGATTCTTCCCAAGGTGCATTGCCAGAGAAGACACATGATGTGATGTTGATGAAAACGTGGCCAAATTCAGAACAGAGGGAGTGAATATGTTATACATGAAGTATTGTAAATCACTATGCAAAGATATAGAAAACACATACCTAACTGAAGCAAACTGCTGCACTGCTGATTCATTCTTGATTCAATATACAATAATTTAGTACACTCAATAAAGTGTAAAGATCTTATTCTATAATAAAATACTGATTTATCTGAAAAAAAATCATTCAGACCTTAAAGATAAAATGTCTTTTATGTAATGCTCTTTGTTGTTAGTATTTTGTAGTTCAGTGTGCTAAGAGTGACAGTGTTTGCTTCCTGAGTGAGACTTGTTGCCAGTGTTGTGGATGAATGAGCTCATTTTGAGACATGTATGATGTGTTTTGTTGGCGAGAAAGAGTTTTGGAGGTGAGATGAACTGTTTAGCTGAGATGCTTGTTTGTAACGCAGACTGTGTCAAAAGGTTTGAAAAAGTAGTTTCAGTATTGACCAATGCTTGTTAGCAACTGAAAAAAACTGTAAAAGACATTTTATCTTTAAAGTTTGAATGATTTTTTTTAAGATAAATAAGTATTTTATTATAGAATAAGATCTTTGCACTTTATTGGGTGTACTAAATTATTGTATATTGTAACAAGAATGAATCAACAATGCAGCAATTTGCTTCAGTTACATTTATGTTTTCTATGACTTTGCATAGTGATTTACAGTACTCCATATATATGACATATTCACTCCCTCTCTTCTGCATTTGGCCACATGTTTTCATCAACATCACATCTTATGTCTTCTATGGCAATGCACCTTGGGAAGAATCATTTAGAATGTCTAAACCAACCCTGGCAGGCTTCAGGCCCTTATCTCATCAGAGACCACAGGTCCTGGTCTTCCTCTCCTCCCTCTTCTCCCTCACCCTGACACTCTTTTCTCTCCACCAACCTGTCCTCTTTGACCCATATTTCCAAAAAAGCCAGTCAGGAGCCATCCCTTTTTATCTGCTTGCTATGACCATTGAGGCCAAACAAAGGTCACCTGGGTAGGTTGTCAGCTGTAAACTGCACTCAGATGTGTTTGGAATTATTATTAATTCATTTTTTTGTCAATATTTTGATATTATTTTTTGTCGATTTCAATGTGGCTGCAGCAGAAATAAAATAAAAAAATTCTTCATCAGTCTGTTTTGATTGTGTTTTTAACTGTTTTGAACAAAGTGTGTTAGCATTTGAAAAATGTGCTGCAAAAGTATAGTGTTTTGTAGTTGGTGTACTCTGAATGAGAAAGGAGTTCATGAATTTTGGTAACTGTTGTCACCGAATGCATTTTGTGTGAAAGCAATGAAAAGTGATTTACAGTTTACTCCACAGACTTCTGTTTTGCTGACTGTGTGAAGAGGTTTGACAATGTGACTTCAGTTTCGACCAATGCTTGTCAGCAATTGCAAAAAAAACTGTAATGCTCCACACTCTAGACTCTCCCATCCCACCCTCCTTTGTTCTGAGCTCCCAGTAAACTAACGCTCCCTGCAGCTCCCTGCTTCCTGGTTCTGTCCGTGGAGCAGAGAGAGACTGGTCCCCTCAGCGGAGCTTAATGCACTCAGCCAATCCCCTGGTGGGATACGGATACTCTGGCCGTCCAGATGGAGACTGTCTCAGTGGCCCGGCCTAGAGAGAGAGACAGAGAGAGGGAGAGAGATGGAGAGAGAGGGAGAGAGGGAGGGATAGAGGGATATATAGAGAGAGAGAAAGAGGGAGAGAGCGAGAGAGAGACACAGAGAGAGAGACAGAGAGGGAGGGAGAGAGTGAGAGAGAGAGACAGAGAGAGGGAGGGAGAGAGAGCAGTGTTGACCAGCCGTAACCTTGACGACATGAGCCTAGTGCCACCCAAGGCTAGCCCAGTCTAATGCACCCTCTGCAAGTGCTATCTCCCTGTCTGTTCAACTAATACAGTCTCTCTCTCTCTCTCTCTCTCTCTCTCTCTCTCTCTCTCTCTCTCTCTCTCTCTCTCTCTCTCTCTCTCTCTCTCTGTCTTCCTTTCTGTCTTTAAAATATTAATACACACTGGTTATACATGTACGTAACATTTTGTGAACTCTTAGTGTAGGTTTACAACGGACCGGGTCCCTGTGATCGAATGGCCACTCCTACAACTATTGTTTGACAACAGACCTTGTGAGAGTGCAGAAATGAAGTTGCATAGCAACATGTAAATACATCGTCTAAGCAAATATTATCAGCTAACACGATACTGGCTGCAATGAACCAGCGTGTGGAAATCAACCTGCCTAGAAAGAAAAAAGTGTCTGGGTCTTTGCAGTAAGTTTCCATGAGATGTTTCTTGATAATCCATTTTGAATATGATTGATCTTTGGTCACAGGTTATCCTGAGTTCTATCGGCAGCCCTTCTTGTTGCAAAATAAAGTCGAGTTAATAAATAAGATTTTAAAATAAAGAGTTCATAAATAGATCAGCATTAACAGATGTGGTGAACAGCCTGGACCAATCATTGACTATAGCAGTAATATCCTGTGGATGTTGTGCCTGTGATGAACGTCAATGTGCGCAGCTGTAGGGTCCATAGTGTAGTGAGTACTGTGACCACTAGAGGACGGTATATAGCAGGGACAAGTTACTTTGAGCTACATATTTAACGTTCTCGTTTAGAATGGTAGCCATGCATTTAAAGGCGATAAGCTCCTCCAAAGATAAGTGTAATCTCCACAGAGCTCTCACCCTAACCCTAACCCTAACCCTCATCCTAACTCTAACCCTAACCCTGACCCATCTCCACAGAGCTATGACCCTAACCCTAACCCTAACCCTAACCCATCCCCACAGAGCTATGACCCTAACCCTAACCCTAACCCTAACCATAACCCATCTCCACAGAGCTATGACCCTAACCCTAACCCTAACCCTAGCCCTAACCCATCCCCATAGAACTCCTGATACAATAACATCATATTGGACTCAGTAATGCAAAAATATCAAGTGCATTACTCATTTTAATGTCATTTGCATATTATACTTACATAAATTACAATATTTAAGTTTTTAAACCCAGTATAATTCATGATTGTCTTTTCTCTTCTGTTTAAGTTGCAATACCTTCAGGATTTTTGACGAGCAGCTTCCTGAGCGCCCCTCACCCACGGCGGCCCATACAGCCCACCTCTACCCCATCAGGAGCTCCAGGGAGCATGACCTCACCAAGACACACAACTACCCTCAGCCCAACCACGCCAAGTTCATCAGGACCAACCTCCGCTTCCTCAACGCCCCTATCTCTCACATGGAGACACACAACACACGCTCTCAACAGGTACTACCCCCCTAACCTCTAACCTCTAACCCTAACCCTATCTCTCACATGGAGACACACAACACACACTCTCAACAGGTACTACCCCCCTAACCTTAACCTCTAACCTCTAACCCTTACCGTACCTCTCACATGGAGACGGAGCAGGTACTACATACTGTATATACAATATATACATACTGTATATATATATATATATATATATATATATATATATATATATATATATATATATATATATATATATACTGTGCACACCCCCCCCCCCCCCCTCTCTCTCTACAAGACTCCTACAATATATAATATGCATACATATTGTAGGGCTTAAAAAGGTATGTTAATTTTCTATGAATACATTTCAGTTGATATAAATATAAATAAAAATAAATGCTAGAAAAACACTAAGTACCGATGCATTAACAGGGTGGTTAAGATCGTTCTAGAACAAAAGTGTTTGGCTCTATCGCAGATAAGCATGTCTCTTTTCTCTCTGTCTCTGTCCGGTCGTTATGACAGCAGGAGTGGTGGCTGCACCCTGTGGCCCCCTGTGACGTGAGGGGCCCCTACTCTACACCCGGCCCTGTGGCCCCCTGTGATGTGAGGGGCCCCTACTCTACACCCAGCCCTGTGGCCCCCTGTAATGTGAGGGGCCCCTACTCTATACCCAGCCCTGTGGCCCCCTGTTATGTGAGGGGTCCATACTCTACACCCAGCCCTGTGGCCCCCTGTGATGTGAGGGGCCCCTACTCTACACCAAGCCCTGTGGCCCCCTGGCATGTGAGGGGCCCCTACTCTACACCTAGCCCTGTGGCCCCCTGTGATGTGAGTGGCCCCTACTCTACAGCCAGCACTCTGGCCCTGTGTGATGGGAGGGGCCCTTACTCTACACCCAGCCCTGTGGCCCCCTGTGAATTGAGGGGCCCCTACTCTACACCAAACCCTATGGTCCCCTGGCATGTGAGGGGCCCCTACTCTACAGCCAGCACTGTGGACCTCTGTGATGGGAGGGGCCCCTACTCTACACCCAGCCCTGTGGCCCCCTGTGATGTGAGGGGCCCGTTGCCTCGAGAATCAGTGAGTCTCTGTGTGTGTGCATGTCTTTCTCTCTCTCTCGCTCTCCATCTGTGTGTCTCTCTCTCTCTCTCTGTGTGTGTGTGTGTGTGTGTGTGTGTGTGTGTGTGTCTTACATTGAATTACATTTCACTTAAGCCTGCATCATGTGCCTGTACTTGTGCAGACAGAACTCTCAGCCTGAGAGCTTTTCCCACTGACTGGCTCTGTCTGCCTAAAAGATCAATCAACAACACACTCTCTTTGGTCTGGATTACACTCTCAACCACTCTGAGTTGTGTTTGGATCTTTAGCTGTGTGTTTGAGTTGTGTTTGAATCTGAAGCTGTGTGTTTCTGAGTTGTGTTTGGATCTTTAGCTGTGTGTTTGAGTTGTGTTTGAATCTGAAGCTGTGTGTTTCTGAGTTGTGTTTGGATCTTTAGCTGTGTGTTTGAGTTGTGTTTGGATGTGTAGCTATATGACTGTTCATGTGTGCTTCCACATCAATACAACATGGTAACAGTCATCCTTCCAGCTATACTCTGTGTCACTCTCACACCAAGTCACTTTGAGTTAGTCTCCCACTGTTCGCCTAGGTGTGAGAGTGACACAGAGTGAGATTCCCTCCTTTCTAGCTCTCACCCCTCTCTCTTTCTGTCTCCTTCGGCAGCACCAGGGGACCTTTGACCTTTGTACGGACCGAGGCGGCCGGGCCCTCTGAGAGGAGAGGGACGGAGCAGTACCAGAGAGGAGGAGGAAGACCAAGAGGAGGAGGAAGAAGAGGAGGTCACTGACTCTAGGAGATCACCCGGTGCATCAGCAGTGCTGTTGGAGTGGCAGTGTTGGGGCCCTGTACAGATGAGTGTGGGGGGGGGGGGGGGGGGTTGTCTTTGGAGGAGAAGGAGAGGGACGGAGAGAGAGTGAAGGAGAAAGAGCAGGAGACGGCAAAAGGGAAGGAGAGAGAGGAGAAAGAGGCTGGTGAGGTGAGGTGAGGTTCCAGTGATGTACTGATGGGGTGTCGTCTCCCTGTCTCACCACTAGGGGGTGCACAACGTGCCAGCCCTCCAACTCATCAACCCTGATATAAATTTTTACATGACATCATTGCTAAAAACTGTTCAAACTATAAAAAAAAATTATATAACTGAACAAATACTATCAATTTTATAACTAAATTATATTATACAAAATAAAGTATTAATGTTATAACTGAACACTGTCGATGTTGTCGACTAAATTATATAGTAACGCCATGCATGTTACCTATCATGTTGCATCTTTCTGTATGTTCAGACCTGTTCCACCGCTGATCTGCAACCTCTGAACAAATGTTACAACTAAATAATATAAAACAAAAACACTTAATGCTGCTGTGTGCGTTAATAAATCGTTAATGCAACTGCGCAGTCATGTCAATGGCCTTAACAATACTAGAGATTAGTGGTTATTTCATGGGATGGAAGGACTCACCTAACAATAGCATTGACGTGAATGACATTAGGTATCCTAAATTAATGACATTGGACATGTTAGATTAGCCTGCATTAATTACATTGGAAATGTTGGATTAGCCTGCATTAATTACATTGGGAATGTTGGATTTGCCTTCATTAATTACATTGGAAATGTTGGATTAGCCTGCATTAATTACATTGGGAATGTTGGATTAGCCTGCATTAATTAGGCCTACATTGGGAATGTTGGATTAGCCTGCATTAATTGCATTGGAAATGTTGGATTAGTTTGCATTAATTACATTTGGAATGTTGGATTAGCCTGCATTAATTACATTGGGAATGTTGCATTACATGAATGACGTGAGGGGCCAAGTGAGGTTCGTGTTGTTGTAATGACCTCATACCAACTATCTCTCTTCTAACTTTTAACCTCTTCCAGGATGTCTCTCTCCCAGAACACATTAACATCCACCTCAACCATATATGAAGCGTCTTTTTAATATGCGATTCACAGTGAGATGTATTGCAGTTCTATTCTATTAAACAAAAACTGTTAATTTTTAGTTTAGTTTAATTGTTAGTTTTACATGTTGTTTTTTGTTGCAAATGTACAAATGTACACCTCTTGTAATATTTATGTAGTAATAAAATATGAAGTGCATCCCATTGTTGGGAAAGATTTCCAATGTATTCGTGTCAATGCCACTGAGAATTTTTACCCATGAAATTTTTGCAAATGGAAGAAAAAAAGAAAAGAAAAACTTGGAACTATATGTTTGCAGTTGAGGTGAACGGCGGCTTTTGCTTTGCTGCCTGTAGAATCCCACCCCCGGAGCCCGTGCGCCAGTCTGATTCTTCCTGCGGCCTGGGGGGCGTGGGCTCTGCTTGCACGGATTCTTACCGACAATCCCTCCCAGTTCGTCCGGTGTCTAGTCTCTCCGATGCACATTGTACGAGATTCTTTAAAGCGGCAAAGTTTGTAACTTATCATTTCAGTGGTGAGTACAGATAACGTGATATTTTGTCATTGTTTTCTGGTGGAAATGACAGGCAACGGTCATGCGTATGTCTGATGGTTTTCAGTGTCAGGGGAAAACAAGGACAAGATGCTATGGCCTCCGTAAACTTTGGAGTGTTATGATGCAGACGGGTGTATAGATGTATGGATGCTGTAGCGCTGTGGATCTGTAGTGCTTACTTTTCATTAAAACACATTTATTCTGGAAATTGTAGTTGTTAAAAATCTAAAAATTTCGTTTTTTGCGGATTATTTTTCACGTTATGCTGTATATCTCGGTAGCAGGTTATGTCATGGCGATTACCTTGCCACAGAGGAGGATGGAGGGAGTGTAACGGTACTGTAGGGCAACAGGATGGATGCAAACAGGCGTGGTCGCGAAGCGGTGGTGTACAGGAGGAGCCCGGAGCGGAAACTAGTGATATACATTTGTCTATTATGAATTTGAATCGGCTGTTTAATGTTTAGTTTACTCATACATACAAATTATTGACCGTAAGAAAATACAGATTTTGCCCTGTGCGTAGTACTGTGGCAATGCATCGACGTTATATATATAATTTTCATAATATATCTGCGCATCTCATGATTTTACATATTTAGATGCGCTCGGCATTGATACTTCTTCATGCGATACAATCCCCGTGGCAAACAGGGACTGCTGCATTGTCTGGGGCTACATCAAGGACAAAAACAAACGTTACCTCTATCCCCTAAACCTTTCACTTCGCAGATGATAAACTACACGCTACTAGACCGTAATGGAGAGATTAAGTCTTTAGTCGTGATGCCTAGTCCTGAACGGTGCCATGTCGAGGTATTTAATGACGTGTGGGAAACTGAAGCACGCGGCTTTTAATGCTGCATTTTTAGTCATGAAGCTGAAGACTTCTTTCAAAAGAAAACATTGCTGCGCAAACGGGGCCTCTCCAATTCACAAGCTAGCGTGCAGGGAACGAGTGAGACAATGGTAGCAACAGAAGTGGGCGTCCAGAACAGTAAACATCGGATTTATTGGCAGATTCCTTTTCGATCAAGGTATAAGACGATTAGAGGGTCCTCTCACCTATTGTACAGAGGGTGCGATTGCTTTTATATGAAGTTAAAATTATTTTATTACCAAACTGTAAATTTGAGGATACGTGGTACAAAGACTATCCATTCTAAAGTGCCAAAGTTGAGTTGTGTGGGTTAATTGTGGGACAGATCCTTCCCTTGGTTAATATGGACCAGACTGGTGTGGGCAGGTCACAAATGTATACCTGAGTGGAGTGGAATGGACAGATGGACAGGTGTTAAGAGAGAGAGGGGGGGGACGGGAGACGGACAGGTGTGTGTGTTCCGCTACAACCCTTGTGTTTTGGAAGTCTGAGGATGTGGAAACTGGGCCGTTCCTCTTAGCCCCCCCCACCCCCTCCCCCCACTGTCCTCAGATTGGACATTATTGAAGTGTTGGAGTTGTGTTAGCGTGAGAGACCCTTTGTCTAGGTAGTTTCATGTCGTGGAGCCAGGAGACAGCACGTTAGCAGAGAATAGAATGAACGGACAAACATGGAAACATGGCAACACGGTGGCTCAGTGGTTAGCACTGATGCCTCACAGCAAGAAGGTCCTGGGGTGGAGTTTGTATGTACTCGCCGTGTTTGTATGGGTTTCCGCCGGGTGCTCCGGTTTCCTCCCATCACCATAAAAACATGTTCAAAACATGCTAATCCTCTTGTCAATGCCCTGACCAGGCACTGGCATAGAACTGGAGTTGGTAAATTAAATTTCCCCCCTATGGGGCCAGGTCGCCACTGGACTTACCTAGTTAAACAACAATTAAAAAAAGAAAAAAAATGGAGGTTGTCTTTGATGATGGCTGAATAGAAGCTCCACTGCTGATGGAGTCTGTAGAGAGGGAGGGGCACGATGTTTGTTTCCATCGGATACGGGAAACAACAGAAGAATACATTGATTGCTTATTATGGATAACAGCTTGTGTTACATGAGTGCATTATGACCGGAAAGCCAGCTCAGTCAATAAGGTTAAGACCAGAGTAATGTGCACTCAGGAAAGAAGAGGAGAAGAGAAGAGGAGGAGAGCAGATGAAAGAGGGGAAGGAGAGAGTGAAGAGAAAGGAGTGTGTGGTCTGGCCTCTAAACAGAGAAGAGAGGAAAGGAGAGCATTTTCCTGTGGGACTAGGGCAGGGCCCGTCTACTCTATGTCTCTCTATCACACTCTCTCTATCACAAACACACCCTAACACTCTCTCTTTCTGTCTTTCTATCTCTCTCTCTGTATCCTTTCCTCATCACAAACACACACAGCCCCTCCCCCCCACCTCTCTGTATTTATTTATAATTTATGACAGCAGAGAGTGGACATCGTTCTTTCCCGTGCAGCTCCTCTTCCTGTGTCCTGATGTTCAGGAGGCTTCTATGAAGCGGCCTTGATGGGTTGTTGTGATACTGGCTGTGGGGAGAGTGTGTGTGTGGATGGGTGAGTGGCCCAGGGTAGGTACAGGAAACACTGGAAAACAGGAAACGTGTGTTTCCCAGCAGGAGTTAGCTTTCCATGCTATGCTGCTTACAGTTCGAGCGTTGGTTGGAACGTTACCTGCTGCTAATGTTGCAGGGTTAGTGATGTTTGATGGTGATGTTTAGTGGTGTTACAGAGTTGGTGATGTTTGATGGTGTTACAGGTTTTGTGAGGTTTGATGGTGTTTGATGGTGTTACAGGGTCAGTGATGTTTGATGGTGTTACAGGGTCAGTGATGTTTGATGGTGTTACAGGGTCAGTGATGTTTGGTGGTGTTACAGGGTCAGTGATGTTTGATGGTGTTACAGGGTCAGTGATGTTTGGTGGTGTTACAGGGTCAGTGATGTTTGATGGTGTTACAGGGTTAGTGATGTTTGATGGTGTTACAGGGTTAGTGATGTTTGATGGTGTTTGATGGTGTTACAGGGTTAGTGATGTTTGATGGTGTTACAGGGTCAGTGATGTTTGGTGGTGTTACAGGGTCAGTGATGTTTGATGGTGTTACAGGGTCAGTGATGTTTGGTGGTGTTACAGGGTCAGTGATGTTTGGTGGTGTTACAAGGTCAGTGATGTATGGTGGTGTTACAGGGTTAGTGATGTTTGATGGTGTTACAGGGTTAGTGATGGTGGTGGTGTTACAGGATTAGTGATGTTTGATGGTGTTTGATGGTGTTACAGGGTTAGTGATGTTTGGTGGTGTTACAGGGTCAGTGATGTTTGATGGTGTTACAGGGTTAGTGATGGTGGTGGTGTTACAGGATTAGTGATGTTTGATGGTGTTTGATGGTGTTACAGGGTTAGTGATGTTCGGTGTTGTTACAGGGTTAGTGATGGTGGTGTTACAGGGTCAGTGATGTTTGATGATGTTTGATGGTGTTACAAGGTTAGTGATGTTTGATGGTGTTACAGGGTTAGTGATGTTTGATGGTGTTACAGGGTTAGTGATGGTTCATGGTGTTACAGGGTCAGTGATGTTTTATTGTGTTTGATGGTGTTACAAGGTTAGTGATGGTGATGGTGTTACAGGGTTAGTGAGGTTTGGTGGTGTTACAGGGTTAGTGATGTTTGGTGGTGTTACAGGGTTAGTGATGTTTGATGGTGTTACCCATGGTGCAGCCAGGATAAGGGATTGTGCAGGGTAAGGGATGTTGCAGGGTAAGGGATGTTACAGCCAGGGTAAGGGATGTTGCAGGGTAAGGGATGTTACAGCCAGGGTAAGGGATGTTGCAGGGTAAGGGATGTTACAGCCAGGGTAAGGGATGTTGCAGGGTAAGGGATGTTGCAGGGTAAGGGATGTTGCAGGGTAAGGGATGTTGCAGGGTAAGGGATGTTGCAGGGTAAGGGATGTTACAGCCAGGGTAAGGGATGTTGCAGGGTAAGGGATGTTGCAGGGTAAGGGATGTTGCAGGGTAAGGGATGTTACAGGGTAAGGGATGTTACAGCCAGGGTAAGGGATGTTACAGGGTAAGGGATGTTACAGCCAGGGTAAGGGATGTTACAGCCAGGGTAAGGCCTGTTACAGCCAGGGTAAGGGATGTTACACTGTAAGGGATGTTACAGCCAGGGTAAGGGAATGGTGCAGCCAAGGTAAGGGATTGTGCAGCTAGGGTTAGGAATGGTCAGCTGCTAGCCCTACGCTAGTGTGTGTGTTTATTTGTGGTGTGAAGGTGTGTATGATTGTGTAATGTCTATGGTTGGAGGGAAGGTACACAGTTTATTAGTTTTTTATTTGTAATTTTTTTGGAGGGAGTTCCCCAGCTCTACCCGTAATTTAAAGATGGCTGATCTGCTGTAGCTCTGAGTATGCTTTATGTGTGTGTGTGTGTGTGTGTGTGTGTGTGTGTGTGTGTGTGTGTGTGTGTGTGTGTGTGTGTGTGTGTGTGTGTGTGTGTGTGTGTGTGTGTGTGTGTGTGTGTGTGTGTGTGTGTGTGTGTGTGTGTGTGTGTGTGTGTGTGTGTGTGTGTGTGTGTGTGTGTGTGTGTGTGTGTGTGTGTGTGTGTGTGTGTGTGTGTGTGTGTGTGTGTGTACACTTAGGTGTGAGGCTGAAGTCATTGTGTCTGTGTTGGACGGGGAGGGGCTGTTGAGGCGATACAGTGGATTCCTGTGTCTAGCAGGACAAAGCCTGCAGTCTGCTCTGGGAGAACAGCCTCTGTTTCCGCTGGCGCCCTGGCTGAGTGGGGAAACGGCCCCACCAGAGAGGAGCACAGAGGGGCTTAGAGTGGGACCTCTTAGAGCTCAGGATGAAGAGGATGGAGGTCTGAGTTATGGTGGATGTTATTAGGCTGGGGAGAGGGTGAAGGGTTTGGGTGGAGGTCTTTGTTAAGTTGGAGGTCTGTGTTAAGATGGAGGTCTGGGTTAAGGTGGAGGTTTTTGTTAAGGTGGAGGTCTGGGTTAGGTTGGAGGTATGGGTTAAGGTGGAGGTCTGGTTTAGGTTGGAGGTATGGGTTAGGGTGGAGGTCTGGGTTAGGTTGGAGGTATGGGTTAGGGTGGAGGTCCGGGTTAGGGTGGAGATCTGGGTTAGGGTGGAGGTCCGGGTTAGGGTGGAGGTCTGGGTTAGGTTGGAGGTATGGGTTAGTGTGGAGGTCTGGGTTAGGTTGAAGGTCTTTGTTAAAATCTATGTAGGGTGTATTAGGGTTAGGGTTAGGGTGTATCTATGTAGGGTGTATTAGAGTTAGGATTAGGGTGTATCTATGTAGGGTTTATTAAGGTTAGGGTTAGGGTGTATCTATGTAGGGTATATTAGGGTTAGGGTTAGGGTGTATTAGGGTTAGGGTGTATTGTATAAAGGGTGGATCCATTATGCCCGGTCCCTGTGGACCCCCAGACGTGCTGATCCATGTCCTCAGTGCTACGATGTTTCCTCCCTTCCGGGGAACAAACCACAGCCCTCTAATGCATCATGGCTACTAATAATGATGAAGATGATGATGATGATGATGATGATGATGATAAAGAACATTACTGCTGAGTCATGTCTGATGATGATGATGATGATGGGCGTTAGTCTGAAAGTGTGTTTTGTTATGGTTGACGATGAAGGTGGTCGACTTTTATAACCATCACAGTCAGCACTCATATCACACATATTGACTGACTGTTTCAGCTCTCAGTCCACACACATATTGACTGACTGTTTCAGCTCTCAGTACGCACACACATATTGACTGACTGTTTCAGCTCTCAGTACACACACAAACACACATATTGACTGACTGTTTCAGCTCTCAGTCAACACACACACACATATTGACTGACTGTTTCAGTTCAGTCCTAACTCAGCTATTGACTGACTGTTTCAGCTCTCAGTACACACACACACACACACATTGACTGACTGTTTCAGCTCTCAGTCCACACACACACACACATACACACACACACACACACACACACACATTGACTGACTGTTTCAGCTCTCAGTCAACACACACATATTGACTGACTGTTTCAGCTCTCAGTCCTAACTCGCCTATGGACTGACTGTTTCAGCTCTTAGTCCACACACACACACACACACATATTGACTGACTGTTTCAGCTCTCAGTCCACACACACATATTGACTGACTGTTTCGGTCCTCTTTGTTGTGTAGTGAAGGTCTTCTCAGGTTACAGAGATAATGGAGAGCGTAAATCTCTCCCGGCTGTTTTAGGATCTGCAGGCAGGGGGCGCTCTTTCCTCGGCCACCCTGGCACCTGTCCGTGGTCCTCCTCTGATGAAGCAGTGTGGTTCCTATTGTCCACTTCCTAAATGACACCTTAGTCACATTTTTGGTTTTATTTTTTGTCTCTACTTTTTTGAAGACACGGTCTGAGTTCGTCACCGGTGAGGGGTTAGGGGTGAGGGATTAGGGGTGAAGGGTAAGGGGTGAGGGGTGAGGGGTGAGGGGCTCTGAGCCGTGTGGTAGCCATGGGGATGGAGAGCCACAGGAGCAAGTGTGTTTGAGAGTGCGTTGTGTTTCTGAGTCATAGGGAGACGGCTGGAGAAGAGTGTGACCGCCTCCGTTTGGGCTGCTGCTGACATAGAGCCTTTGAGCACAACGTGCACGGACGCACACACACACATACACACATACGGACGCACACACACATACGCACGTAAACACACTCACACACACACACACACGCACACACACACACATACGGACGCACACACACACACACACACATACACACATACGCACGTACACACACTCACACACTCACACACACACACACATGCAGTGTGTTAGGAGCAGCTCCCAGTGGGTTTACTCCAGAGAACTACCTGTAGGAGCCAGCAGAAGGCGCTGTCCCCTGTGGGAGACGCACCCAGTCTTCCTCTGACATCACCACTGTGATTTCCTCTCCTAATCTAATCAGAGCAGGGCTGAACATTTAGACACAATTAAATTACTGTTCCCTAAAATGTGCAGTAGGAACCGTGTTCACGTTGTCTCACTGCTCTTGGTCAAAGCAACATCGATGTTCTGGGGAATGGAAAGGAAATGCCCAAACATGGAGAGTTTAACAGGATTTCATAATATCCACCGTGTCCTTTTCAAACAGAAATGTATATGTGCGTACTAATATTTAAATGTTTTTAGGTAAATGTTTTCTTATATTATCGTAGTTGATTGACAGGTTAGATGCTGAGCCTGAGGTCTGTGGTTGATTGACAGGTTAGATGCTGATCCTGAGATCTGTGGTTGATTGACAGGTTCACTCTCTCCAAGGGCTTGGTCGGAGGCCTCTGCTGCTGAGGACGTGACCCTGGGGTGAAAGGTCAGGATGACAACGGTAGAGTTTGAGCGGGCGGAGCTGCAGCAGCAGTACAGCAGCACGGACAGCAACGCCACCGTCAACCACCGCTGGGACGAAGACTGGGACAATGAGAACAGCTCCGCCCGCCTCTTTGAGCGCTCCCGCATCAAGGCCCTGGCAGGTGAGAGGGGACACAGCCCTGATAGGTAAGGGGGGAGGAGCTAGGACCCTGGCAGGTGAGAGGGGGCATGGCCACAGCCCTAGCAGGTAAGGGGGGAGCAGCTAAGACCATGGCAGGTGAGAGGGGGGCAGGGCCTGTTTAGAATGTAGCCTCTGACAGTCTCAAGGTGAGGCATGATGTTTAGAGCGTAGCCTTTGACTCTCACAAGGTGAGGCATGATGTTTAGAATGTAGCCTTTGACTCTCACAAGGTGAGACAATGTTTAGAATGTAGCCTTTGACTCTCACAAGGTGAGACAATGTTTAGAGCGTAGCCCTTTGACTCTCACAAGGTTAGACGTGATGTTTAGAATGTAGCCTTTGATACTCACAAGGTAAAGCATGTTTAGAATGTAGCCTTTGACTCTCACAAGGTGAGGCATGGTGTTTGGAATGTATCCTTTGACTCTCACAAGGTTAGACGAGATGTTTAGAATGTAGCCTTTGACTCTCACAAGGTGAGGCATGTTTAGAATGTAGCCTTTGACTCTCACAAGGCCTCACATGGTATGTCTCTGATAGGTCCTTGGTTTTGGTGTGTGTCTCTCTGATAGGTCCTTGGTTTTGCTGTGTGTCTCTCTGATAGGTCCTTGGTTTTGATGTGTGTGTCTCTGATAGGTCCTTGGTTTTGGTTTGTGTCTCTGATAGGTCCTTGGTTTTAGTGTGTTTCTCTCTGATAGGTCCTTGGTTTTGGTGTGTGTCTCTGATAGGTCCTTGGTTTTGGTTTGTGTCTCTGATAGGTCCTTGGTTTTAGTGTGTTTCGCTCTGATAGGTCCTTGGTTTTGGTGTGTCTCTCTGATAGGTCCTTGGTTTTGGTTGTGCCAGTGGCCTCTAAGTGTTATGATGATAAAAACAGGTCCCAGCAGACCTATGTGCATCCTGTCTCTCGCATGGCCGTGTTTCCTGCATTCCTTCTCAGTGGACAAACAGTGTGGGTGTGGTGTGTGTGTGTGTGTGTGTGTGTGTGTGGGTCTGTGTGTGTGTGTGTGTGGGTCTGTGTGTGTGTGTGTGTGTGTGTGTGTGTGTGTGGGTCTGTGTGTGTGTGTGGGTCTGTGTGTGTGTGTGGGTCTGTGTGTGTGGGTCTGTGTGTGTGGGTCTGTGTGTGTGGGTCTGTGTGTGTGTGTGTGTGTGTGTGTGTGTGTGTGTGTGTGTGTGTGTGTGTGTGTGTGTGTGTGTGTGTGTGTGTGTGTGGGTCTGTGTGTGTGTGTGTGGGTCTGTGTGTGTGTGTGTGTGTGTGTGTGTGTGTGTGTGGGTCTGTGTGTGTGTGTGTGTGTGTGTGTGTGTGTGGGTCTGTGTGTGTGTGTGTGTGTGGGTCTGTGTGTGTGGGTCTGTGTGTGTGGGTCTGTGTGTGTGGGTCTGTGTGTGTGGGAGGGAGCCTCTGGCTGAACTCGGTCAAGTAAGAGGGGCTTTAGCTTTACACCTGTCCTGTTTAACAATGTGACCTTCAGAGCCTAAGTCTCGCCTCATGATCCCCACCTAGCAGGGAAATGATGTGCAGTTTCACCTAGCAGGGAAATAATCTGTAGTTTCACCTAGCAGGGAAATAATCTGTAGTTTCTGAACAAATAAATCGTATGAACTAGTGTGGCCATGGTGACAGGAGTCTGGGTGGAGTGGGTAAGGGTTAGTAGTCATGGTGACAGGACTCTGGGTGGAGTGGGTAAGGGTTAGTAGTCATGGTGACAGGACTCGGAGTGGGTAAGGGTTAGTAGTCATGGTGACAGGACTGGATGGAGTGGGTCAGGGTTAGTAGTCATGGTGACAGGACTCTGAGTGGAGTGGGTTAGGGTTAGTAGTCATGGTGACAGGACTCTGGGTGGTTAGGGTAAGGGTTAGTAGTCATGGTGACAGGACTCTGGGTGGAGTGGGTTAGGGATAGTAGTCATGGTGACAGGACTCCAAGTGGAGTGGGTTAGGGGTAGTAGTCATGGTGACAGGACTGGATGGAGTGGGTAAGGGTTAGTAGTCATGGTGACAGGACTCTGAGTGGAGTGGGTAAGGGTTAGTAGTCATGGTGACAGGACTCTGGGTGGAGTGGGTAAGGGTTAGTAGTCATGGTGACAGGACTCTGAGTGGAGTGGGTTAGGGGTAGTAGTCATGGTGACAGGACTCTGGGTGGAGTGGGTTAGGGCCAGAGAACAAGGGAACCAGGAAACGGGAAGTGGTTTTAAATAAACTGTGTCTGTGTGTGGATGGCATTCTAGTGCCGGAATGTAAACAGGATGACCTTGGTCTGGAATTGCATTGCATAGCACAGCACAGCACTGCATAGCATAACACAGCACAGCATAACACAGGACAGCACAGCACAGCACAAGACAGCACAGCACTGCACAACACAGCACAGCACAACACAGCACAGCACAGCACTGCACAACATAGCACCGCACAGCACAACATAATTTAGCATAGCATAGCATAGCATAGCAGAGCATAACCTGGCACCACATAGCATAGCATAGCATAACCTGGCACCACACAGCATAGCATAGCATAACCTGGCACCACACAGCATAACATAGCATAACATGGCACTACACAGCATAACATAGCACAGCATAGCACAGCACAGTTTAACACAGCACAGCATAACATATATTATGTATTTATTTATTTTATTTTATTTATACAGGGTTAACCGACTGAGACCAGGTCTCTTTTCCAGCAGTGCCCTGTTTAAAGGCAGAATATATGAAGTGACTGTAATTTTTCCTATAGATGAGTTAAGATGACTGTATTGTCTTCTCCGGATGAGTTAAAGTGACTGTAATGTCTCCTCTAGATGAGTCAAAGTGACTGTAATGTCTAGATGAGTTAAAGTGACTGTAATGTCTCCTCTAGATGTGTTAAAGTGACTGTAATGTCTTCTCTAGAGTTAAAGTGACTGTAATGTCTAGATGAGTTAAAGTGACTGTAATGTCTCCTCTAGATGAGTTAGTGACTGTAATGTCTCCTCTAGGTGAGTTAAAGTGACTGTAATGTCTAGATGAGTTAAAGTGACTGTAATGTCTGCTCTAGATGAGTTAAAGTGACTGTAATGTCTAGATGAGTTAAAGTGACTGTGATGTCTATATGAGTTAAAGTGACTGTAATGTCTGCTCTAGATGAGTTAAAGTGACTGTAATGTCTGCTCTAGATGAGTTAAAGTGACTGTAATGTCTGCTCTAGATGAGTTAAAGTGAATGTAATGTCTAGATGAGTTAAAGTGACTGTAATGTCCTCTCTAGATGAGTTAGTGACTGTAATGTCTGCTCTAGATGAGTTAAAGTGACTGAAATGTCTAGATGAGTTAGTGACTGTAATGTCTGCTCTAGATGAGTTAAAGTGACTGTAATGTCTGCTCTAGATGAGTTAAAGTGACTG
>JAPMUY010001904.1:100000-101649 GCA_026901105.3 Galaxias olidus
TCCGCAGCGGGGAAGGTCCGCGAGCGACTGGCAGAGCTGCAGGCCCAGTGGGCGGCGCTGGAGGCCCAGGCGGGCGCCAGGTGGGCGGGTCTGAAGGAGGACGTGGCGCTGCAGCAGTTCCGTGCGGAGGCGGACGACGTGGACGCCTGGGCTCTGGAGGCTCTCCGCCTGGCCTCCAGCGCCGACACGGGCCACGACGAGTTCTCCACCACGGCTCTGGTCCGCCACCACAAAGCCACAGCGGCCGAGCTGGACAGCTACCGGGCCGTCATCAGCGCTCTGCGGGAGCAGGCCGCGGCGCTGCCCGGGGAGGAGGTGCAGGGCCGGCTGGAGGGCATGGAGGAGCGCTACAGGGAGGTGCAGGAGCTGAGCCGGCTGAGGAAGGAGGCGCTGCAGGACGCCCTGGCCCTCTACAAGATGAGGAGCGAGGCTCAGGCCTGTATGCTGTGGATCAATGAGAAGGAGGCCTGGCTGCACAGCATGGAGATCCCCCAGAAGATGGAGGACCTGGAGGTGGTGCAGCACAGGTACTGTACCATTAGATACTTAACCCTACCCCTACCTACTATACACTGTTACTTTAGTAACCCTAACCCTAGCCCTACCTACTATACACTGTTACTATAGTAACCCTAGCCCTAACTACTATACACTGTTTCTATAGTAACCCTAACCCTAGCCCTACCTACTACACACTGTTACTATAGTAGCCCTACCCCTGCCTACTATACACTGTTACTATAGTAACCCTAACCCTACCTACTATACTCTGTTACTATAGTAACCCTACCCCTACCTACTATACACTGTTACTATAGTAACCCTAACCCTACCTACTATACACTGTTACTATAGTAACCCTACCCCTACCTACTATACACTGTTACTATAGTAACCCTAACCCTACTCCACAAGGTGGTGCAGCACAGGGACCATGAGATACATAACTCTAACTCTAACCCAGCCGTTACTTTACTGGAGGTGCTGTTACTATATAAATATACACTATCACTCTTAGACCCTAACACTACCTACTAAACCTGGAATACATGCTATGAAGAACAACTCTGACGTGACATGACATGATTCTCTCATTGTGTGTGTGTGTGTGTGTGTGTGTGTGTGTGTGTGTGTGTGTGTGTCTGTGTGTGTGTGTGTGTGTGTGTGTGTGTGTGTGTGTGTGTGTGTGTGTGTGTGCGCGTGTGTGTGTGTGTGTGTGTGTGTGTGTGTGTGTGTGTGTGTGTGTGTGTGTGTGTGTGTGTGTGTGTGTGTGTGTGTGTGTGCGCGCGCGCGTGTGCGTGTGCGTGTGCGTGTGTGTGTGTGTGTCAGGTTTGAGAGTCTGGAGCCGGAGATGAACAGCCAGGCGTCTCGTGTTGCTGTGGTGAACCAGATCAGCAGACAGCTGAGCCACAGCCAGCATCCCAGCCTGGGAGAAATAAGAGCGCAGCAGGACGCCCTAAACAACAGGCACGTCCCCTGACCCCTGACCCTTACCCTAACCCTATTAGCTACACAGAGAACAGTGGGAGTCAATTCTTAACTCATTTAAATTCATGCAAACGTTAATACGTTAATTAATACATTCATTCATACCTGTTTTTAAGCACATTTAAGGCATTGGACACGTGCATAAACCCAACCTTCTAGAG
>JAPMUY010001906.1:0-10239 GCA_026901105.3 Galaxias olidus
ATTACCGTCAATAATTTTACTGTGTCATACTATTTTTAGGACGCACATTTCCCCACAACAGTGGTATTCTTGATTTGGTTTATGCCCAATATGCAGATTAGTTTTAACAGGCTCTGCTCACCTTTTAAGTTTTTCGAGAGCTCTCTTTGAATACCATCGCTGTAGTTCAATATGATCTTTTATTCGGATTACCTGGATCTTCCTTTAATCCAATCTCGCTGGGGCCTCCAATTTGTTAGGTTTTTAACCCCTCACACACCAGAGTTCTTTGTTGGCTAGGAAGATCACTCGGACACGTGGACTCGGACACGTGGACTCGGACACGAGGACTCGGACACGAGGAAACAAACACATATTAGTTTTATTCTAATTTATTCCAAACCTTAGTGTCACACATATTAATGCTAAATAAATCATTTAACATAACGTGGGCGCATATTCAATTATTACCTTACAGATATCGTCACAAGTGTGTAGATACCGGAGAATGCAGCAGAGCGGCCGCGTCAGCATGGATTCTAACTTTCTTCCCCCCTCCTCCCTCTCTTATATTCTAGCCGCGCGCCTAGTCGTATCCCGTGAGCCAGATGGTGAGACTCACCTCTCCCCCCCTGTATCTCCTGTTATTCAGTTTCCGGTCTGCCCCCTTTTGCACTCAACTCAGCATTAGCGTTTATGATTATTCTCACAATCCCCACTTAAATTTATAACCCTTAGTTAGATCTGAGTAATTTAAACCCCCTTCGTAGTATAGGCCTCAGATGTTAAACTGAATCAAAACATTTGTTTATCTTTCCCACATGTGACTTTCCCAAAATTTCACGGCACACCTGATGATGTCCTATGGCACACTGGTTGGGAAACGCTGGTCTATATAAAATTAACAATAAACTTCATAAACTGATGGTAAATTGAATTATAGGGAATACTTGTTTATTGTCAAACAATAAGCTTGTTCTGATCTTGTCAACATTTGTATTCTGCATGGTGTGCTTTATTCACAGGGGTTTTGGAGATTTTATTCTGCTCTGCTTGTGGTTTGTATCACTGTGGTTTGTATCGAGCACAGTAATACACAGCTGTGTCTTCAGCCTGCAGACTCTGTCCTTTCAAAGAAACAGAGTTACTCGCAGAATCTCTAGAGATGCTGAATTTGTTTGTCAGTGCAGCATGTTTGTAGATATCTCCATCGTCCCAGATACTGTATGGGAGATCCACCCCATTGCTCTCCCTTCAGGCTGCCTGATCCAGCCAGTGGCAAAGCTCTCACTCCATCACTTACAGAATACCCAGTGATTTTACAATTCAGGCTCAAAGTTTCTCCTGGCCTCACAATCACATAGTCTGACAAGGAAAGATCCAGACCACTGTGCACACCTGTTTCAAAAAAGGCAAAGAAATATAAACGACAAGACAACTATTAATCTGTGACACCTTGATGTGAATTGTACGTCACCACAACTGTTTTTTTTCAGAATATGTATACGAGTTCTGACGAGGGTGAATGAGGATTGCTAGTGTAATTTGATGTAACCAAGAATCAAGCAACATACAATATTCCAAAGATGGAATGCCTTCCTTGGGGATTGAGTTCTGGTCGAAACTTCCACATCAATTGGACAACTGAATGCAGTATGATTGAAAAAGATTGGGTATGGTTGTATGTACGTCAATATGTATGGCCAATAACATGCACTTAAGAGTTTTGAAGTGTCAAAAGGAATAGGATGAATTTTTCTTGACAATTTACAAATAAAAAAAGTTAAGGTTATGAACAGAGACCCAATAATTTCAACACCTCCTTTTCAATCCTATGTTTCATTATTAAATACAGTATGTTTTACTTTTAACTAAATAGTATTTTGTGTATAATTACATTTTGTGTAGATTAATAATACAAAATACAAATAAATCTATGATTAAGGCCTCTGCTACACTTTAGAAAAGACTGAAGACCCCTTCCTTGTTCTGAACACAACCAAGGAAATTGATCACCATATAGCTCATGACAAACAGATGTCAAACTCTCAATTATACCAACATTGAAGGATGTCCCCAAGCAGCTGTCTTTCTTTATGCAAATGCCTAAGGTTCTCTCAGTTTAGTTTCATCAGAAAGAAATGGTACTTTTAACAATCCTACTGCTGCTAGTAGCTGTATCCTGTGAGTCTCGTTGCCTAAAGAGAGTACCAAATGGCTGATTTGGACTAAAACAATCATTTATTTCTGTGTACATTACATTGTCTAATAAACATATTTTTCACAGTGATCAACCGTGAACAACTGACCCAACCAGGCTCGATTAGTCTCCAACCAGGTCAATCGCTGTCCATCACCTGTCAGTTTTCTTATTCTCTAGTTCACTACAGTACAGCTTGGATCACAGACTGCAAGAAATGGAGTGGAATGAAGAGTACTGGAGATAATTATTTCAGAGCTGTTGGGCTGTTCAATCCGTACACAAATGTTTTATTCAGTCACTGTTAAGTGAAATATCCCTGACAAAATAGGAAGATTTGCAAAGGCAGAATGAAGATTTGCAAAAGCAGAATAAAGTTTTGTCACTTGCGTGAGACAATTTGTTATACTTAATCTCATTCGCAAACAGAAATAAGTTGCAAATCTTTTTTACAGGTGCAAAATTAGTCACTAACCACATCCCTTTTGTAAACACAAATAAGTCGCAAATCTTTTTTTTACAGATGCAAAATTTAAGTTGCTAATTTAGCTCCATACCTAATGAAACAAATTTTTCTATATTATTATAATAATTATAATATAATAAATATAACCTTCAAAGGGATTTTACAATGATGGTAGGGAGAAGTATTAAAGATTTGTGACAATAAAAAATATACTAAACTATAGAAGTATACACAGGAGTTATGGCTGAACTTGAGACGGATAGCTTGTCTATGTGTAGCTAACCCCTTTCATGATAACTAGAGTTACTGTGGATCATAAAGTCATAGCGTAAATAAGATTCAAGTTCATGTCATATCTTTGACAAATGTTGGCCTTTTAGGTGGGTTTCTATAAAGCCCTAACTTTCCTTAGGTGGGGAGAGTTTTGGTTCTCTTCTGCTCATAGTTGCTGTGTATTAGGCACAATAAAACAACGCAGAATCTTCAGATTCCAACTCTGTCCAGTAGAGTCACTGTTTTACAAGTAATAACTAATGTAACACTGCATTTTCTCTTCGTGACTCTTTGAAATAATTCTTTCCAGTACTCTTCATTCCAATCCATTCCGGTCCTTTTCTTGCAGTCTGATCCAAGCTGTATTGTAGTGAACTAGAGAACAAGAGAACTGACAGGGGATGGACAGTGATTTACCTGGCTGGAGACTTATCGTGGCTGGTTGGGTCAGTTGTTCACTGTTGATTACTGTTGAAAAAATGTTTATTAGACAATGTAACGTACACAGAAAAAAATTATTGATTGTTTCAGTCCAAATCAGCCATTTGGTACTCTCGTTAGTCAATGAGACTCACAGGATACAGCTACTAGCAGCAGTAGGGTAGTTAAAAGTAGCATTTCTTTCTGATGAAACAAAACTGAGAGAACCTTAGGCATTTGCATAAAGAAAGACAGCTGCTTGGGGACATCCTTCAATGTTGATATAATTGAGAGTTAGACACCTGTTTGTCATGAGCTAGATGGTGATCGATTTCCTTGGTTGTGTTCAGAACAAGGAAGGAGTCTTCAGCCTTTTCGAAAGTGTAGAAGAGGCCTTCATCATTGATACAATTTATTTGTATTTTGTATTATTCATCTACACAAAATGTAATTATACACAAAATACTATTTAGTTAAAAGTAAAACATACTGTGTTTAATAACAAAAAATAGGATTGAAAAGGAGGTGTTGAAACGATTGGGTCATAACGGCGCTTCTGTTGCTCTTGGGCTTGCTACAAATGTTCACGTGAGAGCCTATGCAGTGAGTGCAGCTTTGCACGCAAATCCAAGACATACTGAATCTCCTTCTTACTGTCGCTAGACCCGCACTCCAAGCTTTCTTTAACTAGGTCTAGGACACCTTGCGGTTGTCGCTCATACAACAAATCAAAGGGAGAAAACCCCATAGAAGCCTGGGGTTCTCTCACGCCGAACAACAGGGAATCTAGCCATTTATGCCAATTACGACTATCCTCGTGTAAGAATTTACGAATCATGGTTTTCAGCGTCTTATTAAAGTGCTCAGAGCCCGTCTGTGGCGAGGTGATAAACGCTTGTCTTAATTGCCTGAATCCTCAATAAATCGTAAAGCTCCTTTAGTGTACGTGACATGAAATTGGTGCCCTGGTCAGTGAGAATCGTTTTAGGGATTCCATCTCAGGAGATGACCGTAAACCGTGCCTGTGCAACACTCTTTTCAGAAATGTTGCACAAGGGCACTGCCTCTGGGTACTGGGTTGCATAATCAATAATGATTAAAACAAACCGATAGCCCTCTGCGCATTGGTCTAATGGCCCGATGATATCCATGCCAACTCTTTTGAATTGCACTTCAATCAGCGGAAGAGGGCACAACGGGGTCTTTGGAATCGCCGGAGCGTTCACCAGCTGGCATTCCGGGTAGGACGCACACCACTTGCGTACTACTGCCCGGATCCCCGGCCAATAGAAACGGGCCATTATCCGATCTAGTGTCTTAGTAAATCCCAGGTGGCCGGCCATTGGGTTGTAATGAGCCGCCTGAAATACCTCTTTCCGACGGCTTTCTGGTACCAACAATTGTAACATTTCTTCCTGTCTCTGAGTGTCACAACTCACTCTATACAATCCTAATCAGTGAAAAATATAGGTAAGATGGTGCCGCGTCTAGCCGCACTAGCACGCCATAAATGTTTATCACTTGGCTAAGGGTGAAGCATAGAGTGGCATCACGAGACTGCTCAAGAGGGAAATCCTTCACTGGCTAAGGAACCTCCGATGAAGACCCCCTCACCTTCCCCCCGGATTCGGCCAAATCGGGAGCCCTCACATCAGCGCAGAACACAGCACACATCTCACATGTCCCTGCCTGTCGTGCGGGGTGAGGGAAGTTGGTGTGGGTGTCGGCTCCCCCTCCCCAGAAGTGTGAACCGGCCACTCGCTCCGGGGTGCCAGCACTGGTCGCTGTAGTGGGCAGCCACTCTCTGCTCGTCGGGGCGCGGGAACAGGCGGTGTTTTGGGAACTACGACCAGGTGGTCTTCTGCCATGGCTACTGCCGCCTTGAGGATGGTGGGTTGGTGACGTCAAACCCAGACTGATGTCCCACAGTGGCAGCCCATCTTCAAAAGCCTCCAGCACCACCTGCTCCAACATCTCCCCTGGTCACAGCCACCTCTGGGCCCGGTCCAGCAACTGCTGCGCGTAGGCGTAGGGGCGGCCTACGGTGTTGAAGGCCAGAGCCCGGAACCGGCGCCGGTGTTCCTCAGGGTTCAGCCCCAACCGGTCCCGTATAGCCCTAGCCAGAGCCCCATAGGTGGCTGCCTACGAAGCTGGGAGGCTGTGTGCTGCGAGCTGTGCCTTGCATGTGAGGAGGGGAAGCAGGTGGTGGGCCCAGTCCTCCTCGGGCCAACTACACGTCCAGGCAGTCCGCTCGAAGGTGGCGAGAAAAAGCTTCTGGGTCGGCTACCTCCCCCATTCGGTGCATCTGGACCCAATCTGTGCCCCACTTTGGGCGCCAAATGTTAGGTTTCTGGGCACAGACCAAGATTGACACAACAGTAACGGTTGGAATTTCAACCCTTTTATTGGAAAACTGCACAACAGCTGTTGTTATTGCTGTTGTTGCTGCTGCGACGGCTGCTGCTGCTGGTGGTTCTGCTGCTTCTGCGGTAGTAGATTGTTCTGTTCTACTTTGCTGCTGTTCGCTGCTTGCCACTTGCCACTTTCCTTCTCCCCAGCACTCTCCAACCTACTGCAAAGAAACCGACACCCATAAATAGCATTCCAACTAATCACCAGATTGATTTCACCTGGCGATCTGTCAGTGGAATGCTTCACCACCACGATCCTGCAGTGCCCTCTATTGGACAGATGCCGCCACAACCCTCGCATACGTTCATACATTTAATCTACTAAAAGTGTGTAAGTACTCTAAAATGTAAAACGTATTGCTTCAATGAAGAAAGATCAGTAGTATAGTTAATGCTTTTATTTTATCAAGAAAAATGGCCTTTGTCCGCAGGTGTCGAGGGGCCTGGAGGAGGGCCCGGAGGACCTTAGGGTACTGTCACGCCTGGCATCATACCTGACTTTTGCCACTAGATGGCAACCAGGACTCATCCACTTTATTGTTTGCACCTGGGTAATTGTTTGTCATTGCCTGCACCTGTTTGTCCTCTGTACGTACATATTGTCTCCTTGTCTTGTTTCATGTCACTGGATGGTTGCATTTGTTTGTGTCAGTTTGTGATTTTCCCAGTAAAGTTTTGTTACCCTATTCCTGCGTATCCGTACCTTTTGTTTACCTCTCTGTTCCGGTTACCCGCGTAATAGGTGCTCAAAAGACCGTAATCTGCAAACCCAAAGTTGAACTGTTCTTGCATATCTGAAAACTCTTAAATTAAGCATAAAAAAAAAAAATGCAGTGCAGCTCCTCACTCCTCCATCTTCACTCTCCGAACAGCCCTTTGAAAAGAGGAAATAAATGAATCAATCATTTGCCAAATTCCAATTAGGTTCACTCCTTTTTAGTGCTTTCTGCGCAGTCAAACCTCTGAGATCGACGGGCGCGCGGGCGCACTCATCAGTCATCCTCTACCAAATCCTTCATAAAAAAAATACCTATTTGGTTTAGAGACGATTGTTTTTGGATCTTCAACTAGAGACCTGTAGCTTTAATTGAGGACCATTTTGGTCGATGTATGTTGTTTGCATACCTTTCCACAGATCTACAAATGTAGGGAACATTCTTTGTGCGTAGCCTATTCATAGGTTGCTTTGCCCCTCGCCAATCCATCTCATCCTTTGATCGATTGTTATTTTTGCGTGGTTTTATGACATTATTAGATAGTATAGATCATGTGATTTTAAGTTCTGAGTGTTTACTCCAAAGAATTACGAAGATAACCATTCTACAATCAACATAGGCTACATATGTCAATGAAGATAAACATTTTATATTGGAACCATATCATATTGGATCACACAGCGGATAAGAGACGCAACACAACTGTATTTTTTACTTTTACAAGCAAGTATGGCTAAAAGAAAGACACTGACTCGATAAGAAGCTATTGAGAGTATATTTCAAAGCGACGAGGGAGAGGACGAGTCGTTTCCAGACAGCTGCTCCAGCCAAGGTCCGAAGATGTTGACTATTTTAGAAAAGGAATATTCCATTTGAGGACAAGTAAGTAGTTTCAAATTGTAATAATATTTGGATGCACGTGAATAATTGCCAATGTTTTATTGAAGGGAATATTAGCCTGTTATTATTTCTCGCTGGTGTGTTGAAAGTAAGTGTAGCCTAGTGCGCGTACCAGTGCGTGCCCTAGCACACTCTTACCTGGCATAATTTTATCATCTCAATATCATCACAAGGGTCCATGAAATTGAGAAATAGCCATGGTAATCCATTACTATTTTCCAAATGATACTTCGTTTACTATTTTGTTTGAATTCTCATATGCAATTGGTGTTTTGTAATAACCAACATTGTAATTTCTTTCTAGTGTAAATGTGGGGGGAAGGAATGGTTGCATATGTGCGGGGTGTCGAGGGTAGGGTGTGAAAGTTGAATGGGGGTAGGATGTAAAATGCAAATCTTGCCTGATGTAAGTATGTTGGTCTGTGTTCAGGCACTATGCATGAAGCTTAGTTTAATTAGAAATGTTGTAACTGAATTGCTATGACTGTTGTTATTGTTGTAACACTTTTCTTTTTTGTATTAGTGTTGATGATGAACAGAGTGCAACAAAGCCTGCAACTCCTGTAAATCAGCAAGCACCCTCAAGCACAGACCAGCAGGCAACTCTACTCATGCTCCTGTCCTGTAGCCCAGCAATCGCCAATGTTTTTTCCACTTTCTGGACATTGCTGTCACCAATTCATTCATCCTCCACAAAGAATTATGGATATGGAGGAAACATGGACACACTCCTGTGGCCATTGTCCCAGCCAATGTACATTCAGATAGGGCAGCAGTAGGCCACAGGAAGTGCAAAGTGTGCAATAAATACACTCCATGTCAGTGTAAGGAGTGTCAGAACCCCATGTGCGAGATACTTTACAGAAACTGCAAAGTATCACAGTTAGGGACCTCTTGTGTGCAAGATTTCCTTTTTCAGGGTGGTAGAACATTTTGACTGTAAAAACGAGTATGAACAATGGTCACCATATTGTAAATAGTTTTGTAGGAAAGTGATTGATAAGGTCCCATACACTTTCCTATGATGCCAAACACCAGTGGCTATCATAACTGAATTTAAACTTTACTTTCATGCCTTTTTGCTGTGTTTTGCTAATGAAACTGAAGAAATTCAATGGCCGATTTTTTTGTTTGTTTGTTTGTTTATTACGGTTATTATGTCATATTCTACAGGCCAAAAATGTAGTTTGAGTGTCACACTTGATTAGCCTTAACTATACTGAATCTGGGGATATGTGTTCCTTCACTGTGAAATGACTGCAATATTGGTTGAAATAAAAAGATATCAAAAACGGCAATAAAAGACCCTAGGTCTCAGAGGGTTAACAGTAGAGTGGGATTCGTTAAAAAACACAAAATCTGATTTAAGCTGCTAAACAAATAGAAAAATTGCTTTATGCTTGACACTGTCTTAATCCCCTGACATTGAAAGAAATTAAAGATAATGATATAAAAATGTGTAAATGTGAGAAATATTTAAAGGTTAGTTTAAAATAGGAATATGAGAACCAAGCGATGAACAATGTCAACAACATCAATTAGTTTTTCACTATTTTCAGGTAGGATAGCCTGACAAACTTTGATAATTTCTTGACAAACATTTTCTCTGGTCGTCTCAGGATCTGCCCATATAATTTCAAATTCCATCTTCTGAAGTAGCTTTCGAAATCATCATTACCTCTTTGTAACTTTTTCAAAGGCTTCTCCATTGTTCCCAGATGCTTTTGTTGACTTCGCTGCAACATTTTGAATATCCGTACAAGTACATTCTATCTTCTTGTTAAAATCTGTAATGCCTTGCCTATTTTCACAGACCATTTTTTCAATGGCATCAGATCTCGTGTTAATGATAAGGGACAGGGAAGCTATGATACGAGCATCAGTAGATTTGGAAGTAGGGGAATAGGTATCGCTAAATTCAAATAAATCAGCTTTTTTAGCCTCTGGAGGTTTAGTTGGAGTATAGGCTTAACTGGCTATAAAGGAAAATCCTCGTCAGTCATTGTAAATGTTTCAGTCTCCCTCCACAACATAATCATGTCCACTCTCAGACCGAATGTTGTTTGCACCACCATTGCCTTTAGAAATGCTAGTGTTTTCTGTAGAGCTGCACTCTTTTTCGCACAACAGACATCTTCTGAGTTTTTCGAACCTTAAGGAGATTTTAAGTAAATTGCAACTCGCTGAATTATAAATGTAATTATCAATATTTGTCAACCCTTATGAAGGTTTTCACAATCATTTATAAATGTTGTGCTGAGCTTGGTAAAACGTGTGTATTCAAGCCACCATCTTAACATATCACCACAGCGCCGTGTTCTTAACGGCAAATCTCCGTCTACCATTATTTTTTTGTTGTTCTGTAAGACCTGTTTCAAAGAATAAGCTAAAATTATAACCCTATATTTAAATGACCTTTTTTAAAACGGCGCCCAAATCCGGTAATAAGCATCTAAAGCCCAAATAATTGTCTTCTTCCTACTAAACTCTTCGCATTTTCAAAAAACAATAATCTCCCTCCAAACAAAATATAAGGCTTTTACCCTTATATAGAATACTTTTAGGCATACAAAATAAACGTATTTTATTATCAATGCCTTTTTTTAAACAATACAATCTGAGCACGAAAGTCTTACAACTCCTTCTAAAAAACACATTTCTCGCTACAAGACCTGTCTTATTTACCCCCCACTCTTCACCCACACACACACACACGTACACAAAATATAAGCCTTTTACCCTTATATAGAATACTTTTAGACAAACAAAATAAACGTATTTTATTATCAATACCTTTTATTAAACAATACAATCTGAGCACGACAGTCTTACAACTCTTTCTAAAAACACATTTCTCCTACAAGACCTGTCTTA
>JAPMUY010001907.1:0-7500 GCA_026901105.3 Galaxias olidus
AGAGAGATATGCACATCTGTGTTTTTAGCAGGTGTCACACAAGGAGAAGAAGTCACACAAGCCCCCCCCCCCACACACACACACACACACACAAGAGAGAAACATCATCTCACACACACACACACACACACACACACCCCCCCCCCCCACACACACACACACACACACACCCACACACACACCCACACCCACGAATATATGCCAACACACTCTTTAACCACAAACGGCAATTGCACTCAGTAACAGCAATTCCACAGATCGACCCGTTTCACCGAGAGATGTTTCCAGGTCATTTTGGAACCACAGGAACACTCCAAGACCACTTCTGTAACCTGCAATAAAACCCTTAGCCTCTCCCTCTGCTGGGGAAAACACACACACACACACACACACACACACACACACACACACACACACAGGGGGGGGGGCTTCGTTCCTTCAATCTTCTTTAGAGTGAGTCGATAGTTCCATCTTGAGCAGCAACTAAAGGGCCGGTTTGCTCAGCAGAGCGAGTGCGTGGATTCAAGCAGTCTAAAGAAATCAAGACAGAAAGGTACTCCAAAACCCAAAACCACAAATTGCAACACAGACAATCCGTTGCAACACAGACTTTCAACGGCACTGCAGATTGCACACGCGTACACGCGTGTACACGCGTGTACACGCGTATACACGCGTATACACACACACACACACGCGCGCGCACACACACACACACACACACACACACACACACACACACACACACACACACACACACACACACACACACACACACACACACACACACACACACACACACACACACACACACACACACACACACACACACACACATTTGCATGAAGTTATTTCTGGTCTGGGTTTCTACACAAACAGAGCGCTGCCTCTTTGACGGGAACCACTCCGGACATCTTGGAAACTTAGGCAGCCGGGCGGGTTTGTTTTTCCTCAATTGAAGGTCAACCGTAATAATAATAATAATTACAATCGAGATAATGTAAGGGTTGTTGTGAGAACGGTAAGCTACTATGACAACCTTGTTCCAGCCTCGTTTAAAGGAGGGCAAACACCAAAAAAAAAAGTGGGTCCCTCCATTTGAGAGGCCAATCCAAACCAGACCAATCTGACACAACTCCGGCGTTGGCGAGAATGCCCTTGTGTCCATGCGACATATGATACCGTTACACGTATGGCTAGCGTGTGATGCGTCCACATGCATGTGATGGAAGCACATGTGTGCGACATGCATGCAGGCCCCGGGATGAGAGCTGTCCTAGAATCTACAGTCCAGGAATAAAGAGACGGCTCGGCTTCTCAGAGTCAGTCAAATAGATCCATGCCTCCAAACACACTTAAAGTGCGCGTCCACACACACACACACACACACACACACACACACGCACGCACGCACTGGGGCGGAGAGATGCGAGCGTTCAAGGGAATGACACAAATTCGGGGTTAAAGCTTGGATCAGATGCTTGCCAAATGTTACAGAAAGGGCAGCTTTTACTTCAAATAGAGACAACTTAACCACAGCCCTTATTTATCCTCCCTCTCTCTCTCTCTCTCTCTCTCTCTATTGCTCACTCTCTTTCTCCATCCCTCCATCTTTCTCTATTTCTCCCTCTCGCTCTGAGGAATATAGACTTACAAGCCATTTACTTTGACAGATTGAGACGTAGTCTGTGTAAGAGGGTCACCGCTTTGCAACAACCATCATGCTGCTGCCACTCTCTCTCCATTTTTCTCTATCTCACAAAACACACACACTGCGCACACACACGCACGGGACTGCTTTCAAAGCACTAACTGTCTTCATGGCCAATTTAAAATCTAACCGTATTTTCATTCGGACTCCTTGCACTGCTGCAAAAACACCAACCACGTTCTCTTATATATGTGTGTGTGTGTGTGTGTGTGTGTGCTGGCGATCACTTCATACTACAAAACTGCCACGTAATTTCTGCAATAGCTGGGGAAGGTTAGGAGACCGTAATAGTGACATAACATTTCAGGCAGGCACATCTATAGCCATATCAGTTCCACCACCCCCCACAAATCAAATGCATACATTGCACTTATCTTTACCTATATGGATCTATTTCGCAAAATGTAATGCGGCACAACAATCAAGTAAAGCTAAACTGCTCAACGTATATTTTCATTATTATTTTTGGCATATTGCGATTTCGCAGATGAACAGTTTCTGTGCGGGGGTTCATGTGCGCTTGTATATTTAAAATTGTGCACTTACTATGATGTGGATGTAGGTTAATGGCCGATGGCAAGAATTTCCCAGTGTGGAGTGACGCCGGATGACCCGCGCCCAAGTGGCCGGCTGATGGAGGGATTCTTCCGGCTGCAGCTGCTGCTCCGAGTCGGTGAGACTCCATGGCGAGACCTGCCAACAGAGGCGGTGGAACGTGGACGGATCGGGGAGGTCCAAAATCTTGGCCATCCATTATCCACAGCGGGAAAACTTATGAAAAGAAAATGTATTTTTGGATACTCCCAAAAAGCCAGTATTGGCTAAGAAAATAATGTCTTAAGATTCCCAGGCGATTTCGAATCCTTTTCAGTCATTCTGCTGACCTGTAAAAAAAAAAACGGAGAAAAACGCTTGACACACAACCCAAAAAGGTCACAAAAGAAAAAAAAACTGCTGTAAACAGAATGTTTTTTTGTTTTTTTTCTATTTCTGCCTTTTCAAGGCAACGTTCAGCCCATTAGAGGAGCAATGACGCAGTTTGGAAAACCACTTTAAAAACTAAATTTAGAATAGTCGCAGTAGCGCAAACAGTACAAGACTCCGCGTATGTCGACATCTTTCGCTGCAGCCAACCATTTATTCTATAATACTATTACCGAATGTTTAAGCGGACCACAAGCGTTCCATCCCCCACTGCATACCGACCTAGCAGCCGTTCCACGGCTACGCTTCCCCGGGCAACACAAACAGACGGCTCACCACCGAGACAGAGAAGCACTTAGTCCCGATGGGCAGTTCTTTCCAGTCCTAACTTCCAACCCATAATGACAAGCATAAATGTGTATATCGTATTTATTTGTACAATGATCCCTGCCGTTTTCTTTTACCAACAAATGCAGGGACGACTCGCTATGTAAGCCAATACCCCATAAATATCTCAGGCGCATCAAATATAAATTTCAAACGGGTTAAAAATAAATAAAGGAGCAAAGGGCTGAATCATTAATCAGAGATGTTTTGCGAACGGTTGTGGTTCTTATTAATACGGATTATGGGCACTTCTGCAAAACACCACAACGAACATTTTAACGTAGCCGGTAAAATGTAGACTACTTTCGGACCATTTATAAATAACGCTCTCCTGGCATGCAACGTTAGATATTCTATCAAAGCTTTACAATGAGGAATTGGCTTGAAATGTCCTGAAAGCGTTTGCAGTATTATTTTTTTATGTAAATGGTCAGATAATTCCACGTAATTCCTGTTTATGCAGCCAAGCGAGTAATTCGTTGTCTTCGGGGGCGAAGACATAATTAAAATCATTTGAAAGCTCATTTAGACAGTTAATGATCTTGCAGATAGTTCAGAATTAACACCAAGAAACGTTCATGTGCGATTTTTATTTTCTTTACGGCTATACAGGTTATTCTTTTTCCGAATATTTCGGGCAGCCAATTTGAAAAGTAAAAAAAACTGTTTGGAAATATGCAACGGGTAAGCCTAAAGGCCATTAAATTAAATAAAGCAATTATTTTTAGTAATAAAACGCGAAGGAAAGATTACCCATCAAAGCTATAACCAGCCGCGGGCTGAGATAACCCTGATCATAACGCAGGCTCGTGATACGGGCGGGAGCTAAAGAATAGGGTCGTTTAAAAAATCACAATACATTCGTATTTAATGTCCAAAAATACATTTTAGACTAAAGGTACTTCCAAAACGCACACAGAAGGGTTTGTTTGAAAGTAATATATTTCAGTGGGGAACCATGCCGCGGAGAGCAACATTTCAGCCACGTTTCAAACTTTTCACGGTTCCATTGCCAAACACAAAACTTTGTGGTAGGAAATGTCCCGAGTAGGTTATCGTCGGTTCATAAAAGGAAATAAACGACCTCTACATGTAATTTAGGATTAAAATAATGTCAAACACGCGCCTTTTTACTTCTCCCTTTGCAAAACATGTAAATAAACAGAGTATAAAAGGTTTGAAATACGAGTCTAACAGGTCACCATGGGAAAAAACATGTCGGCCTCTTACTTGAGTGGTTAAATCTGATCGGGGAAAAATGTAAAGCTTTCTCAAAATCCGAGCGGTTGCTAAAATAACTGGAGTAGTCCATTACAGCCTCGTCCGAAGGTAAACTGGGGGAGAACGGGGGGAGACAGACCCTCGCGCGTCCGTAAACTCAACAGCAATGAAACAAGCATTGTTTTACAAGACCCGCCCCTCTCCACCCAACCCAACACACTAGACTACAAGCATTCTGATAGGCTGCATAAAGTGTCCTTCAGTGCGATGTAAACACTTTGGCTGCTCACCAGTTCTATAAAACCAATTATGGTCCAAGGGGGCTGAGCCGTTTCAAGGTCCCCTCTTCCTTCAAGACTGAACGATCAAAACAAGCAGTGGGAATTTTTTCGGATGGGGGAGGCAGTTTTAAGGCGACTCCCTAGTTCCACGCTGATTAAAATTGACGCGTTGGGACGCTGATGAGCCCTTCTGCTCCGTCAGGTTTGACAACCAAGAGGGAGAAGCACTCCTGCCCAATCATCATAATTATTTGAAAACGCTGTTAAATATAAACAATGAGCACAATTATGTATGCACTGGACATTTGTTTTACTGCGGTACACTACAGAGACGAATCGTGTGCTATAGGCCTCTGGCTCTTTACATGAGATTGAACCAAGCCAAAACCGCGACACCCAGCAGGAGAGTACTGTCCTGCTTTACTTGGAAAAAAAATGCAACTGTTAGGTAGGTTTCAGCGCAGTCCTTCAGCATGGTACAATTCTTACCCTAAACTCGATCGCAGGTATATGCAGGCAATGATAATATGCATTGATGATGAAATTTAAAACAAGTATCATATACACCGTTAACACACCTGCAGATAAGGACAACAATATGCTCACTTTTTATCAATAATAAATACCGATAATTCTGAATATGGACAACAACATTTCGTTTATATTGGGAAGCTTTCGTATGTTAATGTACAAATAGGTGAGCTTGTCTTGCGTACAGTCTGCACTGTGGCCCAGAGGGACAGACTGGATTTGCATTAGAAGAGGCGAACGAGTGGGGAGCTCATTCAGTTCCATTATGTAGAACGGAGTGAGAGAGGGGGCGACCTTTTTTACACAGAACGTGTGAATCAAAGCTTCAAAACTCTCACACATGAATTCACCATTGCCACTCTAGCAAGAAGCTGATCTTTTCTGGTTCGTGTCCATATATTTGAAGCAACCGTTATGCGACTGAGCGGTAAAAAAAAATCAAAAAAAAAATGTGATTAAAAAAATAAATCTTAGGCGGTTTCAAACTACCCAAAACCCACCACCACCACCCTCTTATAACGGTTTCAAGGCGTCCCAAAAAAGAGAACAGTAGACGAAGGGCGAGATCGAAACGGGAATAGGACAAGAGCACAAACTTATTTAAATAACAACCAGTCTGTCGCGACGACATGTAGAGGTCAACAATAGAGGTGCGAATTTCAGCACAACACTTTACCGGGCTTTGTTAAACCGGCAGAATAATGCACGTGGACCTGCGCTTTTTATTGTAGCCTACCGCATGTTCAGCGGAGCTGCAGAATCAGAAGAGAATAAGGCCGAGCGGCTACAGCTTTCACCCCGGTGACCCTTCTGCTCACTCCGCCTGTCACCTCTGACGGGACCCGGGAGGGAATTACTAGTGGGAGATCAGAGTGATGTCCCGTCCGGGTGTCCGAGGAGACCAAGCAGCCCTTTGTTCTCTTTCCCTCCGACTGGGATGGTAGACAATGACTTCAGATTAGGGCCCCATTGTTGCTGATCTATTCACACAGAGAAAGAGACAGTTTCTACCTCTGACTGTTTTTCTTTTATAATATCACGGCAATCAAATCAAGGTGGGTGCTTAGATTTGCTATAGTGCTATGGTAATTAAATCAAGTTTCACAATTATACACTAAACTAGATGTTAATCTTAGTGTTATTTGGTCTGGAATATATTACAATTTTATTGTTTGAATATTTTTTTATACCAAATGCCAACAGCGTATCTTGTAAACATGTTGGCTATGAAGTATAACCTTCATCCCAATATTGACACTGACAATGCACGTTACAATTTCTAAAGAAAAAACGTCTAGTTTGTAGAATATTTGGTCCTACTGCGAAACAAATGTAAAATAGGTTTACAAACCATTGTTTACATAAATAAACATTGAACATGTGGCCATACATTTATAGTATTTAGCATCAAATATGCACTGCTTTTTTATGGCTTGCCCTACTTATTTGCAAATGCATCTGTTCAACAGTAACGGTAAATTGTCTTGATGTAGTGAACACATAAGCCTGGCCCAATCCAGTGTATCTTCACTAGAAATTGCCGATATAAATAAAATAAAAAATCTGTTTATATTGTATACTAGAATTGAATCGTTTACATTTTAATGCTCCTCTCTCTTTTTTGGGATCAAGCTATACCAATTATTACCATGATATCATAACATGAAGACCAGAGGTGACCAAAAAGGTCCTCCGCTATGAAAGCTGTCATTAGACAGTAGCCTACAACCACAAACCCATCAGAGTTTTAAAGTAACTAAATAATTCGCCCTATAGCTTCCACCTTTAGAGGGACAGCGGCAGACAGACAGTTGCTTGTGGCTGTATACCGCTAATTCTTTTCACTGTGTGGACTTGTTAGGCCATAACAGGTGGCACCATTTGTCAAGTCCCACCAAGGAGGTGCTGCAATTTAACTGCACTTCGGTTGGAATTCGGTCGGACAACAGAACAATTCACTCAAGAGTTCTAGACTACCATTGACCTTTTTATTACCCTAATACATTTAAGTAAAATTCTATGCTATAGGCTATTTTACGTTATAGGCTAGTATGGTATTTTAGTATGACAGCGTCTGCATGTCTGTAAAGGCTCATCTGTGAATGTAAAAAATCATATGTACTTTAAAACTTGACAATAATAACTAAGCTAATATACTCTATAGCTTGTACTTTAATCAGATGCAAAATGTTTTATCCGTTGCTGATATTTTGATAGAGGAATATTTGAATTCTGATTCACAGCTGCACTAATCTTTTTAGGCCTATATAGGGCCTAAAAGTGTTAACCTTCAAATTGCTCATATGAAAAATATATAAACAACTCCTTTTTAAACCATACTCATATATAGGCCTAACCAGTGCGTCTGTTCTGTTACAAATTGTAGACTACTATGAATCGTAGTATGATCTTTCGCTTTGGGTCTAGCCACTTTGAACAACCTTC
>JAPMUY010001908.1:0-10326 GCA_026901105.3 Galaxias olidus
GGTGAGCAACAACTTGCATACACAATTCCTTTTTATTATCCAGAATATAATTTTAGTTTTAATTAACAATAGGCTATTTTTGTTGTTGACCGTAAAGGTTCTTCATCAGAATTAACCCAGAAGATGGGACGAAGTGTACGGCCAAGGTGGGATTAAGTCACAAGACGGGCTCTTGTGCAGAGAAACGGGTCAATGGTCCACTCTCATGTCACAACCTTCCTCTGAGAGCTGACAGTTTGAGTGGAAGACCTCTAATTAGGTAAATACACAAGCAATCAAAATTAAGTAACTTATTATTTGAACTACACAATTTAAGGTCCAGTTTGTCAAAGCAATCTTGGTGATAATATGCTACTGTTTTAGTTCATGGACTGGTAGGGGAACATTGCAATCATTCTTAAATTAATAGAAGGAATAATGAATGCAAACATTCGCAGTCCATGATATTGAAAAAGGGATTTAAAAAATCAACCCTGACTTTAATGACAGCAAATACACCAATGTTTGTTTTGATGAAATGTAACCATTAGAGCATAGTATTCCCTTCACCTGTCCTTCTGCCTATACCAACCATTGTGTTCTCTCTCTCTCTCTCCATCTACCTCTCATTCTTCTTTAGACCATCTAGTCCAAGCCTACAGTAACTCAACCCCACCGACTGTCCAAAAGTGCTGTACCCTGAGTCTACCTTGCCCCAGCTGGGACCAGCAACTTTAGATATTAAAGGTCGTTTTAAAGTTTTCTTGTTTTATATACAGGTTTTGATTTCAAGTGAAAACATTTTCAAAGCTTACGTTGCTAATTTAATACAAATATGAATTTGCTTTGACAATGGATTCAAAACACAATTAAGTACCATCCTCTTACAAGAGTTTTTTTTCAACGCTCTTATGTTATGTCAATGGTATATGTTTATGTTTAAATTTGAGCTCAAGTATTAAAAATTATGTATTCAGTAATTATGACGTTCTGTTTGTTATTTTAATGTAATATGAGTTAACGTTAATTAAAGCAAAAAGAAAGAAAATGTAATTTTTTGTGCAATCATTTTAGCTATAACAGGAAATCTAGTGATACTAAAGCTTTAAAAAAACGGTAGACTACAGTAGTGTATCACTACTACTGTATTTTTACAGTAATATACCACCCTGGGTAAAACTAGTAACTGTTTCCTTACTGTGAAATATCATTACAGCAAGGTTACTGTAAAACCAGTAAGTTACTGTAAAACTGAAATACAGTAACTTGCTGGCAACAGTGCTGCCAGTAAGTTACTGTAAAAATACAGTAAAAGGCTCTAACAGTGTATGACTCAGACTGAGTGTTGTGTTTGATAGCTGTCGGTCCATTCGTAGTTTGTTCTGTGTTATTAATTGGCGACCAATGTGTGTAAAGCGCTTTGAGTATCTAGAAAAGCGCTAAAAACTAAATAAAATGAATTATTATTATTATTATTATTGAAAACAGGCAAACTGAAACTATCACAAGCATAGCTTTGAAATATGCCTTACAGCACCCACACCTCCCTTTCCCTCTCCCTATGTCTCTCTGACTTAATGATGTTGTAATATTGTCAAGTTGGGTTGGGTTGTTGGCATTCCACTACTTTCTAGCAGAAAGTTTATTTTCCAGGCAGGAAGTGTTCTGCAGTTGTTCAATAAACGTGTATATTCTGTGCATGTGTAATTTTAAAGGTGTGGCAATTATTGCCGACTATTTAAAATGCTCAGCGTCCTGTCTGCCCAATACAAACAAACTGTAGTGTTCGTTGGAGCATTTGCAGACTCATTCTTAAAGTTTTTTGATTGTCATTTTTTTTCTTTTACCTAATGGCTTTGTTGTTGGTTCCCTCATTATTGCTCATAAACACCTTTCCCATTATTGCTGGTAAGTGGAAAATGTTCAATGCCTGTCTCAACTGTAACTCGGTGCAAATGAATGAAAGTTCGATCATCTTGCGGTATACTCACTAATATTTGTTCTTGGAGTTATTTGTGAAGAGAATTTGTCTGAACATTGTGAAATTGTTATCTGGGATCAGTTCCAGAGAGTGACTTATCCACCTTGCCAGTAAATAGAGCAGCACTATACCTACTCTACCCGACCTTGATTGAATTTAAATAAAGGAATGCTGCTATGTAGCATGTTTTTTAGTATGCGCTACTTGTGTACTTGAGTTTATTAACTTTGCCGCTATGGCTACTGTGCAGTATGTTTATATTGAAATAGCCTATAGTTCAGTTTCATACAGCAGGTTTTAAAGCACTTTGAATGCATAATTCGGTATCAGGGGATTCATACATTTTGTAATGGGACACTATTGTCTTAAGTATTCAAATTGGCGTAAGAACCGTTGAGGAGTTCAAGAGGACGTTGCTTACCTTTCTCTTTCTCAAAAAAAAAAACCATTTTAACAGCTGACTGCACAACTGAACACGGACATTTGAAAGGATTGTGAGTATTGTGGGTTATTGTTCGCACACCTCTGATTACGTAGTGTTTCTGTAATGGTGTCAAACACCTTTTGTTACTCAGGCCTCGAGCGCTTGGACTAAATTGCGTATGTATGTAACACTTTTCCCAATCACTACTGCTGCTGTGCAAATGCTTAGGGCCAGTTTTGCTTGCTTGCTTGCTGCTGCTCCCCCACATACGTCACAACCTCCACCACCTTTGTGTTTGTTGCTTGGTATCAGTTATGGGAAATATGCAGACATCTGCTACCTACCCGATGGTTGTTCGTAGAGCATTTCACTTGCTACCTTGAGTTGAGAGAATTTCGAGCAGCAGACCCTTGAAGCATATAGATGCAGAAAGGATTAGAAAGGAAACTAAATATGATTTTGTCTCTCTTTTTACCCCCACTTGCATCTGGTCATCCGGGATCTTTCAGAGTTTCCTATTGTAATGGGAAACGTTATTACAGACAGGAATTTACCTGTTGCGCGGGAAGGCTTCACAAAGGAGCGCGGCTATCCTGCTGCAGTGAGGAGGCCTTCAACCCCATTGAAAAAACCTGTTGCCCTGATGAGACAGGCAGAGGTAAAGTAGAAGAAGAGTCATATAAAAGTAAATAATAATAGTAATAGTGACATTGTCTTAACATAGCCTGGGAACAAACGGATAACTCGATATCTGCCTTAGGATCGCGCAGTGTGGTCCTTAGCATTAGATTGCTGCTGCTTTGTGACACTGCAAGCAATGCAATTTAATTTAACACAATGCAGGGTTTCCATCCAGGTGGTACTGAAAATGTTTTGGCCTCTCCAGAGGTAAATATGAGTCCGTAAAGCTGCGGTTTACAGATTATTATCTTATTTTCTTTGGTATGAGATGCTTTATAGAAGTGAATAGGTTTGTTTGACCAGTACCTATACTAGACTAGTTAACCATGAACCAAATTGGTACCTGCAAGTTGGTTTGTAGCAGATTAAGATTGTGTGTGCATGGAAACAGGAAGAGATGGGTTTTTCCCCTTTAACGACCATTAAGAATGAATTCTTGTTTTCCCATTTAACTGTATATTTTACCGATTGCAGGAAATCTAACAAGTTTGAGCCAGGTTGTGTCAGACTGCTGTGGTGCAATCGCCTACAACCCTCTGAACCAACTATGCTGTAGGGCAAAGCTCCTCTCTAAGACTGTGGCCCATGCAGAGTGCTGTGGTGGAGGTCAGGACACCCTTCTCTCACCTAATTTATATTGTTGTCCTTGGACATGCCTAAAGCTGTTGGTAATGATCTGTCTTGCTTTTCTCACACCTGACACATTGCTTTGTCAAAGCTATGAGAGTCACAACCTCTGTCAACTGCTCAAAAATAAATCAACAGATTTAACTGAAATTTTTTGCTTTAAATCTTAGTTACAGCTTAGTTCCAGTGTTTTGAGTAACACAAGATAATATCCGAGCCCAGTTTTCATTTGCATAATTGTGTTTACTCAGTGGTCAAAGATCCTGACAGGCAGATGTGCTGTGGTCGTCTTGGAAGGGAGACGGTCCTGACTCGAGCGACTGAAAGTTCACTTTGTTGTGGAGACGACCAATACAACCCAAGAACCCACTGTTGCTGTTGGAATGAAAGGGCAACGCGACTTGAACGTCAAAATCGCTCCTCTCCCTGCTGTAAAGAGGAGCAACACCCTGCCCTAGCTACAGGCTCATCAGGTCAGTGGATCAGACCAGGGTCAAAATAAATAAAACCATATTTTAAAGTGTTAAATATGATACATTTTATAATTTTACATTTAGTAAGTATTCTTTTATACAAAAGTCAGCCATCTTTATGGGGGAAAATCCTTATACAAACTTTTACTTTCTATTTCTAGCCTATAGACAAATATATCAATTTAAACAGTAGCAAGTGTTTGCTTGAATTACCTTAAATTGTAATTCCCCTGATGACATACAAATGACATGATAAAAGTGCAATGTCCAAGTACAAACGATGCAGGGGTTTCTGGGTGTGGTTGGACAATGACTAACCTCTTTTTGCATACCACACTCTTTTCAATACCCATGAATGATGTCATCCATGGCAGAAGGCATATCTGCGGGGGTGAGAGTCTTAATGTTTTCTGTACAATTTAACCTTACAAATTTTATCTTGCTGAAATGGTTATTCTGACAGTTTTATTCTATAATTATTTATATTTCAGCAAAATGAATCTTCCTGGCAACTCAACAGGTCAGTGTCCCAATCAATGTTGTAAAATCCCTGTATTAAAACTTACATTGAGCGTATACCTTATAGCTATCATTTCTAATAAAATAAGTAATAATCATGGGATAAAAGTTTGGAATTGTGTACACAATTCTTATACAGATTTTTTCCAATAAGTTTAATATGTTAATAAATGGGTAGGCCTGTCTCTACAGGGAATTTACAATGGAGGCACGTGGCTTGAAAATATGTTGCAAGGATTACGCTTTACACACGCTATGTACCTTTCAGGGTGGTGAGTCATGACCTGCATATGTGTAATGTGAAAACATTTAATTAAATGTGTGAGAAAGTCTAGGGAAGGCAGAGAAAAAACCCAAACAAAAAAGATGATTCCATTCTTTATCATTCTTGACAACACTCAAACAACACGAACGCACCCAGCACGGATAGGCACATAATGATCAGACAAGAAGCAAAAGAGAAAGAATGACAGAAATTGCAAAGAAAGACACGGGTGAAAGGAACCATTGCAAATGGATGGGTGAAAGTAAACATAGCGAGAGGTGCCTGCTGAGCTCATCAGGCCATGTTTGTGGCCCCAGGCAACAACCTGATAGATTGTAGGTGTGTGCCTTTGTTAATGCAGACATTTGCCGATGCCTATTAACAATAGTAATCCATAGACAGCAGCTAATGGGATTATATTATCCAAAATGGACCGCATTAACAGTGGCTCATATTCATAAATGTCTCAATATGAGACTGTCCCTGTCTCATATTCTTAAAAATAGTTAATCTTTCTCTCTTTCTTTTTGAGATCATTCACATTCTGCTTGTCCTGCCTCCAAGCTGTACGACCCCAGCACTCACATCTGCTGTGGAGGTAATATCGCCTGGAAGATGCCTGGGCAAAACAAGGTGAAGAAACAGCTCTATAACTGCAACGTTGACGACATTTGTTCCAAAGTAGCCTCAGGCCCTGCATAAGCAGTGGCAGGATGAAAGCAAGATTTGTGATTAGGCACGAGTCTACACCCGAAGTTATGACAATAATTGCAACAATTATACTTTTGTATTGGACACACATACTGTACTGTATGCTTGTTTTGGCCGATAGCTGATGAATAAGACTGGCTGTTCTCTTGCAGGGTTGCCCCAACTGGAGGGAGGGAGGGAGGGGGAGAGAAAGAGAGAGACAAAGAAAGAGAGAAAGAGAGAGAGAGAGAGGAATGTAATGCGTTTCTTTTTTATGCGTACCTCTATTGCTAGACGAAGAGCGCTTAAGCCTTTGGTTGAATAAAGGCTATCTGGAGAAAAAAATAGTTTATGAACAATTTACCGTTTTGTTGCTGTTACTTTTTCTTTGTACTTTTATTCAGTCATGTGTCTTTTTTTCTGCAGAGGTTGTAAAACTGTTTGCTCTGTATTTGTGTCGGAGTGTGTGTTTGTGCGTGTATTTGACTGCGGGCTGACTATCGGACCGCTGCCTTTCTCTTCCAGTGCTGTGGTGTGAAGCCGTACCGTTTAGGGGAACGTGCAGTGCTCTGCTGTAGAGGCACTTTGTATGAGAACGTACAGCGTGGTGAGCGTTGCTCTCCATCAGACAAGCTTTACCGGCCGTCTGAACACACCGTGTGTGGCTCCTTCTACCATGACTCTCCAGGACAACACTGCTGTGGGGAGAACCTCTACCGCCCCGAGACTGAAATCTGCTGCAACGGAATCAGGTGGACAGACACTTTCACAAAGTCTTTAACTCCCTTTGGAATTCTTCTGTCTGTCTGTCTGTCTGTCTGTCTGTCTGTCTGTCTGTCTTTGTCTGTTCATGTGGCTGCTTGCGTTATCAACAACGTTACTGAATCAAAGACTTTGATTTTACATTTGTATGCTGGTGAGTATGACAGATGTTTTGGGGTGTTGACATTATGAATAGGAATTGTCCGGTGTTTTGCCGCCGTATCCTGTCTGGAAAAGGAGTGTGCATCTGCCACAAATATTTTCCATAAACTAGAAGTCTGTGGCTACAGGAATGTCTGACCCTGATGTCTCCTTCCACTGTTCCAGTAACACATTAACAAAAAGACAGACTGGCATTCCTAGACATGCATTTAGTGTCTGCTTGCTAAGGAATTCAAACATAACTAGACATAAGAGTAAATTACTTCCATCTCATGATCCGGCATAAAACTATGTGGTGTTTCCTTTAACTGGGGTCGGGTATGTGGATAGGTTGCCAACTATGCAGGCCTAACAAGCTTGAACTGGTCATTTACAAACCCACGATGAATTACCTTATTAATTGCAGTGAGTCAAGAGTTAATTTATATGACATAGGAACGGTATGCAGACACTGCACAATAAATAACATAGATGTGTTGTTTCTCTGGTAGATGTCTCTTTCCTCGGGGTCAGGGAGCAAGAGGAAGAAGAGGAGGGGAAGAGACCCTGGTGCCATGCACGATAGGTTGCTAGGGCCGTGCTTAGGGTGTGGGCTTCTAGTATAAGACTAAGATAAGGACTTAGAGTCATTTGTCATTCTCTCCAGACCACCCTTGCTGTCTGTATTGAATCGCCCTCCAGTACTGAAGTAATAAACTCTGTACAAGATCAGTGTACCTCTGTGTCAGAGTCTCGTGCTTCTTACCCCACTAAAACGAACTACAACACTATGAACCGTTTGACTAAGGCCCTTCCTTTCCCATACAGTCATCCCAGGAGAATGAACAGCCACTGCTGTGGTGTGAAGCCTTACAACGCCAGCGATGACCAGGTCAAGTGCTGTCAAGGGACTCTGTATAATCTGACTCAGCTGGGAAGGGTTGGCAGACAGGACCAATGCTGCAACAATGTTTTGATGGACAACAAGTCCTCCACCTGCTGCCAGGGGTTGACCTATTCCACCCAGCAAGGATTCTCCTGTTGCGGAGAGAACTACTACAAAACCTCCCTGTGGTCATGCTGTGCTGGGGAGTTGGCCCCAGTCCCTGAAACGAAACACAGGAGCAAAAGGGGAGTCCATAACGGTCAGTTGTAAGTTATAGTTGGGTAAAGATTCTGTAGACCATAACAATCTTACTTTGCATGGAAAAAGTCATATTAGGCCACAATAACAAAAGTGTTGCTTTAGCTTTGTATTAAAGATGATGAAGACATACAATACACACAGTTTTTAATAAATTTCTACTTAATATAACTTAATGGACTGCCCTCTCCCTTCAGAAATAAGACTACTGCAGCTGCAAGATCTAACCACCTCACATCTTTGCCACAGAGGTAATGCCCTTTCTCTGATGCAGAAAACGTTTCAGATCCTTTATGTGAAATTACAAAATTGGAGGTTTCATCTGAGTTCTAAAACCTCTTCTACAATATATTTAGTAAATTATTAAGTGTACAAACTAAAAATTATATTGGAGACTTGGCAACTATTTGAGCTAATATATGATAGTGTGTGTGTGTGTGTGTGTGTGTGTGTGTGTGTGTGTGTGTGCGCGCATGTCTTTGTGTCTAGTGTTAATAGGGAAAGTAGAGAGTGTGTCAATTCAGCTTCAAAGCACCAGTCGCCAGATTGTAATGAAGGATGTACTGGATGTCCGGGGGGGGAATGGAACTGTGAACATCCTTAAATCCCCTTACATCCTCCAGCTAGATAACCACTGCTCGTCCCCTGCACTGCGACTGGACAAGACTTACATATGGGATGCAAACAAACCACAGTTCTTTTCTGAACTGTATCAGTCCAAGGTCACTCAATTTCTCCATGCTCTTCTTTACAGATGCACATATTCTTAAAGCCACACTTTACATTTCTGAACACAAACAAAGCACTGGCAGAGTAATATAAGATGCAGAGAATGTATTGATTATGCTCATCATATTATGGGACCCTATACAACAGGGATGGGGAATCTGAGGCCTCCGTGGCCCGTGAGGTAATATAATTATATAGCAAAAAAAAACACTTAACGCTTAACGGTTTTATGTTTTTTCTCTATGTTGTGACATCTCTCTCATAGTACGATATGGACGTGACTTGTGTAAAATGCTGTCTTATAAAATAGTTGTAGTTGGTTTCTGAGGTCTGCAGTCTCTAGGTCAGCTGTCCAGTTAACAGATCACTGCCTGGGCGACTAGACTAACCTCAAGTGACTAATAGTAAACCCTGCTGTAAAATCCTGCTTAGACCCGCTTGGATTTAAAACTGTAAGCTGGTGGACATGCGATCCTAAGTTTGTATGAACTGGTGTACCTGTTATATAATATTTTCTTTTATCTAGAGTATAGTACAGTTAAAAGGGATGTTTGAGCTGGTATATACCCTCTCCAAATCAGGCACTTGAAATATTTGTATTGTTTGTTTACCTCTCTGTACATGGTCCTACATGTTCGTTTGGCCTGGTCATTGATCCTTTCGGTATACTTCAAATGCTTGTTGGTCCTGTTTGTCAAGCTGAGCTGTGAACCCTGATAGTTACTGCACGCAGCTGTATTGTTAACTTATTTCTTTGTCATAATCGTTATGGCTGTGAAACAAATTATTTTATAAATTAATATCAATGTGAAAGTCAATACACTAATCCTGTTCATGAAAGCACTGGAATATCATGTAATGACAATGCCCAAAAAAATTTCATCATATTGAGAATGATGTTCTTTAGTGTTTTGCTATGTAATATTTTATTTAAAGCACAGTCCTCTAAAAAAGGTTGCCACTGTATCTGCCTAACTACGGCTAGACAAAGTCTGCCTAAAGAAAAAAAAATACTTCATATGAATTACAAGTAAAAAAATATTCTTTGGCTACTTTCAGCATCCCTGCATCCCATCTGAAAGCCTTATGCTGATGTGATTTTTGTGTGAATTATAGGTAGGCCTATTAGTAAATCTACTCGTCTTTCTTGGGGTCAATGTAACCAAATGAACTGTGTTTCTATTTTCATTACATTAATTGTACTGTATTTGTAAAGATGTGACCATAGCATTTTGGAGTGTAATCAAGCATACGTAAACGTCATACATCTTAGAAAAGCTTGTTAAAAATGTAACATTAAAGCAATATTAAACTAATTAAATGTTCACACCTGTCTATGCTCTTGAATTTCCTAATTGAATTACAGAAACGCGCTGCAAATACAGACAACACAACACATCACAAAAATGCGCTGCAAATACAGGCAACACGAGAGAAATGTTTCCAGAGGACACCTAAAACAAGAACAAAGGACCTCCGTTGTGTTTTCTGAATTTGCAGCGTGTTTTCTGACCCTTGGGAGAAGTAACCCACACACATTTTTTAGACTAGTCTTGAGATCAGAAAAACCCTTGTATGGTATTCATATTTTTGTTAAACAGCCGGTGTTCCCGGGTCTGGTGGACCCACTGTATTTTGGGGTTTTTAAATCAATATATCCTTAAAAATGTATGTAAAAGTATTTAACAGATGTTTGTTTACTTTATCCCAATTACAAGCAATATAAACAGCATATATGATTAATATTGGCCATCTACTTCTGTTAGATCACATTTATGAATAAAGATGCCATTCGTTTCTTGTGATAAAATGAAATAAGAGAAAAAAATCAGCTATAATTAAGGATGGAAAAAAAGCATTTTTAACTTGAACAAATATAACTGAAACAAGGTTTTCATTCACTATTGATGT
>JAPMUY010001909.1:0-10205 GCA_026901105.3 Galaxias olidus
TACTGCCTTCACTTGGACAATCAGGTTGGTCTACAAGCCTTTGCTTTGGTGACAATTTATTTAGGATACTGTAACTTACAGTGTAAGGATTTGAGAATAGCACACTGCTGAAATCTGATAAGCATTTACACTGAAGACAACACTACTGTTGATTTAATGTCGCAAGGCTGCGACAGTTTTGATCGCATCATACTTAAAATGATTCGGTGCTATTTGAACAGATATGTAGTGTAGTGGGTTGCGCTGGTATCCATTCATTTAAACGGAAAACTACAAAGTTACAAGTAAACGTAATGTTATGCACATGCTGCCACTTCAACATTGACGAGAACGTGTTTTTTGTGCCAGTGTTGTTGAAAATAATATTTGAATGGTGCGCATATCCATGCAAAAGGTCTTGTCACATAAACCAAATATGTTAAGCATGTCAACCAGTCGCCCTTAAACGTACAAATTAGTTAACCAACTAACGTTTGCCATGACTACATGTTGTAAGAGAAGAATATATTTTAGATAGACATCGTGAACTTGTTCACGTTATGTAGCCTAATCTATAGTTAGGGCGGACAATAGAACGCAGTTGGTTCCATAAACTGTAGAACGCTAGCGCGAACTGATAGGAAATGAATTGAAAAGAATGTTTGTTCAGTCTTTTGAGGGCTACAGTTCAGTACAGGGTGTGTTCTAAATCACGACATCGACTGCATCCTGTTAATTTGATTATAACTAGGCGATTAACTATTATGTGAAACAAACCATTCATTCATGTAGTGAACATGTGTGCCTTCAGCAGATTAAATTTGTATACTGATAGGTAAACAGTTGTTGTAAATTGTATCTTCAGATTCAGATTTAGAAAAGTTCATCCATGCTTTTATTTCCTCCAGACTAGACTATTGCAATGCACTTTATTCTGGAATCAGCAAGCAAAACAGCCAAAGATTGTAATTGGTTCAAAACGCTGCTGCCAGGTTTTTAACGCATAGGCTACTCGAAGAAGAGACCACATTACATCTATCCTCAGCCCTTCCTTCTTTGGTTACCTGTGTTTTAGAATTTATTTTAAGATTTTACGGCTAGTGTTCAAAGCCTTGAATGGTTTGGCGCCTGCCTATATCTGCGATCTGCTTTTATCGCTGCATGAGATCCTCCAGCAGGGCCCTTTTAATAGTTCCAAAATCCATATTCTGCAGCAAGGGTGACCGGGATTTTGCTGTTCGAGCCCCTAAGCTTTAGAACTCCCTGCCTAATGATCTCAGTCAGGCCACCTCAATTTCCTCTTTTAAATCACTTCTTAACACTCACTTTTATCTTACACCCTTCTCTTAACCGCTACCTTTTAAATTGGTTTTTAGTGAATTTTTTTTAATTTTAGTTATTTTACCTGATTTTACTGTGTGATTTTTGTGTTTTAATGATATTATATTTTTTACTGTTACTTTTATTGTAAAGCACCTTGTAACCCTGTTTTGAAAGGCGCTATATAAATAAAGGTATTATTATTATTGGAACCTATGGGGTTTTCCCAACATCAAAAATTATAAGTCATTGTAAAAGACGTAGAGAGGTCAAAGTTCAGGGTAACCAGATTTCGCCGGTCTCAAAAATGAAGCTAACGATGTTTAGAAACGTGTTACGTGCATTTGAGGAAAATCCAAATATACACATTTTAATTTATTAGAATCACCCTTTTGTATGGGGTGGTGTGGTCTTCCCTATATACTATAGTATAGTCAAGTTTACAGCAGCGAGCCTCGTAAACGTTAGCAGCAGGGGCGTCACTTTCACAGGAATACAGTATTATTGACAAAAATAAATTAATAAATAAGTTGATAATGTAGCTTTTTATGTTGAAATTTCCTAGCAGTTGCTGTTAGGGTTTTCCCCTCACATACCAGAGTTCTTTGTTGGCAAGGAAGACCACTCGGACACGTGGAAACAATCGCGTATCAGTTTTATTCAAATTTATTCCAAACCTTAATGTCACACATATTAATGCTAACTAAATCATTTAATATAAGCGTAGGCGCGTATTCAATTAATTACCTTGCAGATATCGTCACAAGTGTGTGGATACCGGAGAATAAAGCAGAGCGGCCGCTCCAGCATGTATTCTAACTTTCTTCCCCCCTCCTCCCTCTCTTATATGCTGGCCGCCCCCAGTCATATCCCGTGAGCCAGATGGTGGGACCCACCCCTCCCCCCCTGTATTTCCTGTTATTCAGTTTCCGGTTTGCCCCCTTTTGCACTCAACTCAGCATTAGCGTTTATGATTATCCTCACATTGCCTAAATTCAGCTTCTGTGTGTGCTTACTATTATATCTCTAGCATTAAATGAGTGTTGATTCCGTTCTTAGAAGTGTCATAATAAAGTAATCATTTTATATTGTATCTGTGTCCGAGTGGTCTTCCTTGCCATCAACGAATTCGGAAGGTGACCCGAGGAGGGGTATCCTAACAATTTGGGGGCTCGTCCGGGATGGTCTAAAGGAAGATCCAGGTGATTCGAATAAAAGACCATATTGAACTACGGTGATGGTATTCTGAGGCGCCTCTCAAACGACTAGTAAGGTAAGCAGAACCTGTTAAATCTAAATCTGCATATTGACTATAAACCAAATTTAGAATACCATTGTTGTGGGAGTAATATGCGTCCTATAATTAGTATGACACAGGAATGTATGGTCGGTAAAACACATTTGATGTACGGATGAAAATGAAAGTGAGAAACTGTACTATCTATGAGGTAGCTGTCAGACTGGGTCTGAACAGTGAACGGTAGACAGATAATCTAGGACGTGGGAAACTGTACTATCTATGAGGTAGCTGTCAGACTGGGTCTGAACAGTGAACGGTAGACAGATAATCTAGGACGTGGGAAAGTGTACTATCTATGAGGTAGCCGTCAGACTGGGTCTGAACAGTGAACGGTAGACAGATAATCTAGGACGTGGGAAACTGTACTATCTATGAGGTAGCCGTCAGACTGGGTCTGAACAGTGAACGGTAGACAGATAATCTAGGACGTGGGAAACTGTACTATCTATGAGGTAGCTGTCAGACTGGGTCTGAACAGTGAACGGTAGACAGATAATCTAGGACGTGGGAAAGTGTACTATCTATGAGGTAGCTGTCAGACTGGGTCTGAACAGTGAACGGTAGACAGATAATCTAGGACGTGGGAAACTGTACTATCTATGAGGTAGCTGTCAGACTGGGTCTGTAACAGTGAACGATAGGCAGATAATCTAGGACGTGGCGTTCCCCACTCACAGTTGACGGACTGTGTGTTTTTGCTAGGAGTAATTACCTGGGATGTGAGATCTCCCGAATGAATTGTTCATCGGTGTGTTAACATTGTAATTTTGCATGTGTGTACTTATTCATTGGTGTGTGTAAAAATTGTGATTTGGCGTATGATTTAATGGAAGGGGAGTTTGATCGGGAATTGAATGATAGCGGGTGGGGACCCGGTCCCTACCTGACTTTAATGGTGCAGAAAGACAAGTTGTTGGGAACCATGAAGGAGACAGGAGAAAAAGAGAAGGACATGAGGAAGTTAACCGCGTGTGTAGACAGAGTGGTGCATACAGGAAATGACCACAAGAGAGAGCCATTGGCCTCCCTTTTGTGGTAGAAAGAGAAGCAGAGCAAGCAGCGTAGAGACAAAGCAGCAGAGGCGGGAAAGAAGTGTAGTATGTGGCATAAGACTAAATGGCGCGATGAAGAGAAGGACCATGAGAAAGACAGAGCAAAGTGGAGAAAGCTGGCAGTGCTATGCCAAGGGATAGATCACAGGTGTAGAGAGGAGATGAAAAAGAAAAAAGGCCCACCCTTCTCCAGTGGGGGGGCAGCAGTGACCCAAAACCCCCCGGCAGATGAAGCCTCGACCCCACCCATCACCTCAACCCCTACCCCCCCTTCCCCAGTCCCTCCCCCCCTTAAGCCCCCCTCCGCCCCACCCCCCTACCCCCCCCCCCCCCCCCCCCCACCCACAACCATGTACCCAGTGCTGAATCAACCCACAGGAGTCAGTATAGATATCACGTCCGCGTCCCTGTCTGTGTCACCATATAAGGAAGCGGCTGCGCAGGCGGCGGTACCCAACACTGACTTAGACAAACAAGCTCGACAGATGACCACTGCCCAACAGCAGGCGAGAGTACTTGCTAAACACGAAGGCATAGACTGGCAACCACTAACTTCCCCTTCTCCCCTGGGGCCGCCACAGTCGCAGCCCCCAGAAACGTCCCATGATATAACAGCCCAGCTAGTAAGGGAGGCACAGAGGGCAGGGCTATTTGACCCAGCCCCTACTTCCCTATCGGGAACGGATGTGTCTAGCAGTCCTGTTTCATGCTGGAGCCAGAACACCACGGATCAGCAGGTGGTACAGATTCTGATGAAAGGAAAGGGGTTACTGACCGGTGGCCCTTCCATTGGCCGCGGCCCAGAAGAGACATCATTAGACTCCTCCATCGCATGGGAAACCGTGAATCAATCCGGTCACCCCGACCCCGCCAACTATGGCCCGCTTAGAACTCAGAGCCAGGGGGCCGGCCAGTTCCCACTTAGACCCGGTCCACCTGGACACCCAGCCGACTACAAACCGTACGGCCTAGCCGAAATCACGGCCATCTGTGGCCAACTTCCCCCTCTATGTGAGGGCTCCACCCAGTGGTTGGCTAAGTTCAATTCTCTTACCACTGGGGTGATCCTGGGACTCGGGGACTTTGGAGCTGTGGCGGCCCGGTGTATGACATCGGTTGAACTCACCACGCTCGAGGCAACTGCTTTCACCACCACTCGCCTTCATGCCGAACCACTCACTCGACACCTCCCTCAAGTCGTTCTGGCACTGCGGACTCTTTTCCCGGACCCGCTTGGGGCCCCTATCTTGAGTTTCCCTTGGACTCCATGTACCCCACCCCGGAAGTATCTATCCGAGGCCAAGGAGCAATGGCTTGCCGCCACTGGCCAAAATCCTAGCCAACAGGGCCCCAACCAAGTGTGGTTCCGTATGGCAGTATTAGCTGGTCTCCCACCAACCGTTCGGTCCGCCATGGAGGATGACCCCAGCATGCATGGAGCTGACTCCCATATTTGGGAACACCATATGGTGCATCGCCTAGAAAAAGAGCTCCAGAAATCAGTCTCCAGTAAAGCCGAAACAGAGGAGCTACAGAAACTTACTGAAATTGCAGTTGGGGGAACACAGACAGAAGGCCACCCAAAGTAAGCAGGCCAAGCAAATGTCCCAACAGGCTCCCAGACACTCCGAAGCCTCACCTCAGGAGTGGAGGCCCCAGAGGTCTTATCAGGGAAGGGGAGGCGGGGGAAGGGGGAGTAGCAGAGGAAGGGGAGGATGGCAGGGCCGTGGGGCATGCTTTGTCTGTGGGGCCGCGGATCACTGGGCCAAAGATTGCCCCGAAAGATCGGAACAGCCAGACACCTCACGTGCCGGCAGCAAGGCTACCGCTCCTAACCCCGAAGTAGCTCCATCCGGCCAGTACCTCCAAGGGGGCTGGGACCGGGTGATGGGCTGGGACCAGGAGCATCACGCAGGACACCCCCCACAGAGTCGCCCAGGAGAGGTAACAGCAGAACCTCTCCTCAATGTCATGGTGTTGGATCAGGACAGGCCATTCTTAGTTAATACCGGAGCCACCTATTCCACCATGACAACACCACTACTGGCCCAATATATGTCTACCCACCGGATAGATGTCGTGGGTTTCTCTGGGGAAGGACAGACACTGCCTTTATCTAAACCAATCCCCGTTAAAGTAGGACATCAAACCATACTTCATTCTATGGCCATAGCACCGAGCGTCCCCGTCAATCTTTTGGGAAGAGACTTGCTGGTCTCCTTAGGAGCATCAATAATGTGCAGTCCTACTGGTCTGTGTGTTACCTTGCCTGATGGACAGGTGTTGCCATGTACGGCTGGCAGCGGGAATGGTCAGTGGCTTTTGGCCCGCGATACTTCCCAATGGGCTGACATCTACTGGGGCCTGGTTGAGCCAGAGTCAAGGCAAGACAATGGGGTGTTCTCCCAGTTCCTTGCCTGGAAGCCCTGGATCATGCTGCTGGGACCCTATGTTCCGCCTCTTGACCCCCTCCATCTTACCCTTTACTATGACCTCTCACGAGATACGGCCTATGAGGCTCGTTTCGAAACCCAATTGGATGGCACTAAATGGCCCGTCACCTCAGGAGCCATTATTGTAGGTCCCGAAGGGGTGGCATCACATACCCATTTGAGCCCCAACGACTTGGAGTGGTACAAGATGTCTGAGGAGTCTGTTCCACACATCTCCTTGGCCCTTCATCCGGCCCACCAAGCAAAAGAGCTGGGCCCCATGGTGAAACGTGCGGTCACCACCGCCGATTGGCAAAAGACACAGCTGCCGGATGTCCAGTTTTCCCCCTCCTGCAACTCCTACAAAATACACATCTCCACGGATACCTTGCTCCTTGAACACTGCACCGTCTCCCGAACACATGGGAGGGAAAGAACGGACCACCCCGCAGTAGCCGCTATGTTGGCCCGGTTCCCCCTTTCCCTTTGGTCCAAGGGACCTACAGACGTGGGCAGAATTGACATGCCGCCTTGCACCTTCGACCTTAAACCTGGCCCACCCATTTGGCGCCCCCAGTATCACACCAAACCCCTCGCAGTGGCAGGGATAACAGAGACCATTCATGGTCTGCTCAAATCAGGAGTTCTTGAACCTTCCACCTCGCAGTGGAACACCCCTATACTACCAGTTGAAAAGACTGGCACCGGAAAATGGAGGATGGTGCACGATCTTAGGGCCATTAACGCACGCCTCGCGACACCCACTGTCCCGGTCCCAAACCCCTACACCACTCTAACCAACTCATTACATCCCGACCTACGTGACGTCTTCTCTTTCACGTTCCAAGGCACTCAGCTACGGTACACCCGTGTACCCCAAGGTTTCGCCTTATCACCAGGTCTCTTCAACCAAGTACTAAGGGCAGCACTTGCCCCGACGCCTCTCCCCGAGGGGACCACCATTATCCAATATGTCGACAACTTGCTCATCGCCTCCTCCCAAACCTCTGTCAACTTCCGTTTGATGACTCGTAGAAGGACCCACTTGGCCTTGGGCAGTGGCTCTCCTTGGCTGACTCCCCACTCTCTGGACTCCAGCACCTGTTTTGAGAAACTTAACACAAGAGCTCGGAGCTGGTTATAATATGATTCAGGAGATAAGTCCCTTCTTGGTATACTATTCTCAGCGGGCTCCATGGCCGGTTGGTCGGCATTCACATGGTACCCTTCCAAATTGGTGCCTGTCAAGGGACTCGGGAACTGCCGACCTGTGTTAAGTTCATAAGGGGTAAACCCTGTACTTTGGTTCACGGCGCATCGTATGGACATTAGGGCTAAGGGGAGAGCGTCTACCCAATTCATTCCTGTTTCCGCCGTGATTTCCCCCAATTTTTGCTTCATATATTATTACTGCGGGGTCCAGAGATTGTCCACCCATATTAAGGAGAACTCCAAAGGCAGATGTGCCATGGTGCGCCTAGTGGCGCCGCTGGTTATGATAGGAGAGGAGGCACAGAGGATGTCCACCCCTGCCACCGCAGCCGACCTAACCAGGCGCCGAAGGAGACATGTCCTTAAACGACGCGGTGTCTCCTCGTTCGACCCCACCCTTAACTCCCCCACCTACATAGATGCCATAGGAGTGCCCCGAGGGGTTCCGGACGAATATAAGCTTGCAGATCAGGTATCGGCAAGCTTTGAAAACATTCCGTTGGTGTCGGCCCTGTTCCCTGTAACCCCTAACAAAAACGTAGATAGGATCAATTACATACACTATAACATGTTGCGTCTCGCCAATCTCACCAGGGACGCCATAGAAGGGCTCTCAGAACAGATGGGCCCCACCTCCCTGATGTCAGTGCAAAACCGAATGGCCCTTGACATGTTGCTAGCAGAGAAAGAGGGAGTCTGTGCTATGTTCGGGGATCTTTGTTGTACGTTCATCCCCAACAATACCGCCCCTGACGGCTCCATTACCAAAGCCTTGAAGGGACTCCGGACCCTCTCTAAAACAATGCATGAACATTCGGTTATTAACAATCCCTTCTCCGATTGGATGGGCGGGATGTTTGGTCAGTGGAAGGGCCTCATTTTATCTATGCTTATTTCTATTGCTGTGTTCGTAGCCATCTTAGTTACATGTGGTTGTTGCTGTATACCATGTATCAGAGCGTTGATAGTGCGACTTATTACCGCTACCCTGGAAAAACCTTCCCCGCCCGCAGCACACCAGATGCCCCTATTGAATTACCAGGACCACGAATCCAGCGACGACGAGGCAGGATGTTGATCACTTTTTGATGAGATCAAAAGGGGGAATTGTAGAATAGTATCCTGTTTTAGGCAGGAGCGAAACAGTTAACTACCAGGTTGAAGCAATATGGTGTGTAGAGATAAGCCTGTTCCTACACCGAGACCTTGAACTGGAAACGCCTGCAAGTCACACCACAGATAAACGTGCCAAGAAGAGTGACTGTGAGAACATCTGCGCTCGTACGATAGGGTTGGGGGGGAAAGCACATAAATAGGAGTGCACAAGGGAAGGGGGTTAGAATCTATCCAGCAGCGGCCGCTCTGATACATTCTCTGGTATTACCCTTAGGGTCAAATATCAGCAAAGGTAAATATTCAGCTTCTGTGTGTGCTTACTATTATATCTCTAGCATTAAATGAGTGATGATTCCGTTCTTAGAAGTGTCATAATAAAGTAATCATTTTATATTGTATCTGTGTCCGAGTGGTCTTCCTTGCCATCAACGAATTCGGAAAGTGACCCGAGGAGGGGTAATCCTAACACCAGTTACGTTTGAATATCACCACGCCAGTCACAACACATCATCAGGTAGAGACAAAAGTGTTTTGCCACTGTTAGCTAGCCAACGTTCCCTCGGATGCAGTGACACAAAATGGATCGGTTTTTGAAACAAAACTACTGTTTTTTTCTCATTTCTTTGGGAAGGTAGTCCTCGGAAATTTTTTAACAATCAGAAGTGGGCCTCAAGTTACAAAAGGTTGAGAACCCCTGGCCTAACTCATACTTTCCTATCAATGTTTAGGTTGACATGGTAATAATGACAGCCCCCACAAGGACGTAGGGGAGACTGGGGACGGTTGCAACAACTTTTGTATTTTTCTGTTACTCTGAAACTAATTGACATAGACCAGCCAAACATATTAAACTTATATCTGTCTTCTAATTATCCATACAATTTAAAGATGACTACGTAGGACATATAGTTCACAATATTTATATGAATGTAAGAAGTCAGATGTTGCAACTGGCCCCAAGGACGTAGTAGTGCTGCAGCGGTTATTTTAGGGGGCTGGCCACCCGCACTGCCTAGTCGCTGAAGGTGGAAACGCAATCACATCGCATTTGCTCAGGGAAATGCATTTTCTAGTTATTATTATTAGGCCTGTTTTTGGCGCCTTGTCAACGCCCGCAGTGTTGACCCAATCGATTCCATTCCAGTGCCCACATGTTTTGGGTATTGCAGTCCATTGCGATTACATACAGCTAAGTGATCGGGTCACGTGTTGTATTTTTAATTATTATTTTTAATCGTTTTTTGGCCCCATTGAAATGAATGGGGAGATGGTTTTGACTGGGAGAGAGATTTCACGGTCATATGCCGCAATCTAGCGTTGATGTAATATATTTGCATGTTGTTACGTTTGTACCGACGGTCTTAGTTATTATGCGATTGAAATTACTGGGTATGGAAAACCTGTGCACATCATACTAGTACTAGCAACGGGACTGCACTTCATTTACCACAGGTGTTGCACTTAACAGCAGGAATTGTAAATGGATTATAAGTTATACTTATATTATAAGTTATTTTGTCACTGTCGGTCAACAATTTGTTTAAAAAGGTTCCGTTTATTAATGTTAATACTTTTGCCATCGTACCGTGTTTTTTGCTCCCCCCTGTGGCGATAGCGTGTACCACAGGATACATTATGTAGCCTACGTTATGTACAATGTACGATAATGGTGCATGTAAATGCACTTTTTTGTTTGATGTATAATATACAATAAATATTCGAATATATATTCGAATCTGTGTTTTTTTAAGAAAGAATATTCGATTTTGATATTTTGGTCCAGTTGACAAGCCA
>JAPMUY010001910.1:0-10311 GCA_026901105.3 Galaxias olidus
GACCCGGAAGAAAAAAGGTTTTTGTATTTTGATTTATTTTACCTAATTCAAGTTATTAAGGTGTAAGAAACATGTCACCAAGATTTTTTTTCTCAAAAAATATTATTCATTTATTTTTATTGCATGTCCCTTGTAGGGGACATCAGGTCTCCTTTGACGCAAAAAATACATTATAAGCCATCAATTTGATATTAATAACATCTCATTTGCTACTTATTGCTAATACATTTTTCTCATTTAAAACATTATAAAACCAACAAAAAACACATATTACAATTTTAAGAACATTTTGCTAAAATTACCACATTTAAAAACATTTTAAAAACAGTGTGAATTGTGGATGAAGATCTTAAACTAAGGATGAGTCAATACACACTCCGTGTGATGATCACATCATGCATGGTACATTAGGAAGCAATTCTTTGTCTTTGAGACACAAAGAAACATGTTGCACTTCACACACTTCACAAAGGTCTTCCCATTACATCCTTCTCTCCTGCACCTTGAAGAATTTGCTGCATCCACCATTTTTGGCAAATGCAGCGCTCCATACTTTTTGACTTCCTTCTTAGGCTGAGGCTCAACAGACCTCCTTTTCCTTTTGGGAAAGTACTCTTCATCCCCATAGGTGCTCACACCATCTTCCTTGCCATTGGCCAGCATCTTCAACGTGATTGTCTGCACCACCCTGCCTGGGACAGCATTTCCTCGCCAGCAGCAGCTTGAAGTCAAAGTACCCGTATCCTTTCTTTGGTGTCTCCCTGAGGCCTGGTGGTCTGACCTGTACTGGATCCAGCTGTTTGTGGCAGCCAGATCAAAGAAATGCATAATGGTGCAGGACAGTCCACTTCCTTGTGTGCGGCTTGACATGGGATAAAAGCTGATCATGCGGTCACACAGATCAACCCCACCCATGTTTTTATTGTACTCTGCCACAACAGCAGGTCTAGGAACAACAACATGACGCTTCTCTTTCTTTGACCACCTGGTGCAGATATCCTGGGGCTCTATCCCATGGATAGAAGATGCCATGAGACTTGCTTGTTGTCCAGCCACCTAATTAGAGCCACTTGGAGGGTTTTCTAACTAACATTTCGGAGGCACTCTCTCTTGTCGCTGAAACATGGTGTCAGTCGACATCTTTGCCTTACAGATGCTAGGGATTCTATTTTTCATAATGGTCCCTGTTGCCAGGAGACCATTTGCTTTCAGTAGGTCAAGCACTTTGACAGATGTGAAATACCTGTCAAAGTACAGGTGGGAACCCCATGGCAATGATTCTGCCATGCGAATGACAGCATTCCCCCCGATGCCCACCTGCTCATCTCTGAATGTGTTTCGTCCCTTGTACACTTCAAAATCAAGGACCAGGCCACTGGGACTGGCAAGCACAAAAGCCTTTAGACCTGTAGGATTTGGCTTTCCTGGCACAAACTGCCGCACAGGACACCGGCCTGTGAAAGGAATCATTTGTTCGTCTATGCAGGCCTTCAAGGGTCTTGCTGATAGAGGCAGCCTTGTTGCACTCTGTTTAACAGAGGCCTTACTTTCCAGAGAGCATCCTCTTTTTCTGATCATCTGAGATGGCAAGGTCATCTGTCACTTTTATGGACTGGCGAATTTTGAAAAATCTGTCCCTTGGTCATTGAGTTGGTGATGATAGGGACACTTGTCTTTGCTGCCCAATACATGCGGATCCTAGGATATTTAAGACATGACATGTACATTGCCATTCCAAAGAAGGTTTTCACCTCCTCTGGAGTAGCTTTAAGGGTGTTCCCAGAGACAAGAACCTCCCGTTGGTTTGTATGGGTTGATATTTCCTCAAAGACCTGGTCATCTATGTACTGTTTGAAGTACTCAGAGGGCCTCAAGACTTCATGGTTGGAGGTGTTAATGTCCGCAGTACTCTCCTCAAGGACAGGGTGGAAACTTGATCGGAAGAGAAAGGAGAGGCATAATTAAATCTATTTCACATAATGGTAATATTAACTGTGTGTGTGTGTGTGTGTGTGTGTGTGTGTGTGTGGGTGCGCATGCACACTTATGTGTGTTTGTTTTTATGTGTTTGTGTGTGTGCATACCTGTTTTCCCTCCCTTTACCCTGGATAAATTAACTAAACTTCAGAGCCCTAGCTTACTTGTCACTTCTAATCCAAAATGGCCGTTAGGTATCATCATTTTCTCCGCCGTCATCAGCTGATGTGTCCTCCTCTAAGCTTTCAATAGCCTGCTCTACTGCCTGGCCACCTTCCTCCTCATCTCCTGACAGCTCAATGTCTGACTCTCCCTCAATGATTGTCAACAATATCTTTTTCTGCCTCACTCAGTGCTCTGTTTCCTTAAATAAGGAAAATGGTTGAAAATTAGAGGAAGCACGTCCCCCTGTCCCCTACGAAGGACATGGACATAAAATGGTACTTTAAAAGGCTTAGAATTAGCATACAAATTTGAAATTGTATTAATAATATAGTTAAGGGTTTTATATAAAAAAACAAAAGCATTATCAACAATACAAACAAGATATTTGCATGAATTTGATCACTTACCTCCCTTACGACCATAGAAGGTGCTTGTTGTGATTTCAGCCATTTTGAAAGACAGAACACATGTTCTGTTGAGCCACACCCCCATTTGTTTGACATCACTAGAAAGCCCAGGATGTACTCTTCACAATACATTAGGACTCAAAAAGGCTACATGCATGGTATTTGAAATATAGACCTCAGTGCTATGTCCCTCACAGGGGACAAAAATGAATTGCCGGGTTTCAGGAGGATATGACATGCGTTTCAAATGGCGGACATACTTGGTCTCATCTTCTTCCATGTTCTTAGATTCTCCGTCTGATTGCACTTCGTCCCATTCTGGAATTTCAAGATGTTTTACATTAAATGAGCAAATAAGATGATAGGGCGCGCGCGCGTGTGTGTGTGTGTGTGTGTGTGTGTGTGTGTGACTCACGCTCCACAGTAGTCCACCACTCCATCAAACTGTCAGTGTCCTGTAAGACATGAACAGCTCGTTGTTACTATAGAACACTATGCCAAAAAGCCCTGCCTTCAACGTGTTGAGAAGAGGAAAAAAAAAAATATATACTTTCATTCAAAATGGGTTTTGAACAACAGAGACACCTTTTTTTTTTAAGCCAAGGGCTTTTGTTAGCTGTAGATGTCAATAACAAAATGGCGTCTAACAAGGTTATGACAGCCTGAACTGACCCCGTCCGCATCGCCTTCCTCTAGACCAGCGGTGACACGCTCATCCATCTGAGCAGCCAACCACTCTGCCTGATAAGGACAGAACAAAAGAAACATGAAAAACAAGTAAACAGTTTTAACCAAAGTGAGTAAACGCATGCCGAGACATTGTTTTTTCAGAAAGGGGTGGGATGTGGTGGTGAACGAAAAGATGATTTAATTAGCACATCTACTGGCCTCACACAGAACCCCTTCTCACTGTATGAGCCAAGCCTTATATGTATAGAGATGTTCTTCCTGCGTTGCAGGGCCGGTCCCTGTCATGTTTAGGGCAGGTTCCAAACCAAACAAGGTGCATGCGTCTTTCGACACTCGGAAAATAATGTCACAAGCTTAATACAATTACTCAAAATGTGCTTCCAGGGCAAACTATTGTGAAGTGTGTTCACCTCAGCAGCCTCTGATACGTAGAAGTCACTAGAAGTGGCTCCTGGTACTTGCTCTGCCAAGGCTTTATTCTGGAAAAAGGATTATAAGATTATACTTCTACTTAAGTCACATTATTGTGGGGGTGGCAGTTGTATTGTAATTATCAGTTGTAGACAAAAAGGTAGACAGACACACCTTGCTCTCGCGACGATGCTTGTAGGCTTTAAATTTGGGCGTCTTTTTCTGTTAAGAGAGACCAAGTTATGTTTAAATGTTGAATTCTAGGAGGTAGGGAAGGGCAATGGAAGGAATGTAGAGGTACTGGAGTGTAGAAATGTTCCACACCGGCTTGCTCTTCTCTAGGTCACCCACTTCTTCATCCTCGTACGTTTTTCCGGCGGTGAAAAGATCTGCTCGTTTTCGGGGAGAGCCATCGTCTAAGACGACGTCCTGTTTAAAACACAGAAAAACAAACCGTGATGATTTCCCTGCACGGCAAAACTTAGTATCCCCAACGATAAATACAAACGATTTCCCCTAAATAACGACAATAATAAAAACAACTACACTCGCGTAGAGCCATGTGCATTGTTACTTTGCATGTACATTTTCCTGACAATGGCCACGCTCACATTGTATGCCGTTTTAGGCGAGCAGCAGCTGGAACCGATCTGAACGCTGTCGTGTAGGATCACATCGGGTGTGAACTTAGATGCCCGGCGGCTTTGGATTTCGTGTGTTTCTTCTGTCGAACATTTTCATGGATTGAATCAGGTCAAGCTTATAACATACTAAATACATCCAAACAAAGAGAGAGACTTAGAGAGGTGAGAAATACCGGTTTGCCGTTTCCCTTCTCCTGCTGTGCAAACTCCTCATAATCGTCGGCCCAGTCCCAGGCTTTGGGGTTGTTGTTTTGATACAGCTTATCATCCTTTACATTAAATACAAAGGCTTACCACATACAAAGACTTTCCTTGTACATTTATTTGTTAGACAACGGCTGGTCAATGCACACAGCTTGTATGAAGAGAACTAACCTTTGACATTTGACTTTGAGGCGAGTAGTACGGCGTGCCTGTTGGTACGTCCTCATCTGAATTCTATCGACAGTAGACGAACATGGAAGGCACCATGACTAAAATGTTCCTGCCCTAAACCCACATGTAAAATCTTTCCAGAACCAAAAAAAAAAAAAAAAAACCCCCCCCCCCAACTAACAGACACCAATTTACCTTAGAATTGACGTGACTTTTCACCATGAGAAAGGAACAATCAGTGAGGTATCAAGTTTCTCACAAAATATCACGCCAAAAGTGTGTTGTTGTTTTTTTACCAGTTTTATTTCTTGAATTTTGATCTGCTCTTTATCCATCATTTCAGGGTAGAAGAGATCTGCTCTTTTTTGGGGAAAGTCTTCATCCTGGAATGCAGTCTTGGCAAAAATAATAATGGATAAGACTTAATTTTATTGTACAGAACTAAAACTTACCGACAGTTCAATTTGAATTGTACACATTTCATATAATTTATTGAAACTGTACCACAAAAATAAATAAGAGCAGAGTACCTTGCTTGAAGCGTCAGGTGTGTAGCCTTTTGCCCCTTCGATATCTTCAAAGGCAAAATCCTAAGCAACAATTAAGTGTTAGCTAAACAAAATGAATCACAGTTAAGTTTATATTCCTTCAGCAGATGCTATGACTCCAATATTACCGTAGGCGTCTTAGGCGGTGTAGAACCAGGTGTATCGTTTAGCTCATCTGCAAACTTTTCCAGAAAAACACACTATTAGTACAGTATTTTCAGAACATAAATACATGGAAAAAAAGAATAACCATAAGAATCAAGTTAAACAATTTTAAGGAGTGAATGGAAGTATACATTGGAGCCCCTTCGTGAGGTGTTTTCTGGCTTCATCTTTGAATCATCCCTCTAAAAATAAAACATTTGTGGTTTCTTAAACTGACCACAATGTCTGCATGTTATAGATAAGAGACATTTGTAATACAGAACATTGTCTTACTTCTATTAAGCTTATGGAATACCCTCTCTTGGGCACAAACTTAACAAACCTTCCTTCCTCTCCTCTAAAAAGTAAGATGTCAAAGTAAGACACATTTACATAGACATTTACATAATATTTGCAATATATATTTTTTTATACTTTAAATGTGTAATAAATGGCATGATTATATCATAAAAGGACAATGTACACACACAATTCCATGTTTATGAGTTCTGTTTGAATCGTCTTCTTCCTCTGAGTTTTTAGCTGCCCCTGTGTCCTGTCATGAAAAACGACACGCAACAAGGCATGTTAATAATTTCATATTTTTGATGCCAAAATTTTCAAACAAATGGTATTTTATTTAATACATCCAAGATACCCGCTCTTTACCTCAGACCATCTGCAAGTAGCGTGCAAATCCACTCCAGCTTTTCCTTCATAGCCATCTTCCTGTCATGAAATGTAAAACAAGTCATTTGTTCCCTCATCCCACTAAAAAAATCTGACGTAAAATTTAAAACTTCTTTATTAACCCGTAATGCTTTTGTTAAATTCCATTTACATGGCTTAGTTAATCTTCCAATGGAGCCTAAGAAAATATAAATGTAACATAAAATGTCTTTACCAATGTGTAGCCTTTTCTGATGCAAATTGTAAAACTATAACTACTGTAACTATAAAATGTAAACACTGGCTTAGAAATAAGGCAAAGTAAACACCTGAGATTGATGCAGAGATGACTGTTGGTCTGACCCACTGTCATAAACTTCAGATTTTTCCTAAAGAATATCATGTATAAATGGTATATAAGTACTGTAGTTATTGGTGCTGTATATACTGTAGTTATTAGATACTGTAGTTATTAGGTGCTGTATATCTGTAGTTATTAAGTGCTGTATATACTGCAGTTATTAGATCCTGTTTATACCATAAAGTATATACTGTAGTTATTAGGATCTGTATACACTAAAGTTACTAGATACTGTATATTCTGCACAGTGTAAAGGGTAGTATGTATTAAGCCAACAGACAGGTAAATAACTAAATAATTTATACAATATACTGGAATAATTTATTATTCATTAATGTGCAAGGGGCACAGAAGAATGCATTGCTAATGAAGGTTTTCATTATGGGGCAGTAGCCCAGTTCTGCATGATCTGATTAATGCACATCAAATATAGAGAGATAGAGATGGAGAGATAGATAGAGAGAGACAGAGAGAGAGAGAGAGAGAGAGAGAGAGATAGACATCCACCAAAGGTTCTACCCATTCATAGCAGTTGGACAAGAAAGGATAATTGAATGCTCTAATAGTTTGTAAGGTGACAGCACCGGAACTGGTGTCTTACCTTGGAGGTTCTGCGAAGAATATGAGGCACACTTGTTTTGAATTTGTTCACCTGTTGGTGGAAGCCCATAGGTATTACAAAGTGTAAATTAATACAACAGAACAAATCATTGTCAAAAAATTAATTACAAAAATGAATAGCACCACAATACCGATTCTCCATTGTCTTTCTCCGCATGTTCTCCTTCAGAGTGTGGGCTACTTATTTTTTGCGGAAAGTCATCATCCAAATAAGCCCCCTGATATTAAATATGAAAAACATTTTACAGACTACTTTATTCACTCGTGAGAACCGGCAAGAGTCACAGTTTTCCTAAAACACTGACCTTGGATTTGCGCCGAGGAGAATCGTTGTCACTCATAAAGTCATAAGATTTGCCCTGAAACAAATGTACATACAGATATTGAGAATTAAGGGAAAATCGATGAATATACAGTAAATGTTTTATGTTACAAAGAGTTTTTTTTTTTTTACCTTTGATCCTGTTCGAAGTGTTCCACTTGTTCCTTGCTTTAAATCATCACCAGGTTTATCCTAGTAAACCAATAAACATCATGTTATGAAAATATTCATACAAATCCCTACATATGGTAAGTAGATAACAATAGTACTTCATGTGCTTTAAAAAAACTACATAGTGAGCCACAGTTTTCCTAAAACACTGACCTTGGATTTGCGCTGAGGAGAATCGTTGTCGCTCATAAAGTCATAAGATTTGCCCTGAAACAAATGTAAATACAGACATTGAGAATTAAGGGAAAATCTATGAATATACAGTAAATGTTTAATCTAACAAACAGTTATTTTTACCTTTGATCCTGTTCGAAGTGGTCCACTTGTTCCTTGCTTTAAATCATCACCAGGTTTATCCTAGGAAACCCATAAACATCATGTTATGAAAATATTCATACAAATTCCCTACATATAGTAAAAAGATAACAATAGTACTTCATGTGCTTTAAAAAAAACAATAAAAAAACAATCACCTTTGACCCTCTCCTGGAGAGAAACGCTTTGAGCTTATTTACCCTTTTCTTAAATGAAGACAATGGAAAAAAAAGTTACACATTGCCATTGTGTTATATTCAAACACATAAGGGTAGTGGGATTTAAGAAAATACATGAAAATAATACACATAAAAAATACAAAAATGAAGCAAAGGTGCATACATACATGCTTCCCCTGTGTCTCCTCTCCACTCCCTCCATCAGAGTCAGTTGCCACCTAGGAGAGGGAAGAAAGGAAGGGGTGGGGGGTCAGAGAAAGGATGAGATGTGAGAAAATTAGAACTACAATTCTCTCACACTTTTTTTTTGGAGGTAAGTGAACTGTAGCAGAGCAAGTCCATACCCTCAAAGACTCCCGCCGCAGTCTCATAGTTCCGGACTATGAAGAACAAAAAAATAGACTAGGAAACAGGTGAAATGAACAAAGTGGTACATAAGTGATGGAAAATATATACAACTCTACAAATGCAGAAAAAAGTGGTGCGTAATATGGTGATGGTGGAAAGAGCTGAGTGGATCGTATGCTTGTACTTACTGGTTTCCAGTTTGCTCCCAGTTGAGGACTGTTCGTGGGCCAATCCTCCACACACTTCTCCTGTGGATATAATAATCATCACGAACATATCACGAAAGCACAACGTAAAGAGGCTCTGTTTTTTAAACTATGAAAGAGAGCACTGCTATGTGTGATTAATATTGTAGATTTATTACCCAGCCTTTTTGTAATAATTATTATACTTATAAAAAAGACAAATAAAATTAAAGAAAGAAAGAATGCAGTGACAAACTTGGCCAATGAGGAGAATGTTCTGAAATGTGGAGTCTTCATACACATCCTTTTCCTCCTGAAGAAAAAACATTCCAAAAATATGGTTGGTCAACTTAAACACCAGGCTGAAAATCTCTTTGTTATAATCATTTGTACTGTATGTGGGTAAAGCACATTAAGGGCAATTGCTTGCTAGATTAACCATTATCATGGCACCTTATGTGCCTTATCACACTTTCTGAGATCCATGCTGGTGATATGCGTCGTTACCTGAACCGGCTTCTGCAAAGGGGGTGGGCATAGGGGGGCTTGTTCAGGTTCAGCTGCAACCTAGAGAAATCACACAGGTTACATACCAATGGACAAAAGTGTCTGTCTGTAGTAATATACTGTATGCATATATATATATATATATATATATATATATATATACATATATATATATATATATATATATATATATGTATATATATATATATATGTGTGTGTGTGTGTGTGTGTGTGTGTGTGTGTGTGTGTGTGTGTGTGTGTGTGTGTGTGTGTGTGTGTGTGTGCGTGCATGTATGTATGTATGTATGTATGTATGTATTATAAATAAATAAAAGGCCATGGAAGGTCAAAAATGTGACTGAAGGGATGTCATCTATGCCTGGCTTGGTTGTGTGGCTCGTTTCTTCCGAGGTACTGGATTGGGGTGACGACTGAAGGTCCTCGTCTGTAAAAACACACAACGCTTCGTTTCAACAATGACTTGAAAGTCCAGTCAATTTGGGGCACGTTCTATTTGATTTTTGAGTCGTTTCAGGGGACACTACTATAGAGGCAGATGCTGATGGCTTTCCCACTGGTGCTAACGTGGTCCGTATACCTGATTGATGTCTGGTGAAGGTTGCTCTAGTGGAGACGGCAGTGTCTGTGTTTCGAACAGATACTTGGCCTGACTGAAAGGTGTAGGCTGGAGGAGGCCATTGTTGGTGCCACGTGGGATCACGACAGTGCCGACCTGTTCCTCTGGCGGCGTTGGGACAGGGGTAAGCGAGACGGAGGGCATGGCTCTGAAGGGGTCCGGATTGCTCGCTAAAGTAGAGTCGGAAAAAACGTCGGACTTCCTCCCGGATAAAGTTACCGGGCCCTTGACCTTGAAGTCTGTGTTTTGTCTGGTTGAGGACAAAATGTCCTCCCTGTTACTAGGAGTCGACGGCTGGAAGATTTCCCGGTGTCTTGAGGGAAAGGTTTTGGCGATCGTAGACTCTCTCGCGGTGCATGGCCAGGGCCACTCGCTGGAGGAGTTTGGAAAAGGTCTGTGGAAGGCAGTGGTTTCGAAGGGTCCGCGGAGAAGACGGCCGTTGGTCCTCCAAAAATATCCTCCTGGTTGGTGGACCTGCTCTGAACTATGTCCACCTCCTTCCCTTGGCGTGGCCTGGAAGATATCTTCTGCTTTGGCGGTTGGAGACATGAAGGGGTCGTCCCCTTTGGGAGCAGGGAACAGCTCGGCTTCTGTAGACGCTGGAGCTTTAAACAGTCCCCACTCCTCCGAAGTTA
>JAPMUY010001911.1:0-65000 GCA_026901105.3 Galaxias olidus
CACCACAACACCGCAGAAGAACTCAGCCAAGGACTTCTTTAACTGTCCCAAAGAAGTCTGAGGACAAAACGTTCAAAACAAACACACCATTTTCTCACTAGTCTCAACCTTTATTTTCACTAATCATAAAACGTACACTACTTTAGCAAGGACTGTGTGAACAATAGATTTGGTAAAAAAAAAGATTGAAAACAACAACACAATTATGAGTAGTTAAGGAATTTCAACATATCATTAAGATGAATGATTTCAACATATTCTGTTAATAGTCAAAAGGAAGAGGTCAAGGTCTTAATTTGGATGTGACTTTAAAACACTTTCATAGTGCTTCATCGAGCAAATCGCCTCCCGTGTACACCTCGAGATGGCAACGTCTGACCTGCGTAACGAACACACAACATGTAAATGAGACACCCACCATAAAAACAAATCTGTACAGTGTATAATATGTGCAATGAAGAGATATAAACATGTATTCAAAGAAACACTTCATTCAAGATTCTATTTTGTGATTTTGACATATTAAAATTGAGATAAAAACCAGACTTGCTTGGTGTGTGGCTGTGAAGGAAGCACGCGCGTCTCACCTCTCTTCATGCGGCCGCGGCGCTCTGACCAGCGCTGGAGCTGCCGGCCGGCTGACGGTCTGGAGGGCTTGGGGTGACTGCTGCTTGTGTCTGGAAGACAACAACATGAGGGGATAGGGGGGGATCAGGAGTGGGGCTCCAGCAGCAGACATGAGCGGCAGGAGCAAAGTCTACGCTGGTGGGGAATTTACCCGCGGAGCTAGACGAGGGCTCCTGGCTGGTGGAGGGCAGGCTGGCGTCGTCTGACGGCTGGCCGGGCTCTTCGCTCTCCCCCTGGGACACGGGCTCCACAGATACCTCTGCACTGAGCCTGACAAGCACGCACGCACACTTAGTGCGTGAACGTCTAGCAAAACACTTAGAACGTCTAGCAAAACAAGTGATGTCCTACTGAAAAGAAAATGTTACATGTTTACCTATTATACACCATACAAGGTTCTTTTTACTCTGCTAGGACAGAAATCTCACAATGTTCACGGCAGATGTTGCTCAATAGTTTGACAGTATTTGCACAGGTTGTTTTTTTATGCCTTCATGGCCAAAGGAGCCATTGTACCCCTTCTAAACTAACCTAATGTCAATTTCAGATGAACAACTAAACAATCAGTTCAGTTCAGTGTCAGTTAAGGACAAACCACGGCCGTTAGAAAAAGTAATTGAAAGCTACTTGATGAATAAATATTTTAGAAATGTGCAAGACGGGGCTTTTGGGCTTCCATTTGTTAGCTCACCCTAATTATCCTCCAACTCTTGGTTGAAATAAACACTTTTCAAAGTGTTTAACAGTTTGTGAATGAAAGGTCACATTTTTTCCAGTAAGTTCTGGGCTTTGTTTAGAAATCATTCCCTTACGGGTTTACTAATCACGGCCTAATCAATGGAATCCACATGCATTGGCTAAGGTGGTCTCACCGGTCGTTGTCGGCGTCCATGAAGACGTCGTCCCGGTCCTCTCCGGCGCTGGGCCCCCCTGCTGCCACCAGGCCCGGTGTGGACGTACTCACCATGGGCGCCGACTGAGAGGCCTGCTCTGGGACTTCAGACGGGACCACCTCAGAGAAGACCGTCACTGGAGAGCAAAGAGCCGCTGGTTCACATCTCTCTGATGATCGACTACACAGTGTGTGTGTGTGTGTGTGTGTGTGTGTGTGTGTACCTGGAGCTGCCACCTGCATCGGTGTGGTGGGAACACTTCGTCCTCCAGACTCTTCTTCGTGTGAAGCCAGAAAAAGTGCACTCTCATACATGCCCAGACCTAAGAACGAGAACACACACACACACACACACACACGTTCCATAACACCAAACACCCATTAAACAGCCTCCAACTGTTACATTAGCCAATATAACTAGCTTTATAACAAGAGGATATGGGCTGAGAGAGCAACATAAGACAGAGACAGCAAACATGGCCGGGTCAGGACAGCAGTGTTGAGGTGTGTGTGTGTGTGTGTGTGTGTGTGTGTGTGTGTGTGGTCTGGCATACCTCCTTGTGAGGCCAGCTGGCCCAGGTCAGAGTGGGAAGAGGAGGTGGTCTGAGGAAGCTCTTCTGGGGTACCAAACCTGAATCTGGGCACCCCGGATACCTGAGGAGAACTGACATACACACACACGGTGAATACCAAGAGCATTTCCTTTCAACTAGCCATGAGAATGTCACCCTGATTTGCGTAACATTTCTGCAGGAAGAGAGACGGGCGTCAAACTCACTGGATGGCCTCGGCGAAGCCGTCGGAGCGGTGATGGACCACCAGAGTAGGAGTGCTGGGGACCATCCTGTCCTCCTCCTCAAAGAAGTGTTGCTGCGCACAGAGGAACAGAGGTCAGTGGGCTGTGTCTTCACACACACACACACACACACACACACTGACTTACAGCACTGCTGGCCATCCCGGGGGTGAGCTGGGGAACACGGCCCACTGACTGACGGCGGACAGGGATGCGCTGTGGGACAGGGCACAGGACGTCAGCTCATTCACACAGAGAGAACAACATGGTGACACTGAGAGACACCTTAAGATGGCACAGATATTCCTACCTGGAACTGAGCAGGAGGGCCCAGCTCCTGGCCTAGGGCAGACTGGATGTTCAGGCGGGGGGGCAGCTGCTGCGGCGGTCTCCGCGGCGATAGTGGCATCCGTGAGCCGGAACTTGTGATTGGTTGCTCGGCGGAAAAGGCCTCCATTGTGCTGCCCTCATCTGGGAGCAGATCAGACACCATAATAGTGGTTGGAGCATAGATAATCAGAACCATACAAACGTCAATGCTGGCGGTTTTGTCTTATTGAAGGTACATCAAGTACAAATCTAAGCATTGCAGTACATCTACAATACATTACTACAAAGATAAATAGAGGGGTCAGAGTTAAACCTGGGCGTTTGTCGTACCATTAGATTTCTCATCGCCATGTACTTTCTGCTTGAGGTACCTAACCCAAAGCCATCTCGCTCCAGACAATAACACATTACCACTGTTAAACGGTGACTGGGCTAATTGCAAATGTGTCTTACAGCTGTGGGTCTGGGAGTCGGCGGCCCGCTGGGTGGAGTCGGACGCCCCCAGGCTCTCCTCGGTCTCTGTGCCCGGGTCGGTCCCACCAGCGGCCTGGAGGTAAAGCAACAGAGGGGAGACAGGGCGAGAGAGAGCGAGAGAAGAACATGCAGGGGTCAAAAGGAGGGGAGGGGATCATTTACGAGAACTCTTGAAACACGGGCCATGACTCTCCCTCCTTTTCCTTCTCTCCCTGCCTTCCCTTCACATCCCTATCCAGTGAAAACAGCCTTGCCTTGCCTTACCTCACCTCATCTCATACACACACACACACACACACACACACACGTTGGCATACAGACACGGTAATCGCACATGTCAGGGAGCGTGGAAAGTCTGAGCGGTCCGGGCTGTTCCCAGGCTCCAGCATGTAATTCAGGGAGGAGAGGGAGGTGGGGCTGTGGCATACTGGAAAGGCAGCGCACCGTGTCTGTCTGACTGTGTGAGTGGGCCCGGCCCGTCCTGTCTGACTGTGTGAGTGGGCCCGGCCCGTCGTGTCTGACTGTGTGAGTGGGCCCGGCCCGTCGTGTCTGACTGTGTGAGTGGGCCCGGCCCGTCGTGTCTGACTGTGTGAGTGGGCCCGGCCCGTCGTGTCTGACTGTGTGGGCTGGCTGACTGGCTGGATTAGGGTTAGGATTAGGGTGGCTGGCTGGTCTGACCTCTGGGTCGTCTCCCTCATACGCCTCGTTGCCGTCTCCGCTGCCCTCATTGCTGTCCTCGCCCTCCTCGCCCATCCCCCCATCATCCTCGTCTTCCTCCTCATCGTCCTCCTCTTCCTCCTCCTCCTCCTCCTCCTCTTCTTCTTCCTCCTCCTCTTCCTCTTCATCATAATCCTACAGACACAAGCGTTACACATCAAATAATATAATTTTAAATATATCTTTAATGCATTGCTGGAATACAATATAACAAAACATTTAAAAAATATACAAAAAACATCATAATATACACAAACTCCAAGATTAATGCAAGGGTATAGAGGAGGGTCAATCTCTGGTGTCTACCTGCTCCTCTTCATCCTCCTCCTCTTCCTCGTCCTCCTCGCTCTCCGAGTCGGTCAGGATGACGATGACGTCGTGCTGGGGCTGGTCGGGGGTCTCGGCGTGGCCTTCGGAGGGCTGGGAGAGCAGCAGCTCCACGGGGACCGACTGGGAGGCCATGTCCTCCTCGGCCTCCTCCAGGCCGGGGTAGTCTTCCACCTGGGGGGGGGCCAGAGAGAGGACCGTGAGGCCTGAGGGCCCACGCACAGAGAACCTTTGACGTGGTACATATGTGGTACGTCTGCAAACCGGGAACGGGGGCTCACCTGGCTGGCCTCGGGAGCCTCCTGACTCTCTGGAGGAACCACTCCCTCTGCCTCAGCGCTGTCCTCCACCAGCACCTCCTCCTGACACACACACACACACACACACACACAGTGTTCAAACTAACAAGCACGATATTACCCTGAACCGTCTAGTTCTAAGCAACGCACACAAACTAAGTAGAATTATTTCTTTCCGTTTCTGAATAAGTGGGCTGTGTTTAAACCATGAAGTGCTGCTTGCTTACCTCAGGCCCCACTCTCTGGATGATGCGTAGCTTCTTTGGGATGGGGGGTTCTGAGGGGTCCTCCTGGGTGGTCTCCGTGTCAGTGACTGTGGGGGCCGAGCTCTCTTGCTCCTCCTCGCGGGGCCTCTTGGACATGGAGGAGGTTCCCGGGGTAGCTGACACTAGGAGAGTTTACCAGCATAAGATCAGCAGATGAACTCAATGGCCTGCGTTTATCGTGGGTTCGGACATCAGCGTGTTAGGGAGGAAAGCTCCGGCCGGGCCTTACCGGTGCCGAACACAGCGGAGGACGTGGAGGGCCTCTCCACCTGGGAGCTGCTGGGCTCCTGGCTGGCCGGCTCGGCGTGCGGCAGGCTCTGCTGCTGCGTGGGCTGGACGAAGGCCGTGGCCTGGGTCTGGGACTGCTGCACGGCCTGCAGCATGGCGCCCCCCAGGGCGGCCTGCACGTTGGGGCTGGTGGAGCGCACGGAGCCGCTGGCGCTGCCGTACACCGTCACGTGCTCCACGGGGGCCTCACTGGACTGCATGGCTGGAGGGACGGGCGGAGAGCAATCGTTATGACGGGTCACAAGCTGGATATGCGTAGTTATAAAAAAGGATGGATCTATGCCATTGTTTTTCATTTGTACTGCCATCATGTTAACCAAACTAACAAGCACTCTTGCAGATAAATGGGCTAGAGTTGTTGTTTTCAGTGTAAATAAACCAATACTCCTGTTCATATGGTTCCCCGCTGAGTCTGTGAGCGTTGCCGGAAACAAAGCCGCTGAAGCTGAAGCTAACGCTAACGCTAACGCACGCGGCTCCCATCTCATCCTACCGCCCCGCTACAGTCACACAGCCAACCTCAGGCCCTGCCCAGCACCACTCACCTTCCTGGGACTCCACCTGTGTGGTGGGCATGACCGTGGCGGTGGGTGTGGGGGTGGGCACGGTGGCCGGGGTGATCATGGGCTTGATGCTGGCCCGCGGCGTGGGCTTGTTGCCGGGGGTGGCAGGCTGCTTGCCCCCCTGGGCCACCAGGGGCGTGGGCTTGATGTTGGCCGTGGGGGTCTCGGAGGTGCTGGCACTGGGAAGGGGACAGCGGAACTATTATGCTTTCTGTGTGTTTTATGAAACAGAAACGACGTAGATTATTTATTGGACATGTGGATGCACAGTGTGGGACACATGCTGGAGGTCCATACCCGCTCCTGTCTGCAGCCGGCGTGCTCTTCAGACTGATCTGCCTCTGCTCTGTGCTCCTCTGCTGCTCCTGGCTCTACAGCCAGGGAAACAAGGACACACCGTTACTACTTTATTTCTTTATGTAATAATTTCAGAAACTTCATAATTTAAGGAGCCGTTTTTGTTTAAACAAATGTTGACTAGAACGTCTTTACGGAGGTTGCTGATCTCCGCGTTTCTTTGCCTGATGGCCTGTACCTTGCTGTGCCCAGGCTCGGGGGTCTCGTCCCTCTGCTCCTGTCTCTCCTGCTGCCCCCTCAGGTCCCTCAGCTCCCTCTCCTGGCGGCTGAGGCGGCCCTCGTACTGTGACTTCAGGGCACTCACGCGCACCTCCAGCTCCTCCCTCTGCTTCTTCAGCTCCTCGTTCTCAGTCTGGAGCTGGCCTTTGGAGCCTGCACAAAACACCAGTCGCAGCGGTCGCTTTTTAGCAACAGTAGACGAAACTATAAAGTGCACACCCACGAGCGTCTCGACCAAAGCTGCGTGGCGGCTCACCCATGAGCTGGTTGATCTTCTGCTTGGCCCCTAAGAAGGCCTTGCGGGTCTTCTCCTCCTTGTCCGCCATCTGCTGGCGCAGCGTGTCCTCCTGCGAGGCCTTGTTCTGCAGGTCCTGCCTCAGGCGCGTCAGCTCGGCCTGCTGGCAAGAGGTCAGCTCCTGGGCGGCGCGCGCCTCCGACTCGTGCTGCGACACCACCTGATACGGGAGAACATGGCACAGTCAAGAAGGGCAGACAGCGAGAGAGAGAGAGACAAGACAATTGATCTGTAGATTGATTTGTAGTAAACATTTACGTAGCTATGTTGAGTCACTTTTGGGAGCTAGAGTCCAACATTGCATTCATAACCTAAAAGGCTGACGTTCAGTAAATCATTTCAAAATTACAACAATATACCAAAATATCATCCAGCACAGCTGATTTCTTTTCGGTGAAGGCACTGAGTTGCAACATCCTTCACTTGGCCCTCTCCACCCCCACCCGCCCCGTCTCTGAGGAGTCAGACCTTGTTGAGGTCCTCCAGCTGGCTCTCCAGCTCCTTGGTCCTGGTTTCAGACTGGCTCAAGGAGTCTCTTAGGCCCTGCAGCTCCTGGGCCGAAGCCTGCCGGGCCTCCTGATCCTGGGCCGGGGCCAACGCGGTCTCAGCCACTTTCTACACAACATGGGGGCACGGTCAACAACAGCCACAATCACATGCAATCACTGCTGCTAGCCTCGGGAACATGCAACAATGCTGCATTTTGAAAACAATCCGTGTCATAACATTTTGGCAAGATTCGTAAAACAATGGAACCTCTCAAACCAGAGGAGAAACAGTTGCCCCCTTGTTGTTCTTACTCGCTCATGCTCCACCTTCAGCTCGTCGTATTGGGTCTTGTAGCGGCGGCCAATCTTCTTGACCTGGGTGATGGTGCGGCCCTTCTCCTGGATGTCCAGGTTCTTGGCCTCCACCTCCTTCTTCAAGGCGTCCTTCTCTGCCGCCAGCTTGCCCAGGCTTTCGCGCAGGGCTTGCACCTGGCTTTGCAGAGAAGTCATGGAGCCTCCACTCCTTAAGGGTAGAAAAAGGGAAATGTGAAATGTATTTCACAACTAAGAGAAAGGCAGAGAGAAAAACAAACAAACCGTTGTGGAGAGAATAGCACTGGTGAGCATGAAAGGGAAAACATATCCCCATGTTAAACATGGTCTGCTCCAGTGTGTTCTCACCTGGCCACCTCTGCTCTGAGCCGGCCCATCTCCTCACTGAGCTGCTGGATGCGCTTCAGGTGGGCCTCCTTCTCCGCATTCAGACGCTTGTACTCCTCGGGGTCGGAGTCCTTCTGCTGGCTCACCAGGTTCTGGAAGGGGGGGGGGGGGGGGGGGGGGCAGGATTGGCATATTGAAAAATAAACAATAATACATTTTATTAGTGGGCGCATTTTAGGCCACTCAGGGTCAACTAACAATTTATACAGCAAAATAAGTAATATATAAAGGAAAGAAAAAATAAATAAAAATGAAGGGGTTGGTAATGCTCAATATTCCCACTGACCTGAGTCCTGGCCTTCCAGCGTCGGACCTCCTCCTCCACTATCTTCTTCTCGGCCTGCAGCATGCCGCTCTTCTCGCTCAGCTCGCTGTTGGCTTGCTGCATGGGCAAGATCTCCGACTCCAGCTTACGCACCTGGCGGAGACGGAGCATGTCGATCAAAGGAACGCGTAAAGTAAAAGTCACAAACGGTAGTCAGAACTTTGACCAACAGAAGCTACAATAGGAGATCCCCGCCCCCCAGTGTCCTGAAGTCAGGCTCTTACTTTGGCCTGGGTCTGCTGCAGCTCCTGCTCCAGGCACTCCTTGTCCTCCCGCAGCATCTTGTTGGTCTCCATCAGCACGCTCATCGTCTCCGTCTTCTTCATCAGCTCGTCGTGCTGGGACAGAGTCCTGGCCGTCACCTGAGTCCACCACAAGAGAAGCGATGAGCGGTCCCTTCAAACCAACTAGTGATGCCTTCACACCAAGCTAGAAGAACCACTGTTTCATTGATTCACATTGAGCACGTAGTCGACAACGCTGATGGAATTCACGCACACATCAACAACCAGTGAACTCTGACCTGCATCCTCTCCCTCTCTGCACTGTGGCTGTCCTGCAGCTCCCTCAGCTCTCTCTCCAGGTGCTCCACCCGCAGCCTGTGGCGCAGGCTCTCGCCCTGGGCCACCTCGAAGCGCGACTCCGCTATCTCCTTCTCCCGACGAACAAACCTGAAAGTAAGGAGTTTCAATTTGTGGTCCGCTCTGCCCACCCACAAGTCCCGGAACAATACATGACAAAATGATGTCGACACCTAATCAAACAGCTTGTGTCTGCACTGAATCTTGGGAAATGAGCCATAGTACATAGCCGAGTCCATAGACCACCTGTCCTCACTTTTCATTGACAAGCTCATCTCCCCATCCATTCGTTTCAGGGCTTTTCGTTAGCATTATAGGATTCCAGCCAGGTGCTTACCTGAGGATCTCCAGCACCTGATCCTGTGACTTGCCCTCCTCTGTGAGGGAGATGTTCAGGGGGCTCTCGCTAGCGGCACGCTGCAGGCTGGACACCATTTTGGCGCTCATGGTCTGGATCTGCTCGTGGAGCAGCGTGTTTTGCCTCTGCAGCTCCTCGGAGCGGGACTCCACGTTGGCCTTTTCCTCCTGAGAGAAGCAGCGGAAGACGAGGTAATCAAGACTTGTGGGGGCTGTATCTCAGCCAGCTCATCGCCATGCTTAAAGTAACATCTCTAGCCAGCTATGACATCCCCAACTCAAACCAGCTGCAAGATCGCTCTTTACACATCAATTAGCCTTGCTTATTCTATCTGGTATAACAGACCTTGAGCAGCCTCTCCTGCTCTTCCCAGGAGACGCGGGCCTCCAGGAGTTGTGCGCTGGCCCTCTGGGCATTCTCCTCCAGCTGCTGGCGGAGCTGGGAAGCCTGCAGGGCCTGGGCCTTGGCCGCCTGCAGGGCCCCTATGTCCGCCGCGTGGAGTATCATTTCCCGCTCGTACTTGTCCTGGGCCTCGGCAGCGACCTTGAGCTGACGGATGGGAAAGAGGAGCAAGACAAGGGTGACCTTTAGCACCATTCATTTCAACACAGCAGACTTTGGTATTGATCACATTCTCACTAATAATACAGGGTCAGTCATTTATAACAACAAGTAATGTTTGGCAAAGCATTAACATTTACAATGTCTTTGCTATGCTGGCTTGCGTCTGCACACCTGCTCCTGGCTGTCCAGCGTGGCCTGCTGCTCCTGGGCTGTGGCCATGGCCAACTTCTGTAGGGCCTCCTGGTGCTCAGCCTGGACGTCGCTCAGACTCCTCCTCAGCTCGCTCATCTAAGACACACCAAGTGGACAGAAATGCAAGTGACAGCCTTACCACATTACTATTCCGATACTAAGGGGTTCGAAGGCTATTTAGGCATCCGTTTAGATTGTGTACCTGTTCCTCCACAGAGGCCAGAGCTTTCCTTTTCTCCTCCTGCAACTCCTGCTTCTCTTTCTCTGCCTCTAGGAGTTTGAGCTCCAGCTGCCTGTGCTGCTCCTTTGCCTCCTTCATGCGCTCCTGGACAGCGGTGCGGACCTGCTCCGTCACCTAAACACAGGCATTGAGGAAAAGGTGAGTAGGGGTACAGCGTTAATTAACATTCTCATGACCGAATAGTCAGGGTCCAGAGGTTAAATATATAGTGCTGCCGTGAGGGTGTGTGGAAAGGCCTCACCTGCTTCTCCTTGTCCAGTGACTCCTCCAAAGACTGAGCCATGCTCTTGTACTGCTCCATGCTGATCGTGCTTGCCTTGAGGCGCTCAGCCAACTCTTCTGCCCGCATCTCTGACTCCCTCAGGCGGCCTCGCAGTTCTTCGCTGTCCTGTTCTGAACCCTGGAAAGCTGGAGAGGTTGGGAAGGGGAGACGAGTGAGTGGCAGAGACAGCAGGAACCACAATTAACCTTGTTAAGATAGAGAGAGAAAGGGTTGGAAAACCCAAATACTTCAAATTATATATGCCTCGAAACCCCACAACCCTCCCTCCCAAAGGTCTGTTTAGAGATTTTTTCGAAGCATTTCGCTATAATAATAATAATAATAATAATAATAAATTGCATTTCGTTTATAGTGCTTATCTCAAAGACTCAAAGCGCTTTACAAAAATTGGTTGCCAAATACAATACATATAAAGTGAGAGGCTGCAGAAACTCATGTACAGGTAGTGAAGTTAAATATAGAGAAATAGAAAAAACCTTCATTACCCTTTAACAGTTTATTACAGTCAATGTTTTATTCCCTTATAATATGTTCGTGCTACCGTGCATTATTTAAGATGATAAAACATGAAGCAATAAAACAAGGAGGTAATCACAAAGCTTAAATTGATATAAACATTAAATATGTATGCCACAGCTGACAATTCACCTCAGGCTTGGGTCTTTCGAGGACATACTGAATGAAAGGTGTACGTGTGTGTGTGTTTGTGTGTGTGTTCATAGCGCTAACCTCTGAAGGCCCTGGTGGGCGTGCTGACAGGAGAGCTCAGGGACAGGCGCCCATCCCCGCTGTTCTGCTGCATGCGGAGGTTGTTGACCTCCAGCTGGGCAGCGCTCAGCAGCTCCCTGGTCTTTTGGTTCTGGGCCACCTGCGTCTCAAGCTGTCTCTTTGCCTCCATCAGCTGGTGCTACGGAGCGGGACATGGAAGAAGAGCGGAAGATTAGGCCAGGTTTAGGGAGGAAGACAGAGATCAACAGGTGTAAGCAGGAATAACAAGATGGCAAAGCTTGAGAAATGCAGGAACTTTAAGGACGGCAGGAACATGGTATCAAAGACTGGATAAAGGAAGAGATTGAATGCTGATTGAAGATACATTAACATTGAGGTGGTGGTGGTGGGAGGTCTTACATCCTGGTTCCTGCTGAGCAGGTGACGTTGCTCCACCTCGTGTGCCAGCCTTTTCTGGAGCTGGGAGATCTCCCTATCTTGCTTTTCAACCTGGGCATTCAGACGTTGCCGGGTGTCTGTTTCTGAGCGCTCCAAGGTGGCCTGGGAAAAGGAAAACAAAGGACGTTCTCATTTTAGAAGTGTGCGGTATATTTAAATATCTTACACTCCTTGGTCCAATCACAGGAGCTTTGAGAGAAGAATGAGTGTACGTGTGTTTTTTATCTATTTAACCCAAAATACATTTAGAATTTCATTAAAACATTGACATTTAAAAAGATTTTTATTAACATGCAAAGTAGCATGCATAAATCAAACGAGAGAGATAAGGTATTACTTTATTGTTCCCGAGGGAAATGGATGAGCAACAGTTCCAAGATATCATAGCTTGTTTGACATTCCATTTTGACTGTTAAAAGGGCCAAGTCCTTAGGACAAGAGACTGACCAAGCAAGGGATAATCACCACAAGGTTTGATCATGCTCCTCCTACAGCATACCGTAATTGACATTGAACGTGTGATCTTTCAAGTACCTGGCCTATATAAAGGCCTACACATTGTGCTACACAGTTATGACTTCTTAACCACACATACATTTGAACTATTTGAATTGAACATCATGTGTCGTGACAGCTATATGCTGTGTCTAACCTGGATGGCCTGTAGGTTGGTGAGCAGCAGGTTCTGGCTGCGCTGCTGGCTCTGGATGTTCTCCTTCTCCTGGGTCAGTCTAGATTCGGCCAGCCTCAGCATGTCTCGTTCTTTGCGCAGGTTCTCCGCTTGACCCTGGAGAGAATGAAGCAGAAGCCCCCCCGCCCCTCGTCAACTCCATGGGAAGGCACAGCTCGCTGGTTCAGTGAACGCAGGGGAAGCGGAGCACAAATAAATACGACGCACACACCTCGGCCATGGAGAGCTTCTCCTGCGCCACCTGGAGCTCCTGGGTCAGGGAGTGGACAGTCTGTTCATGTTTCTGGGCAGCGGCCGCCAACTTTTGTTCCTTCTCTCGGAGGGAAGCGATCTCCCGCCGGTAGCCCTCCACATTGTCCTGCAACATCTCGTACCTGGAGAGAGGGTCCAGATCAACATGGTTGAATCCTACATACATTCTCTGACATTATTTAAAAAAGCAAAAACACAAAATCTAGCCCACCGACTGGAGAAGACCTGAACTCTGTGTCGCGATCAGCCATCACCAGTAGGAAAGAAAGATGGAAGAGAATCCTTCCCACCGGGACATGATCCAAGTGAATCTCTTTAGGATCTCTTTCCTACAATGTTCTTTACTGACCCCACACGATACGAGAAGTCTACAACCTCAGTGGAAACGAGGCCAAGTTCCCTGGTGGCTGGCTACTGTACCTCTTGGAGGCAAACTCCAGCTGGGTGGAGGTCTTGGCGTTCTGCGAGCGGAGATCAGCCACCTGCTCCTGCAGCTTCTCACTCTGCTCCCTCAGGACCTTGGTGCTCTCAGCCTGCTCTCTCTTGTGGTTGGAGAACACCTCCTGTAACTGCACGCAGCAAACACTCCATTTAAAATCAAGACTGCTACATGATAACCATTGTGGGAGACCAAAAACAGTCGGTTTCACTGATCACAAGTCAATTGAACACTTGAATTGGCAAATCAGGTTCTGCTACGGATGTGTTATCTATGAAGCTCACGGTGCTGTTGATCTCTCCATCTAACATATTATGGAGTGAAGAGTAGCTCACGACTGCACTGCCCTCTGGTGGCAAACGGGTATGATCAGCCCTAGCAGGGGCTTACCTGGCGGAGGGCTGCCTTGGCCTCAATTGCCTCGGTCGACTCGGTCGCCATGCTGACCAAGGCATTGGGTGTGGGGGTGGTAGGGGTGGCTGCTGGGGAGCGGCGAGGGGTGGAGGTCAGGGAGAACTCCTCTGAGGTAGGCGCGGCCGCACCTAAACCACAAAAGGTCACGTGTTACAATCGACCCACGTGCGTGTACAGTGACAGCAGGGAGGGTGTTGTGGAGGCCAGCCGGACCTTGGTTCTGAGGGGGGAAGCTGGCGCCCGTGGCCTGAGCCAACAGCATGCGGTACATGTCCCTCTGCTTCACGATGGACTCCGCCAGCTGCATGTGCTGGGCGCGCTGCTCCCGCAGGGACTTCAGCTCGGCCAGGGCCTTCTCCAGACCCAGACTCATCTCCTGGCGTCTGACACACGCACATGGGCAACAAAGAGTCAGTTCACTCACTTTTTGGGGCATTCAATCACAGCTGCATGTTTCCATAAGGAGAGCGAACGCACGACTCCCCGCATTCACAGGCAGGAGGACGGGCCTTACTTGGCATCGGTGGCCTCCAACTCCTGCTGCTCCTGGGCCTCGCTGAGGTCCCGCAGGGCGGCCAGCAGCCGCTGGTTCTGCTGCTGCAGCTCCTCCACGCCGCGGAAGGTCACGAGGTGGCGCGAGATCACCTCCGAGGTGCTGCTGATGTCGGCAGAGCTCACCTCCTCGTCCTGGGTCACGTGGTTGCCCCGCGCCTCCTCCAGCTCGATCAGCAGCACGCGCACCTGGACAGGGGGGGAGCCCGCAGAGGGACACGCTGAAGTGTCACTGATAAGTTTTAAAGACCAATCAAACGCACCACAATATTTAGTCACTGCTACCTCATTTTGTATAAAGCACTGGGCGGAATAGCTCTGGCCATGTCATTTCAGAGCATCGGTTTTCTTGCAAACCATAATGTTAATCATCAATCATTCTGTACTTGTTGTATACATCAGGTGGGTATATGGTTATGGTATATGTGGACGAGAGGAATCCTGCGAGCCCCACCTGTTTGGCCATGTCCGACAGCTGCAGATCACACCTCTGGTTCTCCCTCTCCAGGACAGACGAGCGTTTGCTGGCCTCATCGTTGTGCTTCTGCAGACGGTCGACTTCCTAAGACACACAAAAACAGAGTCAGTCGGGAACGTCATCGAGCTGCACAACAGTCTGATGAACGACTGACAGACGGACAGACGGACAGACTTCCTTTGCCCAGTCTGACCTTGATCGCCTGCTCCAGCTTGGCTGAGAGGCTGGCCACAGACTTCTGCATGCGCTCGTGCTCGTCGCGCTGGCGCTTGAGGATGGGCGCCTTGGCCTCCACCTCCTGCACGATGTCGTCCAGGTATTTATTGACCCGCTTGTTCTCCAGACGCTCCAGCTGCAGGTGCTCCTGGCTCTCCACGTAAGCAGAGTACAGCTGGGGGGGAGAGGGGTACAGAGACCTTAAAATAACGATTTGCAAAGCGTAGCAACCGTTTTGGTTTTCCAAACAATTCTTTTGTTGCTGGTTGTCCACCACTAGTGAAGTGGTGGCGCTGTAGAGCCCTGCTCACCTGGGTCAGCTTCATGCCAGGCTTGACTATCTTAGCCACGGCCGCTGCTGTCGGGGACATGCTCATCGTTTCCTCGGAGAGCAACGAGGCCGTGCCGGCTGGACCTGAAAACGGGAACAGACCTTTAACGAAGACCGAGGCCATCTGTGTGTCTCGTGGTTCTTGAAGGCCGCCAGACCTGACTCACTTCTGTTTTTACAGTCCGACAGCAACTCATTGATGTTGTCCAGCTCCTTCTCCAGGCTCTGGATATTCTCCTTCAGCTCAGCCACGGCTTTGTCATTGGCATCCTCCGCCTCCTGCAGCTTGGCCTCCGAGGTCTTGTTAGCTGTGCGTTTGGGAATATGAATTTTAAAAACCCTACACAGCACATAAGTTGTAGAATGTATAACGCCTAGATATTAAAGTTAGTGCACTGTAGACAGGACATAGGTAGGTCCTTGTGTGCGCCACTATCTGCTTGCCTTCTCCAGCATCCTTCAGCAGCTTGTGCAGTTCCTCCACAGCCCGACTCAGCTCCTCACTCTTGGACTCGGCATCTGCTGCAGCACCCTGGGAAACGTCAAATAAAATCACATTGCTATCTTTGTATTTCCGGTAAACCCTCTAATTCTTAAGTGAACCTTCTGTTTTCTCTGACCTTGTGTAAGTTACACAGCTTGATGTTGGCATTCAGCTCATTCCTGAACTTCTCCTCCATGCTTGCCTGATGCTCCTTAGCCTATAAATAAAAAAGTAAACGCCTTCAAAACTTGGACCTCGCAGTGTTCATTATTAAAGTGCATTAGAGCACCAATTCCCGGTAGACTTCTACCCAAACAAAAAAAAGCACCTCTTTTAGTTTGTTGATCATGTCTTCAGCCTGCTTCTGCAGATGTTCATTTGAAGACTTCAGACTGGCCATTTGGTCCTGGACTCTGTTCAACTACAAAAGCAAATAAAACAGAAAGCTGTTGTAACAATGGACATAGGACATTGGCAAGAAGCAAGAAATGCTTTAAGGAACCAGCAGCCTTACAATCAGCAAAACTCTCACTAAGAGTTAAATACCTCATCCTCCTTGTTCTCCAGGCTACACTTGAGCTCCAGGATTTCATTGCCTTTTTGGCGCGACAGCGCGAGAAGCTCCTCGCTTTTAGCTTTCAGTTCGTCATTTAGCCAGGATGTCTGGTTCTGGAGCAGCTCCTTCTCCTGCTCCATCCGCTTCTCCCTGTACTGGAGTGCAACGGCAGAGGCGTTCAGAACAAGAAGGTGCATCTGTTGGTTTGATCTTTCTTCGCAAGTGGTGTAGTTCTACCTTAATGTTGACTTCTGCTGATTCTAGCTCATCCAGTTTAATCTGCAGCCCCATCTTGCTGGCACTGACCTCCACCAGTTTGTCATTGAGATTCCGCAAGTCATCTGGTGAGACAAGAAATGAAAATGCGTATGTCCACACAGTCTGTAGGCACACTCATAATAATAGTATTTCAATAATCACCAATGTTATCTATTAACTTCTGTTTTGCTAGTCTGTTTCTGAATTCGACACAAATCCATACCACTCGAATTCTCCAATTCCAGGGACCTTCTCTCTAGGGTATGCAAAAGCTCTCGCTTCTCTGCCTCCACTTCCTCTTTGGCTTTTGAAAGTCGAACCTGCAAAAAAACAAATAATGATTAGTAGTTAAATAAATGTAGGCCCACAATATATGCACAATGCAGGCATAATATCAAAATAACTTACATGTTCAGATGACAATTTCTCATGTGAAGTTTCATATTCACAGTTCTTTTCCCGCACACGTTTGAGTTCTTCATCTGGAAAGATAACGTTAGTGAGACAATTAATGAGTGTGTTAGTGAGACAACTAATAAAGATTATGGCAATACGTCTGACTTATTTTATAAGTAACCATACAGATTAATGGAGTTGGGGGTGGTTGATGTTCGACATACAGATTATGTATTGTTTACGTTTGATGTGAAGCATAGTCGACACCAGTAATCACTGACTAACGTTACTTGATTGGAGCTTGACCCTTGTAGTTGCACATTGTAACGTTGTATGGTACACCTTAATCCTTTTAACTTACCTAGCTTGGAGAACTCCTCTTTCAGTGTATAGTGTTCCTGGGTCTGGGATAAAAATTCCTGCTGACTTTGCTCAAGCCGTTTCACCCTCTCAAAGAACTGTTGTTCTAAATGAACAAATAATTACAAAATTACTAATGTCATTAATTTCGAGTTAGCGTTTTGCATATCGTAAGATAGCTCGCTAGCAGCGTACTGAGAGACAAAGTTAGCTACAATTAGTCAACCCGACAGTCTTTTCTGTCATCCTGTCAATCAATGAGCAAACGTTGGGCAAATATGACGGGCCAGTACACATGACAGGAGTTTACATCTTGACTATCGTTTCTAAAATTAACAATCATAACAACGTTGACACTGGCTAAATTAAGCTAACGATAGTCAGCTAGCTAGCCAGCTAACTAGCGGAAAATATGTGCTCAATGAAAGCAATATCTTACCACTATCAACTCTAAATTGCTCTTGGTGTGCTTTCAATGAATCAATTTCATATTGCTGTTCAGAAAAAAACTTTTCAAGTTTGTTCTGGACTGGTTTTGATAGTTTAGATATCTCGGGGCGCTCCAACACCTGCAGCAGCAATGCCGCCATTTTTCCCGACAACCATGCGCATGCTGCATGCTGGTAAATGTAGTTAGACCATTGCACTCAATTGTATTTGGGAGTAGCCTTATCTGTTTTTTTATGATGAATTATTAATATGCTTATTTTTATAACGTTTTTGTAAATAAAATAAATAAGGCACGAATCCCTGAGTTTGCAAACGTGAACTCAGTAGTGAATTGCGCACAAAAACGTATGATCTTCAATGTAATCTACTTTTTTTCCATAGGAGGGCAACATTGCAGAACAGGCCATTCTGTAAAATCAATCCCAATCCTCCACTGTGCAGCGTGTTTTGTCCTTTCTGAAAATAAATTATGAGGGTCATCTTAAAAACATATAGGCTAATTCAGCACAGCATTATAATTTAGTTAATTATGCAATCGAAAAGATACACTGCCAACATACATGTCTGACATGGCAGTGTCCTGGATTTTATTGTCGGCCAGATAATTAGGACTGTCATGAAGACTAATTATTTTATATACAAGACAATAACAAATAACAATGGACTGTGCCACCCACAAACAACACATCACAACATATTGTAAAAAGATCTTTATTACATTCTTCAATCCACATATTGTATCACAATTTACCAATAACTATTAACTTGTTAATAACTGCTTAGGCTTATCATCCAAAACATAATAAATTATGTCTTATTAAAATCTATATTGATTTTAATAATTTCAAAATGAAAACATAATAAACAAGGACCATGACAAAACACTTTCAGGGAGATGTCTTAAAAATCTTAAAAAAAAATTGAATTGCTTCTCTCCAAAACAAAAACGGACACTAAATGTACAACAACAAAATATAACAGGTAAAGGTAGAAACGAAGAAACGAAATATCACAACAAATTCAACACAAGATTCAAATGTTAAAACCCATCTTTGCAATGTATTATACTTTATTCTACTTTTTCTATAACCTAGGATCAAATGTCCTGTGTATTATTACAATTACACAAGGGTAAAAACTTTGATTGCTCTGTGAACCAACATTCACAAGAACATATACTATACACAGTGATCAAGGTCTTCTATTCGGTGCAAGTTGTCTTGCTAGGCTAACTGAAGACACTGTAGGACAGAGAGCCCAGCTATCTCCCTGAGTAACTTAGTGTTGAAATAGAATGGCATCCCAAAGATGGATGCTTGTGAGCAGTTTTTAGGGCTGCAAAAAAACATTCTCAAACTTTGAAATCTTGCAAAGCATATTCACGGCGACAATCTTCCTTTTCTCCTACTTCTCTAAAGCATCCAGTATATCACCAGATAGAAGTTTATGTTGAGTATGTCATTCTTGGGCTGTAGACTTAGTTCACAGTCCATTTATGCTGGAGTGTTTATTACATTTGTGTTAACCCATAGAGCTGCTTTGGGCCTTCTGCCTGAAGTTGGGAAAGACATTATTGCACAGTCCCATTATGAAAGTCTCGTAAGCACCTGGGAATAAGTGTATACCCCTACATGCCATGAATGTAAAGAAAAAGTGTACATATGGTGGAAAGCACTGTACCAGCAGTGCAATTATAAACCTGGCTAACTACGCAGGAACCATAGAAGGCCAGTAAAGTTATTGTCTCTTCGTGTTTATAATATTCATCATCGCCTCTTTTTTAACATAATACTATTTTGCTTTGGTCTATCTATATATTCTCAGCAGCACATCCAGCTACATACAAGCTTTGCATTGAACAAAATACTTTAAATGTTTTCTGAAACTGTTTATGCTTTAATTTAGAGTTCATACAATGTATGTTTGTGCCAAACCCAAGGTCAGCCTATCCCTGTCTATCTAAACAGGGCCTTTTTGAGACTGCTCTCTCGTGGGACATTCAACACGGCTCTGCTCTCCAGTTTTTCATTACGTTAAATAAATAATTTGAGAAAATAATTTGTCGTACAACGTTCTGGTGTAATGTCCTTCAAATTGCATCGTAATTCATGATAAAAAAATCCCTAACTCAGGGGGGTAGCTGTTGGCTCTGTCAACCCTTATCGGTGCCAAATGTCTATAGAAAAGGTGAGGTAGAAGGGGAGTGGGGTTGGGAAGAGAGGGTCTAATTCACAATTGAGCACACCTATAGTTCACTTGGGACAGCAAAGACAGTCTGAACACAAAGCAGCTAGTGTGGGACACAGACGACATGCCCTTCTTATGCTGCTCTAAGCAGCTTAAGTCACAGAGTAACCACCATCCCACCGCTCAGCTCTCTTCAAGCCCAGCACACAGTGGGAGCAGCACACTGCAGTGTTTCAGCAATCTAGCTTGGACTGTTTGTTCTTTTTTTACTGTAATAATGTCCACCCCTTTGCCTGGACTTAGACCCAGAGGTTTGTGCAGCAATCTTGGTGTCAGCGGCTTGGTGAAACACCCAGGGGGGGGGGTTAAGGGAAGTTCCGAAGTTGTCTCAAGGTGTATCTTTCTACCCCCATGGTGGATATCTCTGTTGTCCAAACATTGAGAGTCTAGGTGGCTAGAAGATAAGGTTTCAGATTGGGTTTAAACTCCAGCGAGCTGTGAGCTGAGCATGCTCTTAATTTACTCTTTCCTGAGTTCAATCATCCCCCAAAACCCATAACTGTGGTGAGGCAGCCTTTTGTTTAAAAGACATGAAACAAATCTTCATTGTCATCTCAGCTGGTATTTCTTTTACCCCCTCTTCCTCAGCCTTGCACTCGTTACACAAATCCCTGACTAATCTTAACTTGCATTAATATATAATATGTATGCACATTTAGAAAATACTTTCAAAACACTTCTGTCTTCAACTCTCTCTCCAAGTGGCATTTGCAAAGGGAAAAGGTAGTAGGATTGAGGTCTTTTATTGCATAAAAAAATAAGGAGCTCAATAATAAAATTGTTTGAATGTGCGGCAGTAAAAAAATACACATTTAGGTCAGAATAAGTGCTTTTTCTGAGTGTTGTGCGCTTGGTGACAGATGCCTTGAATCCTCATCTACACCTTCGCACGTTTAAAAACCCTGCCTGTTAGTCAGTTTGATCTTGGTCCCTTTAAACAGTTAGTTCATAGGATACAAAACTGCAGTACGAAATATGAAACAAAAAGTATTTAAAAACTGTTTCGTTATCACAGCAAAATAATTGGTGTATTTGGGTTCACTACTGCACAGTTCCTCAGAAAGTGCAGGATTGTATGCACATTCTGTCTCGAGGCTGGGGTTGTGTTCCACATCTAGGCAGGGGGTTATACATTCAACAGTAGCTCACGGGGGACAATGAGAGACGGGATAGATCGTCGTACTGAAGAGCTCAAATTTAGGGAGTTTTGAATTCTCATAGAAAAATCGTTTTGAGAAAGCAAATTACACACAACCCAACCATTTACATTTAACAAAAGGCTGCATGAACTTCGCACCCAGCGCCTACTGTTGTGGTGAAGTAACTTGGACTGGCTCAATGGGCAAGTGTAAGCTGCTCCATAAGGTGGGACTTACGAGGTGAGAGAGGTATGTACTAAAGTGTAGCGTGCAGGATTGTCACTAATTAACTGGTTAGCCTCTGCTGGTTGCCACTTTTCCCTCCCTATCACCCTGTCCATACACTTCTCTGTCTCAATCTGAAGGTTTTTTCATCATCTGAATGGGGATTAGCCCTTAGTGGAGTCTGGGAAGATGATCTCACTGCCAAACACCTCACGGTAGAGCGGGGGGAAACCATTGGCTGTCTCCGGATGCAGCAGACGGAAAAACTCCAGCTTGTCGATGTGGAGGTTGCAAATAGACTTCATCATGGGCAGCTTGGACACCATCTTATAGGCAGAATGACAAAAGAAGACAAGTAGAAGATTAATATTCTTCTTTTCATTAGGCAAAACGTATTACAAACGGGAAACAGGTCACAGATTCACTGAACAAACAATAGGGAACTTTGGGTCCTTGTACCTTTGCAAGTTTCTCTTCGGACGCTCCACGCCTGTGTAGACACTGCTGCAGAGCCACATAGACCTTCTCCTGAAGCTTCTGTACCTTCAGTGTGTCTGTCAGCCATGGTCGGTCTACGGGGTGATAAGGCGGTCAAGAGTCAACATTGTGAAACGACAAGGCCCTAAACCTCTGAACCCAGTTGCCATTAACCTGCCACACAATAGTGAGGGACTGCATTCAGAGCAGCACAGAGTTAACTGTAGACTAATTTCAACTGGTCCGTCTGCCTAAAACCCGATCCCCTCCAGTGAACCTGTGGCCAGGGTGTTTTCAGAGGATTCAATGAAACGGGGGAACTCAATGGCTCGTGTTTGTCCTGAGCGATTCTCACCTGGCGACAGCAGCACAGCGGCGCTGAACAGAGCCATCTCCTCCTCGGAGAGCTGCAGGCGGCTCAAGCTCTTGGCCAGGTCGTACACCGCGTTCACGAGGTCATCACAGCCTGTAAGGGGGACGGGGGGAACACAACCGTCACCAAAAAACGAAAACGTCCTAACCGTTGCCCCTCAGACACAGGATGTAATGAAAGTGATTTGTGTAGGTTTGTATATCCATCTTCACATGTCCTATTATGTAGCTAATGCAATGTGGGTCTTTGGTGTTTATGTATCATGGAAATAGGAAAGTAATGACCCTAGGATGAATACAAAAGTGGACACACACACACCAAGGGCTTTAAAAATCAGAGCGCTGGCAAATTTTCCGTCAAAGAGCATCGTGTTGTTGACGGGGTTGTAGGCGCGACACATGCGGATCAGCAGGACATCCAAACAGCCTAGAGACAAGACAGTGAAGAGACCAAATGCATCGCCATGGGGAGAGGGGGGCAACAGGACACGCCAATGTGTACACACAGCACAACAAAATCATTTAATTCCGTGTTTTTCACATGACAAAGGACATACATTTAGAGTAGAGCAAAACATATTGCACAAGAATAAAATTCACAGTGGCATCATCAAAATAGTTTTGAAGTATAGGTTTCAAATACACAATGATTTGTAAGGAGGTAACCATTTTTTTAGGGGGAAAAAACAGACAAATAACATAAAAGAGAGGTGGGTGAGAAGAAAGACAAGAATAGCAACATTTAGAACATTGTAAATACGTCCAGTCTCTGAATAAATCACTACACAAGCCATTACCTATACAAATGAGGGATGTGAGCTGTTAAAACCCATAGCCTTTGCATACAATATTAACAGGGTTGTTGAGATGAGCACACATTAATAGAGCTCTAGGCATGGTTTGAAATGGGAAGTTCGAATTTTAAAGTGAAAATGTTCAGTGTTAGCCCACAGGGGACCCTATTTCAACAGCAGACACTGACCTGCTTTGAGCAGAATGATCTGATCGTTCTGAGAGAGGTCCATGAAGCCAGTGATGCGCTTGGCAAACTCCACCACGTACTGGATGGCATTGGTGATGTGGATGGCACACTGTTGCCACATCAGGTCAGCAGACTGGAGAAGGAAGATGGACGTGTCATTTTAGCATTATCACTGAATACTCAATGGGCTGGAGCAGAAATCATGTATTTATGTGGCCCTCCTACCTTAATGTGTCGTCCCCCCGTCCCCCTTGATAATATGAGTTTGTGCACACTGTATTGCAGGCGTGGCAGGTGACCAGTTTTAATTAATTACATAATTTATTAATAAGTAATTTTGTTCTGACATACTGGATTGCTGCGGTAGTCCAAACATCACATTCACAGCACCGTCTTTACTGCTGTGTGGAAGTAAACTTACTGAACGGGCTGTGTTCTGCGGGGCTCTGCCACCCCTGCAGTACATGCACAGTAGTGTATTCTGATCTCTGCGCTGAACAAAAACGTTTGTCTTTTCAGTGTCTGTTGGGGCGGGTTAATTCTTGCCCCAAGCACATTGTATTGCTGGTAAAATAACCATTACCAAGGAATGTCTACTTATTTGGCAGCATGACTGTTTCGGCCAAAAATAATCCTTAATGTGTGTGTATATATACTGCATATATATAGCCTATATATATTATTTGTATTTATATCATCGCCCTGCCAATTTTAAATTCATCAGCAACTGATTTTTTCTAAAGTGCACGCAAACAGTTGCCTGGGATTCAGAAAACCTCCCGGGGAGGGTTGTTTCCATGATTAGACAGAACACTGTCAACGTGCCAAAAAGCTTCAGAGAAGCCTCCATCCCAGGCCCAGGGAAATGTTCACCTTGCTCTGGTAGCTGCGTGTCTCCTCTGGGTTATATAGGGTCCAGACCATTCTCTTCATCTCCTCTGTGCTGTACTGGCTGGTCTCAATGTGGGACTTTACCACACTCTGTGTAATGCGCTCTGAAAAACCAAAAGGCAATCCCTTTTTCATCAGCCACTCGAGTAAACCACATGTTCCATGGCCTCATGCGCACATGCCTCACACATCCCATCCATCCCTCTAACATGCCAATTGAAAATATCTTGAGGTTGTGTAAGATGAGTACTAACCTATCTCCAGCAGGGAGCAGTCCTCGGGCAGGGAGCTGTGTATCGTGTGGGAGAACAGGCCCGACTCGTGCAGGAGCTGGTACTCGTGCTTGATGTGGTGACTCCCGTCGCCAAACTCCAGTCGGTTCTGTTCCGGCGAGCTCTGGGAGGAGGAGCTGCTCCCCAGCATCTCCAGGTTGCAGTAGTCCTGTCCCGCGCCCTCCGGTGTCAGTGACAGGTCAAAGACCATGCCATCCGGCACTGTGGAGATGTCCTCCAGGTCGCTAAGCGCAGCGCTGGAGCCTCGGCTGTACGCCCGGCTGAGGACCCCCATCTCGGCCCCTTCCTCTCGGCCTCCGACTCCAGCACACTCCAGGGACTGCTGGTGCTTCTGGACCTCGGCGTACAAGCTGTCGCGCTGCTTTTTGGACATGCGGCCAAACTTGACCGCTGGAGGAACAAGGAAACAACGGGAGTCAGCAAATCGGAAATTACAACGAAGACAACAAATCAGAGATCAATGAAGCGTCAAGCAGATTCACCGGCACGACTGATTTCCCGCAGGATCATGACATTTCATTCTGTGGTAATGTGGCTACTATGGTATCCTACACGAGGGTTAAGGACCGAGAGAGAGACATGCAGTGGCTTTCCAATGACACTCACCATCACGACTCATTCCCAGAGCCAGGCACTTCTGCAGACGGCAGTGCTGACAACGGTTCCGATTGGTGCGGTCAATCAGACAGTTCCTCTGCCGAGAGCAGGAGTACATGGCATTGTTCTGCTGGCTGCGTCGAAAGAATCCCTGTGCACGCGCGCGCACACGCACACGCACACACACACACACACACACACACACACACACACACACACACACACCGTTGGGGAAGGCACAGGGAGCAGCAGAGACTACTTTATAGGTCATTAGATATAAATAGTCCAGAATGATTAAACTCTCCGATTGTGCGATTGTGTTATCTGAAATTCCATTTGGTATTTCCAACGGATAGATCTGACAGCGATGCTCTGGATAGCAGCTGGTTACCTTGCAGCCTTCGCAGGTTATCACACCATAGTGGATTCCTGAAGACTTGTCCCCGCAAATCTTGCACGGTATTACTTCAATTTGAGCTGGAGGTGAGAAAGTAGAAGTAATTTAGTACATGAAGAAAAAAACACTCCGCGGTAAGCCTACATGGTGAAAGGATAATATCCAGTCATTACATTACGTATTTATTAAACCTGACCGATTCAATGTACTTTCTGGTATTATGAATGTATTTACCACACAAAATAAAGCACAGGAACTTGATGTCTTCACTGAAGGAGGCACTTGCTATGGCCTAAGTACAAGTAGTAGTTGGACTATAAGCATATATATTGTGAGACTTAAGCCACAAAGCTGGACTACAGAGGTCTATATTAGAGGTCATAAGCAAGAATAGATCTAAATTGACAAAAGAAAAGGTCACGTGGCCTTGGCAGTGAAGAACACGGAGAAATTACATCAAAAAAGTGAACTGTTAAACGTCTCCATAAACATCGGCGTTTGACTGTCAATTCGTGTATGAAAAGAGCGGGAACGAGCACAATCCATTCTGTAATCAGTAAAAACACGACACAGTACACACACCTTGCCTCGGAGCGCAGCACTGATCTCCCTCCCCCTAGAACGGCCTGTTCTTTTCATTACGCTGTTTATCTAAGTGGCAGAGCCTCCTCTAGCCTAGAATAGCAGGTCAATTGCATTAGCTGGGGCCCTGGGCTGTAAACTTTTCAAAGTCTTTGACCCTCCTGCAGGTGCATGTACAATGTTAGGGGGTTAGCAAAAGCAACGGGCAAGATGTGTCTTTTGCATTATGAGATCCAGTAATGAATTATGTGGACTGAATTTCTAGTGACCTACACAACTCAACCACGGGAAATAAATAAATAAAGGGCAGTGGAAAAAACCTCTCTCACTCTGTCGCTCCCCCTTTCAGTGCCTCTCACCTCCCTCCCTCCCTCCACCCTCCTACCTGTTATATAACCACCGCCTGGCTGCCTTCCCTGAACACACTCATTCACAGGAGGTTGCCTTGGCAACGCAATGACGAGCTAGCCCTTCCCGCCCCATCCTGCGCCCATTGGCTCCTGGGTGAAGAACTTTGTCTGACTGGTATCTCCCGTGCCAATCACAGCACAGCTTTGAGAAGGTGCTGTTCTACTGACACACTTTCCCATTGAGCAAAGGGGTGTTGCTTTGCCTAACAAGGACTGTAAATCAGATTTCTCTTTGTTTTAAGGTGGAAGAAGATCTGACAATAAGGGTGTAGAAAGTATTTAAGTGCTAATGTTCCAAGAAGACAGTGCAGGGTTTAATTAGTAAAATATTGAATGATAAATACAATGTTGTGGACAAACACACATTTATGGAACTTCTGGAAGGGCTTCCAGAAGTTTTGCAATACTTCGAAAGGGCCTCAGTAACTTACACTAGCATGTCAAGTATTTGAGTGCAGTGTCAGCTGTCTGGAAGGAGACATAAAACTATTTATACCAGTCAGCCACTGAATCCCTATGCAGCAATGTGAGCAAATCAGAGTTACATAAGTCCCCACACATCTACAATGGATGACAAATCGGGTATAGCAGTTTGTTATCCAGGATATGAAGTAGGCCTATATCTCTACGTACAATAGCAGTTAGGCAAACACAAATACAGACAGCAGTATTTTATTTCATTACACAATTTTGTCTTTCAAATAGTTAACAAAAGTTTAGTTATGCTTGTCCGTTTTGCCATATTTTAGTTTTTTTAGATATTATCTAAAGTCAGAATCAGATCAGGCTTCAAAGTAATAACAATCTACTATTTATGCAACAACATTTTAACAATGATATTTATGACCAAATATCAATAATATATTTTATTCAAGCATACCAAAAAAATGTTTTGGTAGGGAAACTGGAGTACTCGAGTACTTCAATAATACGCGGATGCGTTACAGCATATCTTGGAAATCTGCAATGATGCAATCGCAAATGTCATTAATTATAATTCTTACATTTTCACTAAGGCATCAGAATGTGAACTTTCTGTTTCTGTGCAGACAGTGCTCTCAGTCCCCATGGTCTGCAGATATGTGAGGTTTTCTGTGTTAGGCAGTCAGTGTGGCAGTCAAGGAAATTCCACTTTTCATCAAGTTTTTATTTCTCAAAACCATGGCTATGGGGACTTTGCTCTCTTATCTAATCAAATAGCTTGTCGCTGGGAGTCCAAAAGTCATATTTGCCTTTACGTAGCACACATATGTTATTTAGTGTATGGCTAACCTGCATAGTAAAACGTTCTGTACTCAAATACATTTCAGTACATTTTGTAGGCCAACATATTATGTGAAGTGGGGATATGTTACAGGTTTATTGCAGGCTCCGAGGTGGTACTCTAAGGGCCTCACCTGCCACCACAGCTGTGTGGACAGTGATAACGACTTGCTCTATCCACATATGTCTGGTGTGGACAGAGCCGATAAGGAACAGAACAGCACTGAAATATGTCTATTTTAGTTCATTCTAATTCTTCTATGCCAAACGCCATTAGGGCTTGCTCGATTTCATAATTTGATTTGTCATGCAATGCAAGAAATAACTATTTGTGAACTTAAAAAAAAAGCCAATGACTGCGTTGTAAACCATAAGCCATATTGTAATGCAACACATCTGCGTAAAGTCAGGGAAACGGAATAACATGCCACTCAGCTTTACGCTCACTTTGTTTAACCAAGAGACGGGCAGCCGAGCAGTGTCAGTGTATGTGCTTTACTTCAGCAATGGAAACCTAGCGTGCAGTTGTCATACCAGGAGAGAAAGGGGGCACCTTCACACATACTGAAGCCCACGGTGAACTTCCCCTGACTGACAGTGGCGTTGAGCCCGAGCTCAACTATGTCCTTGGAAGCCGAGCTGCGTATCTATCTCCCCAACGCTGTGAGCGTCCTTTCATCAAGCTGCTGTTACTGCACTCCGACGCCATATGGCGGCAACATTTCAAACCTTGAGCTGCCCGGTTCTCCGTGGACAATCATTGTTTGATGGTCGGCCAGTACAATATGAGCATGCTGTAGGCTTGAAACAGCTTGGCCTTGAGCGTGCACATGCCAGTTGAAGACTGGAAGGTGTGGATGACCAAAGAGAATGTGATCCTGTAAGGTCATCTGCTGTGGTTAGACAGTGGTTGAACCTAATATGGGAGTATCATACATTCTCCTTAATAGAAGCAATGTGAGCTGTCAGAGTAACCGGGCTTAGGGTCCCCTACCTTTCTAATGTTTAGACAACCCTGCATCCTGCCGTGTGAGTCTGCACTGAAAGTTGACTCTCCACTGATTTAGTTATCCCTTGTTACATGTCAGAAAAGGTTACGCTTTGGAAATATTTTTTTGGGTACTGAAGTGTATTTTTTCGTGTGCATTTATCAAACCAAACATTTGTTTTGTTAAAAAATCCTTGTAATATATTATCTAACTCTAGATTGGTTTAACCAAAGCACATTCTAGGTCATATGCTTGTAAATTCCTGCGTAAGCACGTTACTAACATGCATTCCAAACTGTCCCAAAATTGTAAAAATTATTCCGATATGGAAAGTACTTTTAACCTGACTAGAGTCTACCTAAGTATTCATCCCATTATGGATCACTCCCTCAACAGGTTTAGCCACCATGCCAATGCCTGCCAACTGATTTAATGGGTAATAATAAATGGTGATAGCTACCACCCTCTGCACCCATTCTCTCTAAATGCTGTGTAATCCTCAATGACAGAACTAGGTCATTGGAACAGCATACCCCCCTCCAACTCTCCCTCCCTCATTAGTAGCCATGCTGAGATACTGAAAACAACAACAAGCCATATCAAAAACCTGCTCACTCACATAACATCAACGATGAACCTATACAAAACATTTCCACTAACAGAAAGCTATGGACAAATATATATATATATATATATATACATACATACATATATATATATATATATATATACATATAAATGTCAGTCTAAAGGTCCTCTATAGATAAATCTACAGAGTTAAATCGACATTAAATCAGAATACTGACATAATAATAGTAACTACCCCACAACATTCTCAGCGGTCGACAAAGAGATTACACTATTATCTAATATTTTTCATGTGATTTAAGACACCCACTCCCTCCCTCCCTTAGTCCATCTTGCATAACAAAGTCGCTCACTGGTGGTAAAAAGTAACTACAGCTACAATAGCGTATTGCCATTACACTGGTTTGTACTTGTATCCTTGCAAAAAACAAATTACTGCAGAAATAAACCTTTGCAGGCTATTAGGTTAAGCATTTCGATACAATAAATAAACAGGACGGTCCGATCAGGTATGCAAATAAATCATCCAGATCAAAAACAGGGACAAATGTTTCCGTTTTCCTAAGTTATTAGACAGCTTGCAGTTTCAGTAGCATTTTTGGTAGAAATACTACTAGTTTAGAAAGTCGCGCAGCTGTCTACATATCGCCTATGTTAGTAATGGGACAATCTAGTCATGTCGACTTTTATTCCAATCCATGCGCGCCGCTCAAGGTAGAGCCTACGCACTTAGTAACTCATTTTCAATGAAGTGCTTCACAACAAAAATAAAGTTTTTGCAAGCAAAACAAAAATAATCAAAGGTTGCTAGGATCAGCTTATAGCTCAAAACGAATACAAATATATTCAACAAAATTATAACTTACCTCTCATTATGTTGACGTATTATTTTCGAGACATACAACTCTGGATGACAGTAAAATCAAGAAATATAAATTCTGGTTTGTTGCTCCTATAAGGAGCTTTTGAATTCTGCAAAAACAACAAATCTTCATATGTTTTCAATCACCTGTGCAAAAAACAAACAAAATGCGGATGATTAAGAATAGTCTATTGGATCTTAACGTTTCCCTCGTTTAGGCGCTCAACTCCTTCCAGTATTGATCCTTTTATAAATCATGCACAATGTGCAATGAAATAATATTGGCAACTGTCTTGAACTTACACCCTCTTCCCCTTGAGTGTAACGTTGGCTACCTTCTGTAGCCACAGATTCTTTGAGTATAGGCGCAGCCCTCTAAGGCTATCGCTAGTGGTATATCCCCTGCGCACATGCGCAGCACTGGAAAAACTTTAAACCACGCCCATCTGCTGACGTGACCCCGCCTGAGTCTCACCCTGAGTATAAACTGTGCTGAGACCGCACAACCGGTTCCCAAAAAATAGCTTTTAGCTCAGGCAACTAGGGAGGCTCAAAACTTAGAGGGCTGCACCTATACTCAGACTCTGTGGCTACAGAAGGTTGCCAACGTTCTATTTTGTATAGCCTTCCCCCTTAAAAGAACAAGGGGAAGACCAAGAAACCGCAGTGCAAACGTCTTCCACCACCATTGCTTTGTGCAAAGCCATAGAGGAAGCAATTCCCCTGGTTGAATGCCCCTCTCAATCTCTCTGGGGCGTTCACGCCAGTGGAGAGTTATGCATGTGAAACAGCCTCACAGCCAGTGTGACGAGCGTTGTGCAGACAGAGGAAGCCCCATGTGGATGGTCTCTGTAATGCACAGACAGGCGCTGGGAACGGCGCTAAACAGCCGTGTGCGCAACATAACATGACAGTGCGCGCACCGGGCAGAGGAGATGAGACGTGGCTTCCTCCTCAGACCTGTGAGGAGGGGGAAAGAACCCATCCAACAGAATCACTCTCGATCTGAAAAAGCTAGCAACGCTGTCTTGATAGACAAAAACTTATGCGAGACCTGGTCCAAAGGCTCAAGGGAGCTTCAACCAGCGTGCGTAAAACCAGAGCTAAATCCCATTGAGGGGCTAGAGAACTGGCCTGTCTCTCCGAACGCCCCTCAGGAAACGCTTCATTAGAGGGTGTTTAGCACCGATCTGTCACCGAAGCCCTCATGACAGGATGAAATAGAACCTTAATGGTGCTGAATGCCAAATTCCTATCCACCAACAGCTGGAGGAATGAACCTCCAGCCAAGGGACACCCGGCAGGGAAAACCATGACGCTCCCATGTGCTCCGGAGCTATCAGAATTACTCCAAAAATCGAGGGACCAGCAGGACCGGGGGAAAGCGTAAAGGAGCACTTTGGGCAATGGCTGATGCGCAAAAGCGTCCACTCCCAGTGGAGGGTTATCCCTTGTACTCATGGAGAATAGCGCGCACCGCGCGTTGACGCGTGTGGCAAACAAATCCACTTCTGCTTTGCCGAACCTGTTCCCAATCTGTGCGACCAGATCGGAGTTGAGGTTCCAGTCCCCCCACCACCTGCGACAAGCATGTTCCTCCCCACCCTGAGAGAGATGCGTCTTGTGAACACTGAGATGTGTGACGTAGCTCTGCCCAGGGGAACCCCCGCCGACAGGACGCGAGGATCTTTCCATCATCATCCTCATCATCGTCATCCGCTTTGTCCGGGGTCGGGTCGCGGAGGTAGCAGTTCAAGCAGGGCATCCCAAACTTCCCTTTCCCGGGCCACATTAACCAGCTCTGACTGGGGGATTCCAAGGCGTTCCCAGGCCAGTGTGGAGATATAATCCCTCCACCTGGTCCTAGGTCTCCACCCCGCGGCCTCCGCCCAGCTGGATGTGCCTGGAACACCTCCCTAGGGAGGCGGCCAGGTGGCATCCTTACTAGATGCCCGAACCACCTCAACTGGCTCCTTTCTACGCAAAGAAGCAGCGGCTCTACTCCGAGTCCCTCACGAATGGCTGAACTTCTCACCCTATCCCTAAGGGAGATGCCAGCCACCCTCCGGAGGAAACTCATTTCCGCCGCTTGTATCCGCGATTCGTTCTTTCGGTCATGACCCACCCTTCATGACCATAGGTGAGAGTAGGAACGAAGATAGACCGGTAGATTGAGAGCTTTGCCTTCTGGCTCAGCTCTCTCTTCGTCACAACACTGCAACACCGCACCCGCTGCTCCAATTCTCCGGCCCATCTCTCGTTCCATTTTACCCTCACTCGAGAACAAGACCCCAAGATACTTGAACTCCTTCACTTGGGGTAAAGACTCATTCCCTACCTGGAGTAGACAATCCATCGGTTTCCTGCTGAGAACCATGGCCTCAGATTTGGAGGTGCTGATCCTCATCCCAGCCGCTTCACACTCGGCTGCGAACCGATCCAATGAGTGCTGCAGGTCGCAGACTGATGATGCCATCAGGACCACATCATCTGCAAAAAGCAGTGATGCAATCCTCTGCCCACCAACCCGCAGCCCCCCCCCCGCGGCTACGCCGTGAGATCCTGTCCATGAATACCACAAACAGGATAGGTGACAAAGCGCAGCCTTGGAGGAGGCCAACCCTCACCGGAAACGAGTCCGACTTACTGCCGCAGACCCGGATCTTTCCAATTGGCCAAATCGGAACCCGCTGAGGGAGGAATGGAAACCATGCGCTGGTGCACAGGGTCGATGCGCAGGCCAATGAACCACCTCTGCAGCTGTCTCATGTGGAGAAGGCCCAGGGGAATCACCACGTGACCCGCTGACATCATGCCCAGCAGCTACACGATAGAGAGAGCTGTCACAACGTTGTGAGGCATGACGCGGCTGAGAAGAGCTGTCACAGCCTCTGCTCTCTGCTGCGAAAGCAGAGCTCTCATGCCGGCCGAGTCTAATTTTACTCCCAAATAAATGACTCGTTGGGAGGGGAGAACACTTTTTCTAATTTACTACAAAGCCCAAAGCCGACAGATGTGAAACCAAGGTCACAGTCTGCAGCACAGCTTCGTCCCTGGAGCCACCCAGCAACAGCAGGCTGTCCAGGTAAAACAGTACTCTCGTGCCCGCCCTGCTTATCGGCTCCAGAGCCGTCTCCACGCATCTGGATAAAGTGCGTGGGGCCAGGGAATAGCCGAACGGCGGACGGTTGTATTGATATGGCATCCCCTGGAACAAAAACGCAGAAGGGATTTCCTGTGCTTTGGGACGATGGGGACATGAAAATACGCGTCCTTTAGGCCAAATCGAAACTTACTGAGGGAGGAATGGAAGCCATGCACTGGCAGCAGTCGTGGTTTCATTGTGAACCATTCGGTTATCACTCTGGTCTCGGTGGACCCTGGCGGTCCCATCGTGACCCGACGCTCGCTGCTGGCCTCTAGATGCTCGGGGCCAAGCCACATGCCTCGTTATTTTTTCCACCTCCTCAGACGCCGTCTGCAGGCCGTCCACCGCTGACCGCTGATGGGACCGTCGGCCCCCGAGAGGCTGGGTCCTGAGGCTGAACACTGTAACCAAACTGGGCTCCAATGGGGAAACAGGAGGAAAATCATCACTTTAAGATTGGGATTTACAAGCAATCCTGTTTGTGAAGTTCACTCCAAAAATAACACTTGTGAGAAATTGAAAGCGCTTACGACATGAAGCACATGTACTCGCAGGCTCAAACCAATAATAATAGTGGAGATTAAAATAGACTGTCTATGAGCGTGGGTAAGACTATAAGAGTATATGATGTAACCGTGAGGCACCAGGCAGTTATGACATGAGGGAAGACAGATTACAGCAACTAGGTTAGTGGAGCGAGGCTGGAGTTGGCAAAGCTCTCACTCCCTCCCTCCCTCCCTCCCTCCCTCCCTCCCTCCCTCTCTCTCTCTCTCTCTCTCTCTCCCTCCCTCCCTAACACTGCTTTCTCTTCCTTCCTACTTGCTTCCTTCCATCTACTTTTATTCCTCTTTTTCACCACAGTTTTACATGGTCACATGGTCTTCATGTTCACCATTTATTTTACGATTTTGTTTTTATTAGTTATACACACACTTAAAACATACACTCACAAGTGTCTTCTGTGACAGGCATTTCTGACATATTCGCCTAATCCACTACTGTCTGCTAAATGTTATCATGTAGAAGAAGTCAAGCGACTTTAGAGCACATATACAGCTTGAAATTGACAACGGAACAAAATGCAGCATTCAAACTATGTAGGAAAGTGCTTCAGAAACAAAAGATGATCGTCTTCCCCTTCCGCCCATTCTGTTTATGTTCTTTTCTGGCTGAATGTTTCTGTGTCCCTAGGAACTATTCTCTTCAGCCACAGCCATCGTCTTCATCCTGCTTTCTCATAGGACGTCATTGACCCCATGACCCAGAGTCTTACGTAACAGTGGTGTTGCCTAAATTAGAACAGGAGAAAGAATAGAGTGGGGGAGGAGCCAAACATCACACCCAGACACGTATCCCACATTTTTCTAGATTAAGGCAAAAATGATTGGCAAATGGAGAGGCAGAGAGATAAGGTTTATAAAGAGAGAAATAGATAAACTAGAGAGATGAGGTTTATAAAGAGAGAAATAGAAAAACTAGTGTGTTGAACGTGCTCATTTACAGAGACAGTGACATCATCGTAGAGAGGAGATAGCAGGAAAGGCAGGAAACTGTGTGCGCCGTCAAAGCAGAGAGAACAGGGAAGCAGTTATAGGTTAATATAGAACCCTTCAACCCACTGTCGACCAAGAGCAGTATTGCAAGAGGATTATTTTAGTACCCAGCTCTGAGTATTCTAATCCCCCCACCCCCTCCTAAACTCTCCTCACTCACTTTACACCCCCCAACCCCCCTTATAAACCCTCTCTCGTCTCCTATTTCAAATGTGCAATAATCCCTCATCCTGTTTCAGTGTGGGCCTTTAATCTGGTTCGTTCCAATCCCCTGTCTGGCCTCACAGGTTAGCGTGGCCGGGTTTAGAACGGCCATCTCCCCTCACTCTCTGGTGTTGGCCCATGGCGTCCACGGCTCCTGCTGCATGCACGTGGCTGTTTTCACAACAAGCCTCCCTGGGCACAGCTCAAGGTTTTTTGGCAGCGCGTGGCTCATCCTTTTTAGAATAGGGGCTGTGTTACAAGCTGGCTATACGAAGGAGATTGCACTCTGAGATGACATGCTTGTGTTTCACAAGCTGGGTACGAGAAGGCTGGAATGGAAAGAAGGGTGAAACTGATGAGTACCTCATCAACAAAAACAACCTAGTCGAGTCGTTAATGCCCTCCACTCCTGATCATAGCCAGTCATGTCCTTCCACAGCTGTTGGTGTCAGCTACATACCCTTCCAACCATCGCTTCTCAACCCACCTGTCATATCTGTATCCAGTCTTCAGTCACAATAAAACAATCTCTTTGGTTCCATTGTCCCCAAAGGCTGGCACAGCACAGGCCTCTGTGAACTGTTGTATATAACTAATGCTGACGTTTGAATGGCAGCTGTCTGTGCCACTTCAGTCACCCACAGAGGCTCCTCAGTGTGTCACTCTGCGTCACAGTAATTGTCCCAAAAGGCATCATTTTATGAGATATACTTAATATGATACCATTAGGACTCTGGATGCTCTCCAAATTGTTTAGTTAACATTATTTACATGGCTAAAATTGCCTATTGGCTATTTAATAGAGCAGACAGGAATTCCTGCTTAGTTCTTTCATTTTTGTCATTCCAATAATCAGTATTTTTCCAAATCTTACATCCAGTCATTAATGCTACTTTATTTGGGTCTAATTTGAAATGGTTGCTATGTGTGTCTATAATTAGAAACAAGGACATTTTGTCTTTATTTTTATGAAGAGGAATACCAAAAATAAAAACCCATTGCATTGTAGAACATGCTTTGGGATGGATTGCAATACTGGAGCAATGTACCATGTAGCTCTACCTCAAGGATATACGGACAAACAAACGTTCATTCATTCATTCAAACACTCATTATATTAACATAACTGCCAATTAAAGGATAGACGATATCTGTAAGAAGGTGAGGTTGAACGAAGAGCTTTAAATGGAATAAATACCATATAAACTGTTTGCTATTTGTGATGCCCAGAGGTCTCGCAATAACTCACGGCAGGTTTGTAAAAAACATTTAGACTGTAAGAATGAATGTGTAAAAGAATGAAAGAGAAAATGGGAACGATTAAAAACATGCAACAGAGGTAGGGTTTTAACAGTGTGGCTGCGAGCGGGAGAAGACAGACGGAGTGACTGTAAAGTATCATCTGTGATAAAGGGCATCTGGCATTGACTACCATAATGGCTCCAATCTGCTAATGCAAAATGGATGCTAAAAGCTCAATTGTCAACAGACAAAGAGGCCTATTTTTAGGTATTGAGTAAGTTACGTTGTAATGAGCTGAATCCGTTAAATTAGCCAGAGACTTAACAGAAATGTACAGGTACCATCTAGCAGTGGAGCTTATATGATTTTGTAAAGCCTTGTCACATCCAGTTGTTGTGGCCCAGTTAACAAACATGGACGAACATAATACAGGTCTGTAAGATATATTATGATTACTACGCTCTGTCTCATTGGCTGGTGTTTTTTTACCAAAATGTATGACGTTGGCTGGGATGGTTGAGGGCAATTCCCCTCCTTCACTACACGCAAAGCTCACCAGGTCACATCCCTCTTTCTAGAACAGAACAACCCTTTTCTCTCCAACAGCCAAAAAAACGCTTTGAGAACTAACAAGCCATGTAATTCACTGGGCTAAACACTGACACCCTGACTCACACACATAACGGACAGCCATGTTGGACGAGAACAAACGGACACTGAAGCCATGTCAAGATAAGATACTCAGAACTGAAATGTGGTTATGCTCATAATAAGGTAAGATGAGACAGGTAAGGCCCATTGTTCTGCCCGGCCCCGTCATGTTGTGGTGAAAAGCTTATCGGGATCCAGACAAGATGGCCAGAACATGGGGCGTTACCATGGCGATAGGGATTTGTATATCTCTGATGAATCAACATGATAGTCTGACCTGCACCTCGGATAAACACACATGCCAACTCACACACAGACAAGCCATAGTATACACACACTTATATATACACGTATATCCAAACACGCAATTTCGTGTGGATTTACACACCAGAGTCAATTAAGCAAAATAAGTATGTAATTTCGAAGTCTTGATGAGTCATGTAATAAAACCATTCACACACACACACACACACACACACACACACACACACACACACACACACACACACACACACACTCCCGCACACAAGAGACAAGCAGATAAAAATACACCCAATTCCTAATAGGCCTACGAGAGGCTTACCTATAGGCATAGAGATTAAAGGGAAACCATGGAGGTGAAAGAGCCAATGGCAAAGGGGAATTATATACAATGCATAGTGTTTAGTCAAGACAGTGATAAAACTTAATTTAATGACTAATTCAAATTACTAAATCTATCTTTCTAGTAATAAAATAAGTGGTATATCCTTATTAGGTGGCTGGCTGGTACAGCTGGTCAACTCTTGTAATTATGTGATTGCATCGTAAAACTGCAACCATGCGCTCGTGCGTCATTTCAAAATGGCAGCGCACTACCTTTCGGAGGCATACGAGCTATTTGTATGTTATATTAATATTGTTATCCTCTGACTTTTATTAAACATTTTAAGAGCACAAAATGTTATAATATATATGTATACAAAACAGCATCTGGAACTTATTTGAGCATTTCATTTCCCCTTTAATGACATGAAGTGGGCAAAATCTCAGATTGATATCTTAAAAACAGAATTTTTAATAAATATCAGTTTTGTGATTTTTTTGGTTGAACTTCACTCTTTGACACACATCTATTTTATCAACTCCTCTGAGGCTGTAAAACCAAATTACACCAAAATCACAGTATATCATGTGATTATATAAAACAAGGGGATTTTTTATATCTAAAAATTTTAGCTCACAGTGAATCAAAATGTATTACTGTAAACGGTACTGTACATTTAGATTTTTAACTGCTTCAATATTGGACCAATTTGTATCATACTTCTATACAATATTTGAATTGTGATTCACATCACGATTTAAAGTTTTTAAAATGTACCTTGAAAACTGAATTTTTTCAGTTAACGCATATTTGCCTTAACGCAATTTGTTTTAATGCCACTAGTAGTTTCTTTTTTTTTTAACCTGATACTCCACCCACATCGCAGTGGACATAGTGTTGGATCCGCCCTCAAGTGGCAATAGGAGAGAATCTTCTTGCAACCGCAACTGAGAACGTCTCATTGAGTAACCTCATTCAAACATTGTCTGTTTTAAATCTATGATTGCTAATACCAAAAGATTAATAGAAACGCAAGAAGTAGCTACAACACGGGAAGCAGCTACAATGCGACTTTTGTTGTGATGTTACTATTATGTGATCAGGTGTCAAATCAACATTGCAAAGCAGATATTTATTTGGTTTGGAACACCAAATTTGTCACATCAAACAAAGAGAGGTTTATACGTTCTTATATTTGTAGCTGGATTACCAAATTTATTTTGGAGCTGGGGGTCATCACAGCGCATGGCAGACATCTTTGTACTTGAAGAAACATGACTAATCAACACAATGTAGCATCAGGTGTAACTCCCAGCATGCTTGGCAAGTAACTCTGTTTATTGCTATGGACAGCACGTTCTTAATGTTTCCTTATTATCATGTTTTTATCATGTTTATGTAAAGAGTTATAAAGTGCTGGAAACGCAGAAATCGGTTTGTACATTTTGTTAGATGTGACACGTGAGTGTGTATGGTGTGTCTGAATAAGATCATTTCGTTCAAGTCAGTGCACATGAACTTATTCTAATTTTTTTAGGCTTTAAAACTAATACTCAAGAAACCCCAAGACACAGTTCGTTAACAGTCTAATTAGGATACTGAAGGTGGTGTAGGTTGGTTGGTGTGCAATCCTCCCTATGCTAAGAGTTCTATGACCATTCCAACCAAATTTCTGTCTTTTTATCTTCTTTTTCTTAATTTTATTTGGCATTTTTTATGCTATTTTTATGTTTCTTCTTTTTTTTCCTTAATATTATTTTTTTCTGTAATTCTTTTTACATAGCCAGCCACCGCATATACTGCTTGCAGTTATATTTATATATTGTTTTTATCTTGCTTGTTGCTTCGTCTTGGCCAGGGCTCCCTAGTAAAAGAGATGGCTATCTCAGTGGGACTGGTTAAATAAAAGATAAATACAAAATAAAATAGACAAAGGGGCCAATAGTGCTTTGGCCTGCCCAAAACTACGGCCCTGAATCAACAGCATCGATTATTCAAAGTTGATCTCCACATCCCTACTTCCTTGTATAAGTGACTTTCTCTTTTGATAAAAAATGTTTTACTGATCAACTGCTTATTGTTGATAATACCTAATGAAACGTTTGGGTAACTTGAATGGTTTTAGTTTTAAGATGAAGGGAATTATTCTGGTTTTATTGTTTTTTGTCGTGGTTCAGGTCTAGAGTGGGAATCAAGGTTGGTTTTGTCTTACTTTCTATTGCATTGTTATTTGCATATTTTGCTGTGTGTATGTGTTTGTGTAGGCAGGTCAAAAGCATTTAAAAATGTTTTAAACATTCATATCTTCTGCATTATTGTTATTTAGTAAATGTTTATATTAAAATGAAAATGTTTCCGTTTTTCTAAAAGTGATCGTTTTAGGGTAAAACATTTTTTATTTGATTGAGTTGTTACTTCCGTGTAGCCACCACTTTCTTTACAGAATCCAAAACATCTTACGGCCGTGAGAGAGGTACTATCTACCTGCAGTACTGGAGACTGCAGTTTCAGGACCGCATTTGTAGAACCTTAGTTAGGACCAGTGCTGTAGTACTCGACTCGAGGACACGGACTCGAGGCAATGTTGTCCGTTTTTTTATGTTAACTTTGATCATATTCTAAAGCTATAATTACATTTTGTTTCTATTTTGTTAAAATACTGAAGGTTTTAATGTGATGCTCCATCAGCACCATATATTGACACAATACATGAATGAATGTGTGGGCTTATATTTATTGTGAGAACATGTACAGAATAATATGACGGGACTCGAATTTGACTTATGGTAACTTGGACTTGGACTCGAGCACTGGGGACCTTGGACTCGACTCGGACTCGAGGGTTAGGGACTCAACTACAGCACAGGTTAGGACACTGCCACCAATTGGACTGCCAACAAATTGGATTACTGCATTTCCTGGACACAAGTAATCAGTGTGTCCTGAATCAAGTTTTATTTGTTTACAATAATTGTGGTGTCTTAATTTGACAGCAAAGTTGCTTCTAGCTAGCCAAAGTGTCTCCCAACTTTGAGTATCAGCAACTGAAACAGTGACAGGACGTCAATCACTGGCGAAGTTATGAAAACCAAATTAACAACAGGGTAAAACTGAGTGGCAAAACAGGGCAGGGGATTGGGATATGATTAGGCTACGTTCCTGCTTGCCTCTCTCCAACCTTTCAAAGATCTGGTTGAGATTAAGTGATTGCCAACGTCATTTGATTCCATCTTTATTTTACCTCATAAAGAGCTGATTAAGCTAATTACACAGATTGTCCAACATGCAAATCTTAGCAACAGAGTTTACTACCTGGGGGGGGATTGTGGTATAATTAGTGTTCCCCTTCCCCTGTCCTGCCTTTGGTAGATCAGATCACATCTCCATTCTTCTTTACAGACAACACCTTAAACAGGAAAAAACGGTTCTTCTGGCAGTTCAACACTGGAGGGAGGTCTCCATTGCCACTCTCCAGGACTGTTTTGAAACTACTGACTGGCAGATGTTCCGTGTAGCAGCCGATTACGTGTTTTTGGATTATCTTACTTAGAGGCAACATATAAGTGGAGGACAGGGGCCTGAATGGAACCTTGTGGAACTCCACAGAGTAGGTTGGTAGGGGGAGAGGAGGAATTGCTTATGTTGACTGAGAAAGTTATGTTTTTAAGATATGAGCTAAACCAGTCCAGGGCAGAGCCTTTTACGTCAAGCCCATGTTCAATGTCGTTCCAAGGGTCAATGTCAGAACTTTCCCTGGCCAAAAGCCCTGGGTTAATGGTGATGTTCGTGCTAAGCTCAGAGCACGGTCTTCTGTCTATAGCTGCGGGGACCGGCAGGCAAGGAAGTCCAGATATGACCTTCGTAAAGCCATCTATGATGCAAAAAGAGCCCACATGGACAAGCTGGAATCCAACTATCACAGCTCTGACCCCAGATGCATGTGGTGTGGACTGCGTTCCAATCACAGACTATAGAGGGAGAAACAGTAGCGATACCCCGCCTGGCGCCTCTCTTCCCAACCAGCTCAATACCTTCTTCGCTACATGTGAGGCGAGGGACACCTTCCCTAGTACGAGGCTAGCCGAGGATCGGGACGAATGCACTCGGTCCCTAACTACGGCTGACGTGAGGAGAGCTTTAAAAAAAAAATAACCCTCGAAAGAAAATGCCAGATGGCATTCCTGGTCATGTCCTCAATGGGTGTACCGACCAGCTGCCGGAGGTATTCACCTTTACTTTCAACCAGTTCACCATTGTCCACATATCAAAAAACCTGCCATCACCTGCCTGAATGACTACCGCCCTGTAGCACTGACCTCCATCATTGCGAAGTGCTTCGAGCGGCTAGTCAAATTCCACATCTGCTCTATACATTCTGACACTTTGGACCCCCTTCAATTTGCGTACTGCCCCAATAGATCTACGGACGACACCACCGCCGTGACAGTGCACACTGCCCTCTCCCACCTGGATAAGGGAAACATGTGAGAATGCTGTTTATAGACTACAGCTCAGCATTCAACATCACTCTACCCGCTAAGCTCATTCCCAAGCTCATGTCTCTGGGCCTTAACACCTTCCTATGCAACTGGATCATGAACTCCCTGATGGGCAGACCCCAGGTAGTGAGAATTGGTAATTTCACCTCTTCTGCTCTGACCACTGGAGACCCCCAGGGCTGTGTACCTAGTCTCCTCCTGCATGCCTTGTTCACACATGACTGTATAGCCACACGCACAAGTTTGCAGACGATACCACCATCCTGGGTCCAATAAAAAAAAAACGACGAGACCGACAGACAAGAGGTCATTGTCTTCTCACCATGGTGCCAGGACAACAACCTCTCCCTCAACGTGATCAAGACAAAGGAGATGATCGTGGACTACAGGAAGCGGCAGGGGGTGTGTCACACCCCCAATCACATCAATAGAGCTGAAGTAGAGAGTCCCCTGCTTCAAGTTCCTTGGTGTGCTTATCAATGATGACCTTACCTGGTCCATGCATTCAGACTCGCTAGTTAAGACTGCCCAAGAACGTATGTTCTTCTTGAGGATACTCAAAAAGTTTGGTATGTCTGTCAAGACCCTCACCAACGTTCATAGATGCACCATTGAGAGTATCCTCTCTAGCTGTATTACTGTCGGGTACGGCAGATGCTCGCTCCGCTGCTGATTGCAAAGCCCTCCAGAGGATCTACCATACACGATGCCTCAGGAAAGCACTGAAAATCAAAAAAGACCACAGCCACTCACACAATATAACAATTACATCTCAATGTGCAAAACAGCATCATCCAACAATTTTAGTTGTATCGGTATATTAACAGTGAAACATTGTCTTTAGGGTAGTTTGGCATTAAGGAAAACTAAGCGTCGCAACTTCGATCCTGTTTCTTCTGTTATTATCTGCCCTGTTTTTGAGAAGATTCATTCAGATGGGACTGATCTGAACGATGCACGTTCTCCTTGCCAGGTCGTGAAGGTGCACATATTAAATGATTTCTGCACCAATTTAATATTTTGATTAGAATTCGGACAACATCTCATGAATTGTCTACTAAATGTGATTTAACCCTTGTGTGGTGTTCATGTTTCTAGTAGGGGGGCTGCACGGTGTGCACTCAAGGAAAATGAGCTTTTTAATGTGTTCTTCACAGATAATGAGCCAAGGCCAATGAGTCTCAGGTTGAAAAAATTATTCATTACTTCATTTTTCTTTAAGTAAACAACACGGGTCCCAGAGACCCGAACACCACACAGGTTAAGTCAAAATCTTGTCTGAAAATGATTAACGTAATGTGTGCTAGTGTCTGTTCCTCTTGTATTTATAGACAGTATATTGTTCTGTGTTAGGACAGTTGTCTTGTTTGTCTTTTCCTGATGCTGTCCGGCAGGTAGAATGAATGCTGATGTGGTCTGATTGGTTAATTGGCTAATTGAGTGCCACCTGTTGGGATGGCTTAAAAGCTCCTCCTGCAACCCACAATCTTTGTCTCTGACTGCAGCACAGACACCATCGGTTTTCCTGTTGTGACCTGCTGAGCATGAAATAATAAATACAAACTTTCTTAAAGGGAACATTGGTTGTTTTGAGTCCTTTGTGTTGGCTCCCTCTGAGCCAGGCTTGTAACAATATATATACAGGAATCAGTCACAACATTAAAACCACCTGCCTAATATTGTGTAGGTCCCCCTCGTGCCGCCAAAACAGCTCTGACCCGTCGAGGTATGGACTCCACAAGACCTCGGAAGGTGTCCTGTGGTACCTGGCACCAAGACGTTAGCAGCAGATCCTATAAGTCCTGTAAGTTGCAAGGTGGGGCATACATTTTAAGAAAAAATGCCATTTCCAACATTATTCATACCCCTTGAAATAGTCGAGCATTTTTGAGTGAATGCAAGCTTCTATACCATTCCAAATGGTCCTGTCCATGGTCATGGCTTTTGCCACGTCTCCACTGGGTATAATAGTAATCTATTGTATTTAAATCAGCTAAATTATGTGCTACATTTCTTACTAATTTCTTACTAATTCACAATCACTCACTAGCTGGCTAAGTACTTTACCATTTTCCCCCTCATATCTTCTGGGAAAGACTGTTGGTCAGTCCTTGTTTTGAGCTGTCTTTTCCCCATGGTTGACAGGTTCCGCCCATTAAGCGGGTTATGCCCAAGACGCCGGATACAGTCAGACCCTTCTCCCGGACCAGAGAAGGGGGAGGCTGTTCTCTTTTCTCATATCTCACTGGTTCATTCAAAAATAGTCATCACCAATTTAGATCATTATTGGGGGGAGGGACTACATTGGAACTTTCTGATGTTATCACTAATCATTGTCTCCTTGTTTAACTCTTAATTTCCCTGTTCTTCAGGTTCTTTGTCCAATGTTAACAATACAACACAGTACAGAATGATAAAGATAACTGGACTTTTATAACTTTTCAACAGGTTTGAAAATGTTGTGTGGGGAGTTTCATTAACAGATTTTCTTTTGAATTTTGCACACCATCTGTAGATTACTGATGGTAGTGGAGCTTGATGGGTGTGCAACCTCCTCCATTTCCTGATGTTGCTATGACCATTCCTCCCCAATTGGTCTCCTGGTCTATTCTTTGTTTTAATATTTCACTTAAATTTTCCTTTTCTTAATTTTCACCTTCATTTTCATATTTTCTGTAATTCTTTTTACATGCTGGTGTTTCACTGCCTGCAGTTACATTTATTATTATTATTATTATTATTATTATTATTATTATTAGCCCAAATTAGATTAGATTAGACTAGATTCAACTTTATTGTCATTGCGCATGTCACAAGGACAAAGCAACGAAATACAGATTGCATCTCAACCAGAAGTGCTTTTAGCAGTGTTTAAATAACATAATTTACAAAGTGCAGTATGAAATGATATAAAAAAAGATATACATATGTGCAGTGTCTTTATCTATGTCTATGAACAGGCTATAGTAACAGTATATATAAATTACGATATGAGTAGTGTACAGTAGTGGGTGATTTACATTATCTACAGAATGTTAAGTAAACAGTATGTACAGTGCAGTACAGTACAGTGCAATGGATGATTTGCATAATCTACAGAATATATAGTATACTGTATGTACAGTAGTGCAGGGAAAATGATTTACATTATAAACAGCATATCTACAGTAGTGCAATGATACTTGGTAGAGTCCTGGTGCTCAGATCCGTGTGTATATGTGTTAGGGGTGGGGTGGGGCATTGGGGGATAGGATATCCAAATATCCTACTTCCCATGGTTAAAAATGCACCAAAATTTGCACACATGTCCAGGTCCACTCAAAACTACACCCTATGCCATGCCGTCTCATTGTACAAGTTCAAAGTTCAAAGTGTTAAAAGAAATCATAAAAAATAGACCATTAGGGTTACAGCTCTGAAATCTGCAGAACTTGTCCATTGCAGTGAGATTAAACTTTCATATGCTGGCACCCATTAGAAATTATGAAGTCCATCACTGTTTTTTTTCTCCAAAAACTGGTGGTCTACCCAAAGGGTCTAGGTCCAACACCATATATCCAAATCACATCAAAGTTGCAGGATAGCAACTTCAGATGCTCAACATGTCTAAAATATCTTGTTGATATATCCAAAAATGAGCTCACAGCACATCAAAATGTATTATTGTAATCACTACTGTACATTCAATTTGTCATATCTCAGTGGTTCATTAAACAATCCTCATCTGAAAAACATATAAATATCCCAAAATTAATAACATGAGTGTGCAAAATCTCAGATCAATATCTTAGAAAATGAATTTTTTATAAATATTTGTTTCATGATTTTTTGGTTGAACTTCACTCTTTGACACATATCTATTTTAATCAACTCCTCCGACGTCGTTAAACCAAATGACACCAAAATCGTGGGTCTCTTATTAATTAGTCTACTCGTTCAAGTCAGTGGATGTGAACTACATCCAACTGTTGGAGTTTTTGAAAACTAAACGACGGGCATCACGGTGGCTCAGTGGGGAGCACTGTTGCCTCACAGCAATAAGGTCTTGGGTTCATTCCCCACCTGACCCATGGGTCTTGCTGTGTGGAGTTTGTGTGGGTTTCCTCCCACACTCCAAAAAGGTGCAAGTTAGTTGGTGACTCTCAATTGTCCATAGGTATAAGTGTGAGTTGTTGTCTGTCCGTATGTGTTGACCCTGTGATAGACTGGCGACCTGTCCAGGGTGTGCCCTGTGTCGGCTGGGATAGGCTCCAGCCCCCCCACCCCCGTGACACTGCATAGGATAAGCGGTATAGCTAATGGATGGAAAACTAAATGACAAGAAACCTCTTAAGACACTGTACATGAGCATTCTAATTTTGCTATCTATGATGCTGAAGGTGGTGTAGGTTGGTGGGTGTGCAACCTCCTCCATTTGCTGAGAGTTCTATGACCATACCAACCAAATATCTGTCTTTTTATGTTATTTTTCTTTATTTTGTTTTGCATTTTCTATGCTATTTTTATGTTTATTCTTTTTTCCCCCTTAATATGATTTTTTTCTGTAATTCTTTTTACATAGCCGGCCACTGCATATACAGCTTGCAGTTATGTTTTACACTGCTTACGTTTTAAGCCCCATCCATCATTCATCATTCATCATCCATCATCAGCATCATCATCCAGTCAGGTAAGGCTTAGACTTGGAGCTCTATATAGAATAAGGTCATGCTTTTCACTTGAAAATAGAAAAACAATTGTAAAACCTACTGATATTGTGTGTATGCAGCCCCAACTATTTTAAAGTCCCTTGATGCAGTTTACCACAGTGCTTTGCGTTTTGTCACTGGGGATGGTTTGAGAACTCATCATTGTACACTGTATACAAAAGTAAGATGGTTTTCTCTTAGTGATAGGAGAGAAAAACATTGTCTCTTTTTTGTTTACAAGGCATTGCTGGGCAAGTTACCTTTTTACCTTACTTCATCATTCAGACACAAATCCAGTCGTCATAGGACTCTCTCACAGGACTGTATCACCCTTGAAAGCTGCAAAGTGAACACAGAACTTGGTAAATCAGCTTTCATTGAATGCTTTGCTCCCAAGAAGTCATGACGGCCCAACTTTTAAAGAGCTTCAAGCCAGACACAAGACATACTTAACATTTGTAGTACTATTTTAAAAGGGTATTATTGTTAATATTATAATTATATTTACCTACTGTAATGTAGACTTTTTTATTGTAACTAACGAAAGACACAAAGATTGTAGATAGTGTTCATGAATCCCAACTGAGCCCCTGACCACAGTTTTATTATGATAGTAAAGACCGCTTTTCCAGCAGTAACCTGTGTTTGGGTCTGACCTACCTCTTGCCTGTGACACAATCAGGCTTTCAAGACGTAAGTGGTTTCAGCCGCATGGGAGGTCTTTCTTTGTGCACACACAGCTTTCAAAGAGCACAAAGAGCATTCCTGGATACTTGTTTTTGCAAAATTATTTCATAGTTGCATGTCTCCTTGTTCAAAACTCAAAATTCAGAGATAACAAAGGGTCTAGTTCACACATACGCTGTACCATTTCAACCTGCCTTTTCAATTTGAACTCTCTCTGGCTACACTTGTTTAATTGAAGTCACATGGAGAGGGCTGTTTTGATTAGGAGTGAAACAAAGACATCTGGTGGTGGATGCTGTTACTTCATGCTTACATAATAACCAGTTGCCCAGGCCGAACGAACAGCCAACGCACAGCACCACGGAAATATGTTAATTAAAGCATATAGAAGGATCATGGTACTAATGTGATTAAAATGGTTGATTCATATTTGAAATTCGGGATTCAATGTTCCCAAGACTTGATTATTTGGCCGAAGGCTCCGTGCATGATCCAATCAGTTGAGAAGTGATTATGTAATGCTAAATCTGCCAGAGAGTGAGAGACAATCGGAGGGAGGCAATAATGGGGAGTGCTTTCATACTGCTTCAAATGTCTCCCTTCAGCTCTCACTTTATTGTAACATCATGGATTTCTCAAAGCAGATGTTGTGCTCTGAAACCACTGCTCCTTGGTCTGCACATTTATTTGACAAAAAAATTACATCCGAATCCCTAGTCAGAACATGAATACTAAATCCATAATTATGATATAGTTTATCATGGAGATGAGACATCACTTACCAACAGTGGGTGGAAAATGAAGACAATGAGGTAATGGGAAATAGATTATTGGTAAACTCATTATAGGTGCACTCACAAGATACATCTTCACGTCTGGTTTGTGCAATCGAAAACAATTTGATAGAACCTTTGATGCTTCTGTTTGCCGGTGTACAGCAGTGATGTGTTTGTGTTCTGTGTGTTAAGCTGTGAAAGGGAAAGAAAGGGTAGGGACATCTAGGCTGGAGCTGGGAAACGAGGAGAGAGCGAGCAAAACAGATTGAGCAGAGGACAAACACAGAGGGAGGGAGGGAGGGAGGGAGGGAGGAGAGGATGAGCTATCTGTTCTGACCTACTTAAAGCACAGTGCTTCTGAGAGACCAAACGTATGGCCTCTTTCTTGTCGTTTGTCTTGAGAACATTCGTGTTTACAGTTGTGTGTTAGGGTACATACACATGGCTCTATATGTCAGGAAGGCCCAGTCTTTGTGAGAGAGATGGACTAGATAGTGAGTGATAGCTCACATATTTAGAATAACCTTCACTAGCTTTAAATTGAGGGTTTAATATACCCCATGCATTTTTTGATCACCGCCATTTTCAAAGAAATTAATAAACATCGACAAACAATTTGGGGGAAATTATGTTTGTAAAGAAAGGTCTACCTGTGTTTTAATTTATAATTTTCCATTGGTGTAACATTATGTTTGCATTGAAGGTATGCCATGAAAAATGTAATGCTTGGTCTTTTCAGAGATCTGTTTAGGTAACCACACCAGCATGAGGAATTCCTACGGTGTCAAGACCAAGAAATCCCATCAAGGCCAACACCCACGGTAATAGGAGAATCTGAAGCTCTAAAGTCAAGCGTTGTTTATGAAGGCTATAATGTTCAGTCAGGGACGCATGTCAATGTGTGGCCTTCCTTAACAGGACAGAGGAGAGCAGACCACAGAGACAGCCCTGTTCTGGTGCGTTGCACTTCCAGGGATCACCAGCTACTTTGGACTGGACCTCGCGATTCGTTTTAGTATGGAGTATAGGCTTTATTTAAAAGATCCTTACGCAAAGGGATGAAAAACAACCACAAATGTGTAGTTCTCCTTTTGGAAAGTAGATGGTTATACAGCACATCAATTAGAGAGGTCACACTAAATATAGCGTGGGCTTGATCCGAGTGAAACCCAATGGAAAGTATGGACAGGATGACTGGGTCAATGTCACACTGAGATGATCAGGCCCACGGAACAAACAGATGGAAAGTGACTGTAGTGACTCAGTCTTGCCCTATCGTGCATCGCCAGCATTGCCATGGAGACCCAGATGGTTGCTACGCAATGGATGGAGGCCTTGGTCACTCGACACACTGCAAAGTCTAATTCATAAACAATCCATCACTTGTCAGCGCGGCTAATTGAGTCCCACAGAGAGCTCACAGTGCGCTGGTCTACATGCATCAGACCCTCTGACACCTGTGACGCTGTAGTGAGAGGTGGCCTGGTCTACATGCATCAGACCCTCTGACACCTGTGACGCTGTAGTGAGAGGTGCGCTGGCAGCGCCGCAGAAGACGAACTAGGCCGAATACACAAAAGAGAAACATGTGGGTCAACAGACTACGTTGTGCCGCGTCTTGTCTGCTGCTGCCGCACAAGGTCACTCTCCCACAAAGGAGGTGCTTTCTTTGTTTTCTGTTTACATTTCATACATAACCAGGCACAACCCAGAGAGGAGGTAAGGTCAGAAGTGCGCCGTTTTAGAGGGGATGAACTGTACGATGGACCCCGCCGAAGGACTGCTGACGAGCTTTGAGTGCCGTCTTTCACGTCGTTGACACTCGGTGGAACTTGTGTACCGGGCACACAACACTTTGAGTCATTTTGTTCCCACAGGTTTAGTGAGACAGACTGTGAGTAAATGATGTCGGGGAAGATTTCTTGAACCCGTCTGCAAGCACCCACACGATGAACTTGTGAACCCTCTGTCTCTTTGACTAGAAAGGGTGTTTAGGGAATGTGACTGCGCCCATATGTTTTTGCTAGCAATTGGTGGTTTTGGAAGGATGCCTTAAAAAAAAAAAAGGTCAAGTCGAAACTCATTGACAAAAGGAAAATATCCCAAATGTTCTGGAGCAACCACAATGGCTTAAGTGTACCGGTATGGAAGTGAATGGGCAAGGTTCACGCTTGAGGTTGTTATGCAGTGAGGGATAGATGTCGAGCCTCGTAAGCTGTTATGTGTGAGCTAAGGGCAGTGGAGGGGACTTAGCCTGGGGACAGATAGCAAACAGCGGGGCGATCCCAGATGGATAAGAAGGGGATTGCTTTCCAATTACTCCAGCCATCATTAGATTACAACACGACGGCACTTACGACTAATTGCCGAGCGCAACACACTGACACACTGACACAGATTCACAGGCACAATGCCTCCCCACAAATGTCTCGAGTAAGTAGTGAAAGATAGACAGATAGACAGAGAGAGAGAGAGAGAGAGAGAGGGGGGGGGGGGGTGTTAACGTCTATACGACTTGAATATAAAATGCAAAAAAAAGGGGGAAGGGGTGGGGTGAGAGTGAGAGTGAGAAACCACAATGCCCTATGGGAGCTGTATGTCCTTTGTTTAAGTTCAACGTAGCTTCTCGGACAAAATGCTTCTACATTCTGTGCAGACCTTGGAGAAGGTTGACAGTCGGCTGTTGACAGAAGGAGGTTTACAGTCGGAGGTTGACAGTCGGAGGTTGACAGACGGAGGTGGTTGTAGTGATCAGATGGCCAGGAGTCTAGCGTGGACAGTACTACAAGAGAACGGCTACACGACAGGGATGCTATTGACTGTCAGATTATGGCCATAGAGATGTAGAACAGTCATGGCTTCACTCCAAGTCTTTTCTCAGACTGGCCTCTTCTTTCCCTTCTCACCCAACAGCGTCTGTCATGGGCTGACTTCTGAACCTGGTCTCTATGGCGACAATTGGTTTCCACACCAACCATCTTGGCCAGACAAAGGCCAAAGCTGCCAGTAATCTCAGCTTGTCATATAACAGATAAACATCTTCCACTGACAAGACGGGGAAACGGGGACAATTTTTCATCAAAATGAATAGGATAATGAAGTCCCACTGAAAAGAAAAAGACTGTCTGGGGTCTCTGAATGGAGGTCGCTATGATTACATCTATGCTATGTCTCTCGAAACAGCTTTTCACAAAGACGCTTTTACAAGGACAAGCTTTATAACAGTAAAAAGGTAAAACATTATATAGAATAATAACTATTGTGCTGAAAGGTGAGCACCATTGATAACGAAGCGTAATAGAAGTAATAGACAGCATTAATAGATTACTCCCCTTATTGTTGGTTAGTGATTAAGTAAACTATTCTCAAACAATATTGGCACCATTGATCGAGGATGGTTGTTCAAACATGACCTTTCTGTTAATCATCAAAAAAGCGACTCGAGTTTGGTAAACGTCACTGAACTGGTAATTGGTTTTATCATCAGAGGTTACAAAAATGTATAATTTGGGCAAGAAACACCAGAGGGGATTTTAGCATTGGAAGAGGGATGAACAGGAAAACATCAACTTTGAAATATCCTGTTGTTATGGTTGTTTACTTGCAAAGTCCCTGAAAGTCAATGTTTGGATACATGGCATCATGGACTGCCTCAGTTCCCAGGAGATTTTAGACAAGAATTGTGTGCCTCTACTTGGATGTTACATCTTCCAGAATGACATACAAAGCTCTCTTCCAAATCCCCCAAAACCTCTGTCCCTGTAAGCAAAGGTTCAGCATTTCTTCTAGCTAATTGAAAACCTGTGAGATGAGCTCAAAATAAGAAAGAATGAAGTCCAAGGACTACAAATGTGAAGAAATGTTCTGAGATAGCTCACTGCGTCTACTCTCACATTATCAAGCCTTACAGGAGAAGAATGTTATTGTTAATGGTTATTTAGGCCACTGCAAATTGCAAAATGGAAAAAAAGACCTTTATGGTTCTCATACGTGCAAGAACACATGTTGTGTGGAACGAATAGCTGGTGTCGTCAAGGCAACCCTTTTGGTCCCTGGAGACCTCACGTCCACATCCTGTCTTCTCACACTCCCTCCACCCACAACAGAAACAATGAGAAAACTGATCGATGAAAAGGTTTCAAGTTGAACAAAAATCACACAGAGACAAAAAGACAAAAAGCCAACCACGTTACACAAAATAAATTACATTTGTGACTAGGACATCTTCTCCTGTCGTGTAAACTAATTTGAACATCAGGGCCTTTTGGAATCAGTCTTTCTTTGTTGAAAGGACTCTTTAATGCCTCAGTGCAGTGCTGGGATTCTGACTCAGGTTCCGCCAACTCTGCGCTTCACGAGACTTTGAAATGCAAATGACCTTCAGTCCAGTCTGTTTGACGGTGGCTTCCCCATTTCTGTTGTCTGGGGGAAACTGCAAATGAAACTACAAACCACTCTGCACACCGCCATGCAGTAGGTGTAAGCAAAGACAAAAAACGTTTCCAGTTCAAAGTCATCTGCTGACTCGTACACACTGTGAGAGGGAATACACACGCGTACCATTCTGATTCCTAAGGTAAGCAACTTTATCAAATGTGAATCAAGTGGATTTATATTGGTGACAGAAGTCAAGTAATCAAATAAAAAATGACCTAGTGGAGAGTAATTTGTCGAATGAACACCTCAGACTCTTCTCCGCCACGGTAGGAGCCATGCTGCCTGACACTCAGCACGCACACAGCCCATCGAACTGCACTCCCAGCCTCACGGAGGGCGTCCGGCTCTTCCAGAAGGTGACGTCTGGCCCCGTGTTCCTCCTGGGCCTGGCCCTGAACCTCACCGCCCTCACCATGTTGTACCGCAGGAGGTCCCGCTGGACCCACACCCACGTCTACATGTTCAACCTGGCCCTGGCCGACTGCACCCTTATGGCCTTCCTCCCCTTCCGCATCTACGACATCCTCTTCCCCCTGCAGAACCGCGAAGTCTGCGTCGTCCTGGTGGTCATCCACTTCCTCAACATGTACGCCAGCATCCTCACGGTCACGGCCATCAGCGTCCACAGGTTCGTGGGCGTCCAGTTCCCCTTCCTGGCCAGGGCCATGGGCTCCAAGAAGCAGGTGGCGGCGGTGGTGTGTGGGCTCATATGGCTGACCGTGGGGGCGGTTTGTGTCATCTTCAGGGACGCCAATCATCCGGATCACAGACACTCCTGCTTTGAGAAGGACGCCCATCCGCTGCCCCTGGAGTTCATGGTGACTCTGGAGGTGGTGGGGTACATGGTGCCCCTGCTCGTCATGCTCCTGTGCTCGGCGCAGACCGTCTGGACCCTGCTGTTTGCCTACAGGAACACACAGGCCGACAGGAGCCCCAGGAGGAGCGTGGGGGTCATCTTGGCCAACCTCGTGGTCTTCGTGGTCTGCTTCACGCCCATCCATGTGGCCTTCTTCCTGGACTACACCGCAGCCACCTCCGGGCCTCTGGACTGCCGCTGGTACAACCAGGTGCACAACTTTTACGAGGTCTCGGAGTGGATCGCCACGACGAACTGCTGTTTAGACGCCGTGGGTTATTACTTTTTAGCAAAAGACTTTAAGCCGAAACTGACTCCGGGTGGTGTCGCTATGCAAGAAACCTAACTGTCATATTGTATGTTCAGTTAATTATGCTACTTTTTCCAAATTAAACATGTGATTTTACTGTACCTGTGGTTAAACATATGAATTCCGTTTTAGCCTGGCATAGTGGCACAGATCGCGTGGACTATCACGCCCTCTTGTGTTCAAGATGGTCATTGCAGGGAGCATTTTAATTAAAAAAGGCATATTCATCACAGCACCAAACAAATTTACATTCATCTGGAAAAACTGCTATTGACATTTTCTGCACTGAACCATGATAACCACAGCTAGTGTCAATACCATATATAAATATCAATGTCATATTAAAAACAAATTGAAACAAATTATGTCTCAATGACATGGGCATAATGCCGTTGCCCACATTCAGCGTCCGCCATAAAGGAGCATGCCCTTACAATATGGACGTTGCCCTTATAATATGGACGCTGCCCTTCTAGTATGGACGTTACGCACCTCACGGACCACAGTGTGGGGTAGAAAGTAAACGCAGAGCCGGTGAATGTCAGTGCTGGTGCTATTGATCCTGCGATGAGGTAGCCTCTTGCAGGACGTGTTGCTGTCAAGCTTACTGTACATCTGGCCAACCCACAGGGCGGTTGGTGTGTCTGCATGAAAGAGGGAGATTCAGTGTGTGCTGCACACAGTGTGTTTACAGTGTGTCTTTGAACATCCCGGGGTTTGTGGAACCAGCCTGAGGCCAAAGCAGAAGGAGGACTAAACATCATGACCTTTTCCTGCTCCCCTCCAGTCCAGGGTCGGGCTGATGAATAGGTTTGGGTGGCGGTTCTGACACTGGGCTCTGTGTTTTGTCCCGCATGCACGACGGTTTGCACAAGCCAGAGCGATGAGGAATGGACGAGACGTGTGTGACGTAGTGCAACCCTCCCTCCGGGAGCTCACAAGGAAGGCTTGGGGCTGGGGCTGGAGTGCTATGTTAAATCAGCGAAAGTGTCCGCTGGCAATATTTCAGTCTAATTAATTCATCAGATACATTGTCATCATATATGAGGGAGAGAGGGGGGAGAGAGAGAGAGAGAAAGAGAGAGAGAGAGAAAGAGAGAGAGGGAGGGAGGGAGGGAGGCAGGGAGTGGAGAGGCCGAGTGGAGTTTTGCTTGGAGGCAGAGACGGGGGTGGAAGAGAGAGAGAGCTCAGGAGTGGTGTGTGTGTGTGTGTGTGTGTGTGTGCGTCAGTATGTCTGCCCATGCCCCGGGCCCGACTGATTGATCTGGAGATTTATGGGAGCTCGTGACGAGCGAGAGCGTCCTGGAGGATGCGGCGACAGCACGAGTGAAGGAGGGCCGTAGAGTATCAAGGCTATGGGCAGAGCTCCAGACAGTGGGCCTCAGCCCCCCCACACCGCCGGCCTCCTGCCTCTCCTTCCCACAAACGGCAGGCTTGAACCAGGCCGAGGGCCTGTAGAGCCCCGGGGAACCAGACTATGACAACCCGCTACAACTCAACAGATGTGCAGCAGGCTGATAGGCTCCCCTGAGAGACGGAGGGAGAAGAACGGGGAGAGAAAAAAAGAAAAAAAGAAAATCAACAGTGAAAGGAAAAAAGACTGACCTTTTAAATACTTCACCAAAGAAGAAGAAATGTCTTGTCTATTAAACTCTCACATTGCTGAGCGTATTTTTGTGTGCTGGGGTTAAGACCTAGTAGTGGCTGTGGGGTGTTGAATTTCATTCTGAATGCTTTATGCTGGGTGCATAGTCTATAGCATATAGCTGCTATACTGCTTTGCTGGTTGTGGTGTTACGGCACTCTCCACTGGATCCCGGTGGTACTGCACCCTCTGGACGTCTGAAGTCTGTCCTGGTGACTCAAGGAAGCCTTCAAAAGCACAAATACTTTTAACCTAGACAAATTAAGACGACAACCTTAAATGTACACACAATAAGATCAGTATAACAGATACACTTTTTTCAGTGATAGCAATTGAACTTGTAAAGAGCCAAAACACCAGAAGGTAGTCAATGTCTGAGTGGTTTATTAGAATAAGAAAGTTGACAGAGAGCAAAGTCTCCATGCTGACTGACAGGCATAGGACAAGGTGGGAAATGGTATTCAACTGCTTAGGTGTGTCAGTGTACGTTTGTGTGCACACTCGTACGCACTTTTAGGTTTGAAAGAATGCGTTCGTCTGCGATCTTGCTGTGTTCACATGAGTGTGTTCCTTTGTGCAGTCGTCTGAGGGTGCATGCATGCGTGGCTCCTGTGTGTGATGGACGGATTTGCGGACACAAGCACACACACACGCTTGCATGTACTGTACAAATTCACAGGTCGCTACTTCTGTACACACACACAGAGGCTGTGTCGTCATGCAGCTACTGCACTTAAATTACATTTAGGCATTGAGATTATGTACACGTAGGGACATGTGTTGTTGTCATCTGATGACAGCAGCCCCTGGTCCTGGGGCCGGGGGCCAAAGGCCTCTGGTAGGGGCCCTAGGACCGCCAGGTCCTTCACAGTAGCAAGAGAAGTGGCTTCTCCTTATCCTGATACCGGTTCAAACAGACGGATGGGATATCCGCTCGCCCTGTCCTCCCCCTCCTTTCAGCGACCACCGAGATGCTGCTCACCGTGGCCTACAGCGTCAGAGTCCGCTTCGCCTTCCTCATCACCTTCACACCCATCATTGTCATTGTCATCATGATTCAACTCATACCAGATATCAAAACAAAATCGCATCCAATAACTCCCATTATAATTCCAAATGATTTTACCACAGAAACAATCGAACAATAGAAAACATGATATTATGATCAGTACTGACTAAAACAATGTCCACTATAAAAAAAGAGAAGGTTTTTGTTTTGTGCTTATCCTTGGGTGTTGTAGTCTGGGACCGTTTGAGCTCTGCAGTTCCACGCTGACGGATCGACCGATAGATACATCCCCTATTTTTGGTTTGACTCTTTCTAGGTCACACACGGCGCTGCACTGTACCATCCTGGCAGCTTCTGGCCGGGGGGCATCGACTCATCGGGCCACGGAGCAAAAACAAGCCTGCCAACGCACAACAGCGCGGCCTCGCTCGCGAGCACACGGACCCTGATATAAATACACAGTCTGGGTCGTCAGGGCTGGAGGGAGGAATGGCAGCGTGGGAGTTCTGAAGGAAATCGTCGAAAAAAAAACAAAAAAACATTTCAGCGGCATTAAAGCCAACGAAAACAATTTACTGCATGAAAGATTTGCAAATCTCTGAAAGAAAAAAAAGGGATGTGTTGATCTGGAAATGGCAGGGAAGAGAGTTTTGATTGGTTTTCACTAAATTGATGATGGTGAAATTTCTCTCCCTTTAAGGATTGACTAAAATGCAACTGTTTAGCACTGGGGGGGAAGGGGGATCTCATGTAATCAGATTACTTGTGGAGACCAGCAACACCCAGAGAGACAGGGACCAGAGACTCAAAGCTCTGGGTCACATTTCTCTGGACTAGAGTTCATTAAAGATCCCGATTCAATGGCCTGTATCATTTGGTTAGGGCTGCGTGTATGCACATGTTAATGTGTGTGCGGTGTTCTTTGTGTCCTGAGAGAGAATATAACTCTGTGTGTGTGTGTGTGTGTGTGTGTGTGTTTGCTGGCGGCTAACCGAGCAGTAGACATGTACGGGGGAGCGTCTCCCTCTCTGGGCCGATGTGTCTGTTGTAATCTTCTCGGGGGCTAATCACGCCATTAAATGGCCGGCATGTATTTTGCCTAATCAAGCATGTTAAGTGAAGTGGTGCAGGACAAGGAGACGGAGATCACTGTTGGCTGGGCATACAGAGAGTGAAGGCCTCATTCACTCCCTCTCACACACACACACACACAGACACACACACACACACACACACACACACACACACACAAACACACACACCGAGCACTCAGACCGGGGCGAGCCTGGGAGAGCAGGAATGAGTGGAACGGGGAGGGAGGAGGGGAGGTGACGGGAGGGAGAGAGACAGAGACACAGACAGGGCTGGTTCCCTGGCCGTGGGGGGAGCATGTGAGGGACGCCCACGCCCCATGCAGTAAGTCGTGCAGCGACAAGCCCACACAAACAAACAGCAGTTTTCGACCAGATCTCTATGGAGACGACTGACACTAATCTATCTGGAGCGCTAGGAGCGCCATCCCTGCAGCGTACATACTGAAGGACACGTCCACACCGTGTTACCATAGCTGGAAACTGAGCATGTGCGCAGAGAGCACTCTAGGTGGAGCACTCTGTCTCAGTCACCGCGTCCGTTACAGCCCAGCCAGGGCCAACCCTCTTATCTTAGCCCAGCACAGCCCAGACCGGCCCGGGCCAGCCCAGCCCAGCCCAGCCCAGTCCCCTCTAAGGACCCCCACAGACCTGCTAAGCAGGTGTTAACGCGCGCTCAACGGATGGCGCCAGATGGCGGCTCACCCCGACGTGTCCGTGATTAGCCGGCAGTGGTCACCGTGAGCAGCTGGCTCTTTACGGGAGAAGAGTGAGGAGGAGAGTGACACAGTCTGAACTCCCGGGAGGACTGAGAGAGCACACGGTCCCAGGACCCCGGCGAGAAAGCCCACTGGGGGACTGGGGGGAGCACACGGTCCCAGGACCCCGGCGAGAAAGCCCACTGGGGGACTGGGGGGGAGCACACAAAGGAAGGGACCACATCAAACGGAGAGCGAGACTGAGGACGAGAGAGAGAGCAACCCCACACCCGAGTCCAATGTTGGTTTGGTGGTGTTCCGCCACTGTGTCTTTTGTTGGCCCACTGAAAGGCAGGGAGCTGACCACCAGGGACAGCTGGTCTGAATGCGTCCCTGGTTCCCAGCCCCTGCTCTGGCCCCAGCTCTGTTAACCACCCCCCACCCCCCACCCCCACCCCCACCCCCAGCCTCTATTGAGGGCTCGTAGCAGACCGGTGTCTGTGAAGGGGCCCGGCCTGCGGCTATGGATGGCACGGTGGGCGTCGCCGCTATCCTCATTGATATTCCAGGGAGCTGGGCTCCGGGCGGGCTCCCAGAGGCCCCGACTCCTAACAGCTATTTGTTGCGTCCGTCTCCTCCTGCTCGGGGGCACGCAGAGGCTCAGTTCAGTGTCGGGTAGCGGAGCCTGACTGGAGCTCCCCAGTGTCAGGGCCGTCGCCTCGCTGCCAGACAGCCAGACAGCCAGACAGCCAGACAGCCCGACAGCCCGACAGCCCGACAGCCAGACAGCCCGACAGCCCGACAGCCAGACAGCCAGACAGCCAGATAGCCAGGGCTTACGTTCCTTCCTCCCCAGGCTTAGAGCTCACTGGCGACCCCGGGGTGAGGCCTCGGGGTCAAGTCACACTGAGAGAGAGACGGAGAGTGAGAACAGGGAGGGAAGCCATGTTTAATTGTTTACCGCCCTCGGACTTCCCCTTTGCATTTGATTGGCTGGTGGCCACGGAGGGATCGCAAAATAGAATCAGGGCTCGTTTTGAAAGTGAAACGCGTGGTTCTCATTCGGCTTCTCCTTCCTCTCATCCTCCCATCTCTTGTTATTGCTCCTTTCGTTGGACCAAAATCATGGCGTTACTTCAGAACGGGCGCTAAAAAAGGTTGAGAGTCATGGATGAGGTTGGGTGGCCATGGGGGAACGCGGCACACCCCTTCAGAGCGCCTGATTGGTAAACATATAAAGAGACGCGTTTACTCGTTCAGTGATTGTTCGCACAAGGAAAACAAGAGACCACTGTTGTTGACATCATGATATTTTTGTCCAGTGTGGTGCAGTGTTGCCAGTCAAACAGGCCTTAAATTCAATGAAGAGCACATGTTTTTCTGCTGGACGCCGGCCAAAAAAGAAAAGAAAAGCAAAGCAGAAATGGAATAAAAATTCACGAGAACGTCATTACTGGGCACAAGATAGTGGGGAGGAGACCTTTCACAATGAGTACTGAAGGCAAAATCATCAGCGAGATGACGCTCTAAATGTTTTTGTTATTATGTTCACACAAAACATCGTGTCCCCTTAGACCCTTAAAGTCCACGAGGTTCGTCCTAAGCATGTCCAGCCCCAGCCCTCGTGGTTAAACCACTTATGGAGCGGAGGGGAGCACCTCTCAAAGAGCAAGAGTAAAAGGAGAGCAGGAGCTCTCTCTACCCCCTCGTTCTCTCCTGGCTTCTGGAGGCCCAGTCTCTTCAGTCGGCTGCTGAGGGACATCCACACGTTGAATGACGGTGAGAGAGGACAGACAGCACAGGACAGGACAGGACAGGGCAGGACTGTGAGTCTAAAGGTAGGGGGCGGAGGAGGAGGAGGAGGAGGAGGAGGGGGTCCAGTTACTGAAGGGGGACGTCGGGTTTGAGAAAAGGGGCCGCCGCGGCGTGCGTCTCCTCACTGGCCACTAGGGGTGCGCTCCACCATGTTCTTGCCCAGGATGTGGCTGTAGTCGGCCAGCTCGCCAAGGCCCCGGGGCCCATGCAGGTTGGCCCTGAGGAGGGCCTGCTGGCGCTGGGAGGCGTAGGGCACGCCGTTGTTGCTGTTGTAGTTGAGGCCCTCGTGGCCCCAGCGGGGCGGCTCCCCGTAGTCCATGTGGGGGGTGGGGGCCGACACCACCCTGCGGCGGTCAGGGGAGTCCTGCGGCGTGGCCGGGTAGTTGTAGTCTCCCGCCGAGTTCCTGAGGCCGGAGGCGGAGCGGCCGTCCCCGCGCTGCGTGGCCAGGATCAGGTAGCGCTGGCGCTCCAGGCCGGGGGGCAGCACCACCTCGCCCTGCTCCTCGTGCCGCATCACGCCCCCGCCCCCGCCGCCGCCGCCCTGCAGGAACTTGGAGCTCAGGTAGATGACGGAGTTGGCCTGGCAGGGCGTGCCCACGGCAGTGAGGAAGGTCTGGCTCTGGTCCCAGTCCGTCTCGGGCAGGCGGACGCTGGGCGGCGGGCGCTTCTGCTGCAGGGGCGTCTGCTCCGGGGTGGGCAGCAGGCCCGGGTCCATCTCGCCCTTGGCCCAGCCGTTGGGCGTGACGAAGGGGTTGTCGGCCTGGGAGCGCTGGCGCTCGCTGCCGCTGGTGCGCGTGACGCTCATCACCGAGCCGCTGCGGCCCTGTCCCAGCATGCTCTGCTCCTTGTCCCCCTTGCGGCGCGCCCCGCCCGCCCCTCCGCCCCGGGCGCGGTGCCGGTGGCTCATGATCCAGCAAACGGCCAGGCCGGAGATCAGGCCCCCGGTTGAGAAGGCCGACACGGCCGACACCACCAGCAGGTTGACAGACACCAGGCCGTCGGGCTCGTCGATGAAGCTCTCCTGGAGCAGACCTGCACGCACACACACACGCACACGCACATGCACGCACGCACGCACGCACGCACGCACGCACACACACACACACACACACAAAGAGGGAAAAAACAAACAGGACAAGGAAAATCAGTCAAGGAGAATGGCCAGTAAATAGGCACAGTCCACAAACAGTGTGGCGGCTTAACTAAACACGTGGGAGTTTACTGGCGGACAGAGTGGCCTTTCCCCTCCTCTCTCTGTGGGCGGGGAGGAATGCACTTCAGCAAAGGTATACCTGCCATTGGTGTAATAGCTAATTGTGTTCATTACCTAAAGTGGATGATGATTTTAATGGCTGTAATAACTGTCTTCCTGATTGAGAATATCTTTCAACCCTGAAGTGCTTTGCAGCATTAACTTTGCAGCGGAAGATGCATGGCCTGGAATTAATAGTGAGTAATGGCTGCAGCTCCAGCACTGTATTTACACAAAACTTCACCAGGTTTTTACGGCCTACGAAAAAGTATTCCCGGGGTTCACTGTCAAGGTATAATGAGGAGAAACAGACCTAAGAAGCTTGTTTTTGTCCTGGCAAAGAGCATGGGAGGAAGTCCTCGGCAGAACAGAGTATATGAATTATTAAAACTGTGAACAGAAGAGACCCCCCGTGCCCACTGCCATGGATCAATTAGGAAAATGTCAGGAGAAAACGTGTTCTTTGCAGTAAAAGCATGAGGGACTCGCGGGAGAGAAGATAAGGAGTGAAAACTCTCTGCCTGAGGGGCAGTTTCTAAAAAAGGAAAAAAAGAAAACAGAGGAAGTGAAGGAAAGATAGCGAAGAGAAAACAAGAGCAATTAGGGGAGGGAAGAGAGAAGGAATAATGAGAAAGAGAGAACAGGGGCCTGAAGCACACTCCAGCAATAGGGGCCTCTGACAAACAGTTTAAATGTGTCTTAGATTACAAACACAACAGCAGCACAGGGATGTCAGTGTCCCACAGAGAGGACAGGGAAAAACATCTGACCCCACGGGAGCGGAGGAGTTCATTAACGGATGTTAGGGTCCACGCTTAAGCGAACGGAAACAAGAGAGAAAGGAAAGAAAGAAAGAACGAAAGAAATAAATAAAGAAAGAAAGAAGCAACAGTGGTTCTAAACCAAATAAACTCTCACCATTTTACAAATGTTGAGAACGTTAGAACCGAACGAACACAACACATTACGATTTACGGTGTTATTCTCAAACTCCCGTTACGCTCAGACTGGACAGAATAAGGAAAGCTTGACTCAGCCTAGTTCTCTAGCCTGGTTTGTATGGGGTCATTATTGTAGCAAAACTATTTGCAAATGCGAGTGGAGAGTTGTGTATCTGTATCTCGATCCGTGCGTGTGTAATCAGATTGACAAATTTGTGTACTGAGACTTGTGAATGTGTACAGGGATCTGCAAATGTGTATTCCAAATCCGTGCGTGAGTAATCAGGTTTGTAAGTGTGTATAAAAAATATCCGTCTGTTTTCAGATTTGCAAGTGTATTGAGAGTTGCATATGTGTAGACAAACCTGTGAATGCGTGCATAGATCTGTAAATGTGTAGACAAATCTGTAAATATGTACGTGGATATTAATCGCTAAAAGTCTGAGTATTTTTGCTGCAAGAGCTGAAAATACAGACAAGTTACAACTCACATGGGCCTTTGAAGTGGATGTGTTTTTACACGTGTCTTTTGCTACACTTCTACCGTGGAAGAGATCTGTGCGTGTGGCGAGTCTTCTGTGTGCAGGCCTATGTCGAGCTTTGTCTGTGTCTCAGTAAATAGCATGCTGCAGCCTAGTTAGATTCACTGTTTGTTCACATATAGAAGACCGTACAATTGAGTGATACCTGTCATTTTTCTTGTTGTGAATTTAGATGTAGGCCTAAACGTTAAATTCATATAAATACGATATTTAGCCCTGCAGACTTACAATCTAATCGATGAAAAAGAGAAGTTTTTTTGTGAACCAAAACGTGTTAAGAACTTTAGTCATGCCATTTTTATAAAATGGGACTTCAGTTTAGTTGTGCCCCTCCCCACTCATCTTAGATTTCTTTATAATGTCTATCAAATTCTTCCACAATACAACTGCCAGTCCCCAACTATTGTCCCATTGGTCAGTATTGTCACATCATGATATATGAACCATTTTCAAGAACAAATAAAAAACAGTATTTTTTAAATCATCATACAAAACAACATCCTGAACATGATTGGGTTGGCCAGTGATCATTTTGGGTAGGCCTACCCGTGCCTAAGTGTCTCCAGTGACATAAGAGGTGAGAGAATAGTCAAGCCTTAATGAAACATCGGCTCCACAGCGCCACACGGAGGTGACTGCCGGCCCTGCCCCAGTCCTTTGACAAAGACCTAGTGTTAATCACCTGGCCAGGCTGTACAATCAAAGTCCTTTGCTTCTCTAACGAGGCGTTTACGGCTAATCCCATTGACTTGGTGAAACACGGTGCCGACAGGCATCCCCACGGCGACCCCCACGCCTCCACCTCCGCGTGACATTCCGTCGTTCTACCGCTCGCCTGATCCCTCCTTTCACTCCCTTCCTTCCAGCCGTTCATCCTCGCGTCCGGGCGTTTTCATCCGGCGTTGTCTCTCTCCCCGTGTCGCCCAGGCACATCCCCACTCTGCCGGTTCGGCGGCTCAGGCAGTGTACGGAACCAAACGCCCACAGCCCCTGCTCTGTTCACGCTGAACGCTGCGCCCCCTCGCCAAGGAGTCTCTCTTTTCAGGCAGATGTAAGCACATTGTTGGCACGGCCGTGCCACCAGAAGGGGCTTATCCCTCGTTCACAAAGTATTTATTTGAACATTTCCGGCCCAGGTTGGGTTTAGGCACTGCCAGTATCTATTACATTAGAGAGAATTCCCCATCCAGGGTTTGGATAAATGTATTTTTTTTTCGAGTTTGCAGCGGATGCCATGTCGATGCATGTTTAAGTCCCGTGCAGTCAAGCATCAATTGGAGCGCTGATGTAATGAATTGGTCCACGGTTTTGACGTTGGGAACAACTACCGCCGCGATGGCTATCCAAACAACAAAGCAGCGCTGCAACCGTAAAACCACAGACCCCCCCCCCCCCCCCACCTTTCCCCAACGGACACATCTGGGAACATTCATACTTAACACGGGAGAGTGATTTCAGCGCTCTCGCTCCTTGTCCAGAACCAGAGGCCGCACATTTTTTACCGTGGCACTTTGGATTGGAATCAGGTTGGCTTGATAATGCGCTGTCGTCTCTGGGCAGGGAGGGGGACCTTGACGGCCGGGTGTGTTTTGGGTGGCTCAGCCGGGAGAAGCCACATGAAGGCACCGCCATTTCCCCACTAATGAGAGGGGAGCGTTCACATGCCGACAGGACCGTCTGGTTCAGCGTCACACTTTATCCATTTACAGTGAAAAGCCTTTCGCTCCCTCTCCCATTCAGTCTCTTTCTCTCTCTGTGGATGCACATCATGCGATGAAAGGCCCAGGCCATTAGGGAGTGTGGCCTTTGGAGCCACTACCGCACGCTGACGGCTTTGAGGAGACAAAGCAATGAGAGGTGCTGTGGGTGTTAGTGTGTGTGTGTTCGTGTCTGTGTGTGACTGTGCGTGTGCGTGTCTGTGTGTGCGTGCGCGACTATGTGTGTGACGTCGGGGGCAGGGGGGTGGGGGACTAGTTTCTCGGCGCCCTAGATGCGGTGACAGCCACCGCCACGGCAGCCCTCCTCCACCTCCTCCTCCTCCTCCTCCGCGCCGCCTCACTTCTGAAACCTTACTGAATGCCGACCAAGCCGGCGTTCAGCCTGGCGAACAGTCGGCGTATCTTTGGGGGGGGGGGGGGGGGGGGGTGCTTGCTGCACCAATTACAGGAGGGAAGCAGCCTAGTTAGCTGTGGAGATGGAGACGGAACGGGCCTGGGCCCCAGAGGGCCCCCTGAACTGGAGCTGCTGGCTGGCTGTGTGGAGGATCTCCTCTGGCTCTGTTCACGAGGCATGCTGAGGGGACCCACGGGGTCTAGCAGCTCCTCCCCGTTCTCCCAGTGCCCCCCCCCCCCCATATCTGCACTCTCCTCCGATCCACTCCCTTCATCACGTCTCCTCCCTAGCTTCCCCTCTTCATCCTTCCCCTCTGTCTCTCTTTCTATCTCTCTCTCTCTCTCTCTCTCTCTCTCTCTCTCTCTCTCTCTCTCTCTCTCTCTCTCTCTCTCTCTCTCTCTCTCTCTCTCTCTCTCTCTCTCTCTCTCTCTCTCTCTCTCCTGTGACTCGGCAGCGTCTCCCTCTGCGCCTCCTTCCCCTTTGTGCAGGGAGCATGGCAGCCAGGAGAGGCCCACTAATGAAGCACCACAGTGGCCCTGGCTCCCCGGCTCCGTTAGCGTTCCCCTCTCATTACCACCGTGGCAGCGCGCCGTATGGATCGGCCCATGCTCACAAATTGGCAGCGGATATGTGCGACCGCCTGTTTGCGCGCGCGAGTGTGTGTGTGTGTGTGTGTGTGTGTGTGTGTGGAGAGGTGA
>JAPMUY010001911.1:70000-72500 GCA_026901105.3 Galaxias olidus
AGACGCCAGCGGCCCCCCCCCTGCATTAGTCACGGCCCTGCCCCAGCCCCAGGACCCCCGACTCTGCCAAGGCTGACACCCCCCCTCCACCCCTCCACTCCTCCTATACATCCCATTCTTCCACCTCGTTCCCTCTCCGCTCCTAAAGCCAGATGACCCCCCCCCCCCCCCCCCTCGCCCTCCACACCTTCCCCCGGCCTCAAAGCTCTGCTGACACTTCAGAGACACCCCCCCCTCCCCCCCGCCCCCGCCCCCACACATATTTGTTTTCATCCGTGGCCGAGCCAGAGAGCCGATGGAAATCGATTCACCCCTCGTGTACTTGCAGCAGTTACTGCTCTCCGGCCAATGAGGGAGCGAAGCAGTTAGTGGAGTCGCTCATCACTCTCCCCTACCAGGGTGGAGGACAGCGCAGCCTTGGGGGGGCGATGGAGAAGGAGGAGGTGGGGGTGGGGGAGAGACGGGGGGAGAGATATAAGGAGAGATGGAGGAGATACTGGAGAGAGAGCGAAAGGGAACCAGGCTTGATTTGGGTTGGCTTTGGCAGGACGGACGGCCTCTGTAGAGCCGCACAGCAGACCGAGAAGTGGAGTCAGGAGAGACACACACAGACACACACACACACACACACACACACACACACACACACACACACACACACGGTCTAACGAAGGCAGCGTTTCCCCACGGGGAGAGGGCTATAGGCACTGCAGCTCTCCACTCTCCTATCCGCTCCGAGGAGAGGCAGACAGGGAGGATGAGTGGGATACAGAGAGATGAACTCACGACCAGAAACCTTTTGCTCTACTCAACCTCCAGCCCCAGAGGATGCACACCTGATGTGTGTGTGTGTGTGTGTGTGTGTGTGTGTGTGTGTGTGTGTGACAGTGCGGGGAGTGATTGAGAGAGTCAGACGGCCCGGCAAACAGACTGTCATGCAGAGGCAGACAGAGGGAGAAAGAGAAAAAGGTCTACATGTGTGAGTGACTGAGTGGTGTGGGAATACAGATCAGTCTTCAGAGGGAGGGAAAAAGCCGGATCGTCAAATCCGCTCTTCAGAAGCCGCGCCTCTCCGTCTCTCTCTCTCCCGGCTCTCCCTCTATTGAGTTTGCAGTGTGTCTAAAAGAATCCCTGTCTCGGGAGCTGACTGTGAGTGATGTGCTCCGAGGAAGCTAGGTGCAGGAATAACTGAAATAGCATCAATATTGTAGTGGGGCAGGCAGGGAGGGAGGGAGGGAGGGAGAGAGGGAGAGGCAGAGAGGGGCCGAGGCACGGGTTCATCCTGAGATACGCCGTCGCCCAATGATTCTGGCACGCTGGTGCTCGCTCCTTGGCCCTCTGTCAGCGGAGCATCGGGCCCTGTTCACGTCAGTCATGTCGGGGTCAGAGGGGGCATCAAAGGTGGCCCTGGGAGTCGGCTCAGGAGGATGATCCGCTCCCCACTCGCTCCCTGCACTCCCCCCCCCCCCCCCTGTCTCATCAGGCAGAAAGCCCCACTGTCTCATCCAACCTTCCCCTGGTCCAGACACAACAGAGCGCTCATCTCTCCACGGGCCAGACGCCACATAAGGAGAACTATCAGCCATGACCCCGGGGAGGTCAGAGGTTAACCAGGTCAGGACAAAACAGGGGGGGGGGGTTAAGGGTCGGGGGTCGGAGGGAGCAGCTTCAAAGGGAGCCCCTCCGCCAGCCGGATTTACGGCCTCAGCGTTTTGCTCCGTTACGTAATGTTTATCTGCTCCTCTCTCGGGGAGCGTGGCAGATGAACTTGGAGGACTTGAAGAGGCGGAGGATTAATTTGTGAAAAAGGGCCTCGTCGGAATTAGCGTGCGGATCAAAGGAGGGAGCCATGGGAGCCGCGGCGCGGGGGGACGGGGGGGATCTCTTCGCCGTGCGCCGCCTTCCCACGACAGACGGAAAAAGACATCAAGGCGTTTTCATCCGGAGACGCGTATATTTAGCCAAGCGGAGGGGAGAGAGACCCGAGAACAATGGAGAGTTAAGATATAAGTATATATGTACATAAGCACTTCTAAACATCACCATAGGACCAAGTAAACAAAGGCAGCCGAAGCGAAACGCCTCAAACACACACAGGCATCTCCGCGCGGCTAGGAGCGAGCGTGTGGCGCCCGGCGCGGACTCCACTCCAGCGCCCTGGAAAGGAACACAACAACACCGTGCCACAGGATACAGCAATCACCACAAACACTGCTCTTACCGTCACAGTCGCCCAAGTGGGACACATTGCCCTGTTCAACATCTTGCTCGAACGGCAGTCTGGAGCGGGGAAAAAGACACAGTCATTAATCAGCAGCTACAGTGGCAATACATAAGCCCACATAGAGCCGGTGACAGGCAGCAGAAACAGCAGCAACAGCACAGCGTCAGTAAGGAGAACCACCAATGATACACACATAGGACCAGAGTGCTGTTTACCGCGTGATAACAATCCACCACTGGGTTACTCGTTACTGACTCATCACATGTGCTCTTATTA
>JAPMUY010001911.1:77500-101880 GCA_026901105.3 Galaxias olidus
CACCGGGTGTGTGTGTGAGTGTCCTCGTTAGTGTGTGAGTGTGTCAGTGTGTGTGCGAGTGAGTGTGCGAGTGTGTGTGTGTGTGAGTGTGTGAGTGCGTGTGGCCTTACCGGACCATGGTCCTGACGATCCAGGGCCTCTGGCCCAGAGAGGGCACTGCCTCGTCCATCAGCGGGTGGGTCTTCACAAAGTTGAGCATCTCGTCCGGGAAGGAGTTGGAGGAGTTGAACTTGGAGCCCTGGACAGCACACCCCCCGGGCCTGGGCAGGTGGAGGAGCACACAGAGGATCAGCAGGGGGGCTGGTTCCCACACAGCCAGCGCAGCCAAACAGACACGCGCCGTGCCACCTTCTAGCTGCCTGTTTCCGGCTCCCTACCTGGGCTTGGGGATGAGCTCGTCGGGCACGGGGGTCCAGATGGACTCGGGGGATTTCTGCTCCTTGAACCTGCCCTCGAACACGCCGGCCAGCTGCTCCATGTCGAAGGCACACACCGCCGAGCCGGGGATGCTGCAGCACAGCAGAGGAAGAAGGGGTTGGCAGGCGCACACGGAAAAGACACTGGGGGGGGGGGACTACGAAACCTGGAAAAAGACTTCTAGACAAGGGCTTTTTCAAATCCACGGACATCACGGAATCGCCGACAACACACCACAGAGAGAGACGGAGATGTGGGAGAGAGAGAGAGAGAGACACGCTGAGGATTGAGGAGGAGCGGATGAGACGAGGCAGGATAATAAATAAGAATAGACTCCCAGCCAGGATGTTTGGCAGGGAGGCCCGCGCTGCAAAGGAAAGCTGAGAAATGAGTCACGCCGACCGCCCCTCTCAGAGGAACAATGGTTCCCGGCAGCGGACGCGAGCGCTGCACGCACGCGGCCCCGTTCCAGCACGCTGCCTGAGCAGCGCCTCTCCTCGTCCACAACCTCACACAAAGCCCAGTGACCCGGGGAGGAACATCTGCTCCGAGACCCGGCCAACCAGGCCCTGCACGCTTCACCGAGCCCCCGGCACAGCCCCCACGCCGACCCCCACGCCTAATGGAGTGCAGGGCCACGTTGAGAGCGGTGGCACGGACACGGGGAGTCGCCGTGGAGAGAGATTGGCCCCCGGCCGCGCTCGTTTCCCCGTGCCCTGACCTCCCGGACCTCCCGCTGGGGAGAGAAGCGAGAGGTGTCTCCGTCCGCGGCCGGGGGAGAGGCACGGGGAGAACCCGCGAGGGCTGACTCAGAGCCGGGGCCGGCTGGCCACCGCCGGACGCCCACCCGCTCGCTAACTCACTCACTTCCTCTGCTGCTCCTCCAGCTCGGAAGGAGTGCAGGGACAGAGTCAGGAGAGCCGGCGCCGACAGAGAAGTATCGACGCTTCCCGCCGGCATGGAGGTCGTGACTCATTCGCGGCCCTTTAGGTCAGGGAAACTTGGCGTGCCCCTAGCTTCCTGCTGTTCTCCTTTGATAAGGAGTGGCAGGGTCGTACCGTTCTGGAGGAGACCGGCCCGGAGGCTGGAGATAGGAGAGCATTTTGATAGGGGGGGGGGGGGGGGGGGGGCAGGTCACACCTCAAGGTGGCCCTTGACCCGGTCACATTGTCCCATGGGCTTTCTTGTTTGTCCAGGTAGAGGTGGAGTGAGAGCGCGAGGTCTGGCCAGCAGAGCAGGCGCCCTGGGGACGTGACCCTCTCCCTGGACACTCAACCTCTCTCTTTCCCTGTTTTTTACCTCTCTCTCTCTCTCTCTCTCTCTCTCTCTCTCTCTCTCTCTCTCTCTCTCTCTCTCTCTCTCTCTCTCTATCTCTCCATCTCTCCTTTTCTTCTCAGTGGGCTATATATTTGATTTTACTATCGTGCGCTCACAGCTCCAGCCAGCGATACTTCGGCGCTCTTATCTAACGTCGGCTAACAATACATCAATCTGCATCTCCCTAAATACGTTTTTTGGAGCGATTACTAAACCCTATTTTATATTCCGACCGGCCTCGTCTCCTTCCCTCTTTCCCTCTCCCACGCTCCGGCTCCATCTGGTTTCTTCCCTCCGTCCCGCTGGTGCTGCCACATTCTTTCTCCCGGCCCATTCCCTGACGAGGGGGCTGACTGACAAGCTGTCCAGGCTGAGCGGCGTACGTGTGTGTGCGCGCGCGTGTGTGTGTGCGTGTATGTGTGTGTGTGTGTGTGCTGTGTGTGTGTGTGTGTGTGTGTGTGTGTGTGTGTGTGTGTGTGTGTGTGTGTGTGTGTGTTTGTGTGCGCTTGTGTGTGTGCTGTGGCGGGGAGCTGCTGCTGGGGTTGAGCTCTGTGTCAGACCACATACCCACCGCTCAACCAGCAGGCTGACAGGTCTGTACACTAACGGTACCACCAGTCCCTCTCACACAAGATCCCTATCATCGGCTAGAGGTGGAGGAAGAGGAGGAGGAGGAGGAGGAGGAAGAGGAGGAGGAGGAGGAGGTGGGGCTCTTCGGGTGGACGAGTGTAAAATAGGGGAGGAAGCCCGGAATGAGAATAAAGATGTGGGAGAAAGACAGAAGTTTGTTTTTGTATCCTTTCCTCCTTTCCTCTTAATCCCTTGCACTCTCTTCGGCTACTCCTCTCTGCTCCCTCTGGCTGTTTAAATTCCTGCTATACAGCCACTTCTCCACCTGAGCCTCCCCCGTCTGTCTGTCTGTCTGTGCAGGCCCTAGGGGATGAGGACGCCCTGCAGCCCCCCTCACCGGTCCTGTCCTGTCCTTCAGGTCCCCAGTGAGACGTTCTTCCAGGACAGCAAGTCTAAACCGGTATCGCCAACAGAATCAGGCTTCAAGTTTACCTTCATCCAGCTTAGTTTTGCCCATTTGGAACGTTGCTGTGCCAATCCTCCCAAACAATAGTGTTCTGCCCAGCACAGCAAATGCAGCATGTGAAACCCAAACACCCATCTCATCTGTCTCACTCGGCCCATCTGTCTGCACCTTCTATAACTGAACATCTAGACTGCCTGCACCTTCTATAGCTAAACATCTAGACTGCCTGCACCTTCTATAACTAAACATCTAGACTGCCTTCACCTTCTATAACTAAACATCTAGACTCTGTCTGCACCTTCTATAACTAAACATCTAGACTCTGTCTGCACCTTCTCTAACTAAACATCTAGACTCTGTCTGCACCTTCTATAACTAAACATCTAGACTCTGTCTGCACCTTCTCTTCTAAACATCTAGACCTGTCTTAGCATCTCGCTCTCTTTTTATTCCTTTCTCTCTCAAGTCCACTTCTCCTCCAGTCCCTCTGCTCCCGGACCTCTCCAGCGCCACAGGGTTTAAGTGGAGGGCGCTCAGGCACTCGGAGGAAATCCAGGCGCCGCTTTCATCCCTCCCACATGAAGGGCCTTGGGCGGCAGGGGAGGATGCTGCAAAGACCCACTGCACCCTTAGCGAGAAGCGGCTGACGTCGTGGAAGGCCACGCACAGTAGGCGTGCGTCTCCCCAGGGGCGGTACAACGTATTCCAGGGCTTTAAGTCACAGGCGGCGTCCCGGGGAGCTGCTGTGAAAGCCGAGCGGAGGCCAGACCCCTCTCCACCCCGCACGCCACGGCCAGCAACCGTGCCTACGCCGCGCCACTGTCAGGCTGAGGTTACCTCCCGACTCCCAGGGCCAGCGCCCCCGCTGGGCCCACCGCACGCCGCCAGCCAAAGCAATTTGTCTGGCCAAGGCTTAGCCGGTGTGGTGCTGAGGAGCACGCAGGGCCGCCGGGAGGGTTTTTATGGCTTACCTTCTTCCCTTTCTTCCCTCCCTCTTTTTCCTCCAAGGTTCTCTCTCTCTCTCTCTCCCGTGAATGTTCTCTTATCTTTCACGCTCCCTCCCTGTCTCTCTCTGTCTCTTTCTATTTCTCTCACCCCGTCTCTCCTGTTGTCTATCTCTGGCCCCTTGGAGTCTCCAGCTGCTGATAATGGAGCACAGCAGCAGTCTGCCCAGTCAGGAGTGTGTGTTCAGCTGGCCCCGCTCCCTGACGGGCGAGTAACACTGTTATCCGGGAGCCGTTGTGGGGTGTGTTTGTAACGCTTTCATCTCCCTCTTCGCTCGCCCCCCCCCCCCCAAATCCGGCCACACACACACACACACACACACACACACTGATAAGACTCGGCTGATGAAACACTTTTAACTCCTGGACAACAAGGGGCCGCAGATGTTGTCCATTATGGACTCCCATGTCCTTGAGAGGGTCTCCCTCCCCCTCCCCCCTCTCCCCCCCCCCCCCCACCTTTCCTCCCTCCCTGCCTCCTGCCTGCCAGAACAAGGCCCATTAGGAGTGGAGGATGCTATTAGAGCCGGCGTGAGGTGGGGCTGGCCCTCTGCTGATAAGCATCCTGCTGGCTCCTCTGCATGGCGGACCGCCGGCCAGCCCCTCTTTAGACGCTGGTTTGTATGCAGCACGAGCCCCGCACGGCTTTTATCTCAACAGCAGCACAGCTTACACAAAGAGGAACGGGACGCACGCAAACACACACACACACACACACACACACACACACACACGTGTGGGCGCAGGTGTGCATAAATATGAAAACATGTACACAAACAAACACACGCACACACACACACACACACACACACACACACACACACACACACACAGCAAGCACACACACACACACACACACACACACACACACACACACACACACACACACACACACACACACACACACACACACACACACACACACACACACACACACACACAGCAAGCACAAACGCAGGTTGTTTTGTAATTCATCCCTGCTGCAGCTCTAAATGTCTCTCAGCTGCTCTCCGTTTGCTGTGCCCTCTTTGGCTCTAGAAACATCTTCTCCCTTAATGCTTCTCTTACCTCCTCCTCCCTCTCCTCCTCCTCCTCCTCCCATTCTGTCTTCACCTTTCCTCGCTTCTACCACACCGTTAATCACGTCACCCTTTTTTTTCCCACCCGCCCTGAAGAACGAGCACATGTCTCCACTTACAGTGCCCCTCTTTGCCATTGAACTGGCAAGTCACCTCCCTGTTTGGTGCCCTCCCCCGGGTGCTCAGACGTCTGCAGTGAGCTGTTTCTGGGTTACACAGCGGGACCACCTACTCCTCTCCACTCGGTCGTTTTCCCCATTTCCAGGCCTTTCTCCGAAACAGCTGCGTGGCCCTGTTTTTTTTTGTATCTGAAATGCCTGTTTGCGCGGCTATGTTTGTGTCATTTTGAACCTGTGCACACTGGTAATAAACCTGCTCCGTCGATGTGTTCTTTGAAGGAGGTGTGTTTGTGTGTGTGTGTGTGTGTGTGTGTGTGTACAATTGCGACGTCAAAGGAATGGACTCTCAGTAGGACGTCTTTGTGTCGGCCACTCGCTGTATGTCTGTCTGCGCTGCTTTCTGCCTCATAGCGGGAGCTTGCCAGACTTTCTCTCTGGATCCCCCTTTGTGTGCATTCCCCCTGCTACTGGAAGTGGATGTCCCATAAAAGACTCAGTATTGATAGTGTGTGTGGTTGTGTGCATAAGTGTGTGTGTGTGTGTGTTTGTGTGTGTACGTGTTCTGCTTTTTTATAGATTTTTTGTTTACCTGTTGGAAATTGTAGAGCAGACCCCCACTAAGTTGTACCTGTGGCACGGCATTGTGTGTGTACGTGCCTTTGTGTGGGCGTCTCTCTCTGTGTGTGTGTGTGTGTGTGTGTGTACCTTTGTGTGGGTCTCTCTCTCTCTCTCTCTCTCTCTCTGCATACCATTGTGTGGGTGTCTCTGTGTGTGTGTGTGGTGTGGGAGGGTAGGTATGGGGCTACCTGTTGGCGGGGGTGGAGAACACGCCCAGGAGGATGTCGCGGCCGTGCAGCCTGAGGACGGGGCTGGTGGAGTGCAGCATGTTGAAGTAGAAGTGGGAGTCTCCGGGCACGGAGCAGTTGAGGCGCGCCTTCAGGAAGGACGTCCACTGCTTCTCCAGCACGCGCTGGGAGCCGCCCAGGTCCCGCTTGCACACCCGCGCCACCCGGGACACCACTACCTACACACACACACACACAAACGCACGCACGCACGCACGCACACACACCACACAGGTAATTCAGCAGCAGAAGTGTCACACATACAATACAGTGAATGTACAAAGATTAGGAGGGAATCATTTCCCTCAGCAGTTTTCAAACAGAGGGAGAGATAAAAAGCTTTCCGGCACCAAAGCGGATCATTTGCATGTAATTTCAATGCGCAAAACACCCATATGACAGATCATTGTTTAATAATGTTAAATTTTATATCAATTATTCATGGGAATGTCAGGGCATTTCAAAATTGCCTCTTTGAACAATCGCACTCGGGGTACGGCGATGCCACGTACGTATCCACTTACTCTGAGCTCTGTAAACATGCCCAACCAAAAGCCTTGCACAAGCACATTTCCACAAAAGTGAATTGCTAATATGTTAGATAAAAAGGCTTCTCGCTGCTGTCATATCTTTCTCCACGAGGAGGTACCTTCATTGCCGTAGCGTTCGCTTCTGTCTGAGCGCACAGCGAGACAAAAACATCTCCCGAGTTGTTTGTTGACGCCGGAGTCAGTGGATTAGACGTTCGGCCGCGTAAATACACGGAGGAAAGGTCACGGGAAATGAGTGGGAAACCGCTGATATTGACTTTGGATCATAACAACATCAGGCAGAACACTGAGTTCTACAGGGCAAGCGGTCTGTTCCGGAGATCTCTATCTTTCCAACCCCCCATTCCCAGTGTGGCAGCGTCACCGGTCCTGAACCTGCACACGCTGTCCACGGCAGCCAGCAGCCCAGCCAGCAGGGCCAGTGGAGTAGAGGAGAGGAGGGCTGGGTTGACTAGAGGGGTGGGGCAGGGCGGGGGTGCTCTACCTTCTCCAGGTAGTTGAACTCCATGGCCATCTCCCTGAAGAAGAAGTAGATGTGAGGCCCCCACTCCACGGCACTGACAAAGTAAGGCTCTGCATGGAGAGAGAGAGAGAGAGAGAGAGAGAGAGAGAGAGAGAGAGAGAGAGAGAGAGAGAGAGAGAGAGAGAGAGAGAGAGAGTAATAGTGAAAGATAAAGAAGAGAGCATTCAAGGGAGAGACAAACAAACAAGGTCAAACAGTTGGTTAGTAACCCCACAGCGATCAACAGTGTCTGGGAACCCATTTGATTCTCAGGTTCTTTCCTGGTCAAGATGGACTACGTAGACATTTTGACAACCCCCCGGATATTTAGAACCGTGAACAATGTTGCATTGTATCAAGAATATCAAGGCTGGGAGGCTTGTGGAGCAGATGGTATGTCTCTTGCTGGCACAATGGCCCAGCAGACACCGCAGAGAACACTGTGAGGGAAGGTTTACTCCAGGCCGCTCCTCGACGCCTCCCCTAGAGCCAGAGCCAGACGAGGCCATTGATTGAGACGCGGGTATCGGCGCGGATGGCCAGGGTCCTCTCAGACCCAGCATGCCCCGAGCCCGGACTCAGACAGGGAGCAGAGAGGAGAGGAGAGGAGCAGAAAGGAGCGAAGAGGAGCAGCCAGCTCCAGTGACCCCGTCAGAGGGGGGGGGGGCCGGCAGCCCGCTGACTACAGCCCGCTCTCCACTCACACACATATTGATCTGGGTGCTAAGTGATGTGGACATAAACAGAGCCCCCTCAGACAACACCAACAACAGCAGAGGGGGGGTGTGAATGAGAAGCCTGTGCTATGGCCCGGCGGCGGGGCGGGGAGGGGGCTCACCTCGGAACCACTTGGAGTCATGCTTGACGGTGCGCAGGGCCAGGCTATCGCCGAGGCTACGGTAGATCACCGCGTCGATGGCCAGGAAGTCGGTCACCGTGGCCGTAAACAGGTTCCCCTCTGAAATAGGCAGGCGAAGTCACACACACACACACACACACACCCACGAACACACAAATATAGAAAAATGAGTACACACACACACACACACGCACACACAAATATAGAAAAATGAGTACACACACACACACACACACACGCACACACACCGTACAGACTGGTAAGTATAAACCCTTGACAGCTCCCACAATAGACGGATATAAAAGAGACAATGAAAGTGCCGGGAGCGGTTCCATAACATCGTAATGCGGTCTATCAGCGCTGCGCTGACCCACGACCGACAGGGAACAATGGAGCCATAATCACACCAGAGAATCACCAGGACGCACTAGACCCCGAACGGATGTAGCCTCCTACTTATGGCTAATGTTCAATTAGCAGATTCAATGGGCCCCCATTGTGTTGGCCCCAGAGCTACTTGATTGGATTATGGAACGGGCCGCTGTAAAGAGCGAGGTGGACGGCGCAAACAAACATGGCCGCTCCTCATACCTGCAAACAGAGCCACGTTGGCGTGCTTGGGGTCGTAGGGGCACCGCGCCATCCCGCTGACGGTCTCTCCCACCATCTCCAGCGTGTCTCCCTGCGGACGCCACACACACACGCACACGCACACGCACACACACACACACACACACACACAATGGAGGAGTTGGCGCAGAGCCACAAAGACAGGCCCACAGAGGAAAGGCAATTAGAGCATATTATTATATGCACAACATTGTGATTCACGAGCTGCAATTAGACGCCCGAATTTAAAGACAACAGGAGAGTCCCAGGCTCTCAGGGATAAACGCACTAAGAAACACACGTACACGTACACACACACACACACGTGTGCACACTTAAAATGCAGTCAACTAAAACACAACCACAGGCAAAACACTCAACACGGGCCTGCATTCACAGTTTCAAATGAAATAATTTAATGGTGCCGTTTCATTAAAAGCTATAAATAACGCGCTAGCGTTGCTAACTAGTCCCGGGAGATGAAGAGCCTATCAGGCCCAGGCAGGTGTGCTGCAGGATGTCATTAACGGCTCACAGATAATGGCACAGGTATGCGCCATGTTTGAAATGTGACAGACGGAACTTTACACTTATCGCAGCGCTTTGATACCGAAACCATACCCTGATTTCTTTCTTCTTCTTTTGCTCACTCACTCACGGCTGCCTTCCGCCGTCAGATGCTGTTGAGGAACATTGTTTTGTTTCCGGGCGGTTTTGTCGTCATTAGTATAATTGAAAGGCAGCGAGGGGGGGTCGGCATGGAGGGCAGGTAGTGGGGTGAGGGTTTGGTTTGGCCCCCGGGGCAGCCAGCGTGGGTGTGTCACGCTGTGAAATGAGTGAACGGTGAAAAGGAGGGGGCCGGCTGTTAAAACCCCAGGGTGCTTTCCTTTCAATGCATCTTTTTTTTTAAAGGAAATCGGGGGGGGGGGGAGACAAGTTATTCGCAGATGCTTCTCAACGCTAACAGCCTTTATCGCGGCGACGGCTGACAAACAAAACCCTAACAAGTGGCACACCCGGAGAAGAGGACGGCTTTGAAGCCTCTCCGTGAACACAAGGCTCCGACGTAGATGACACCCAGCGAGGCGAGGGAAATGGCGCGCGCCGAGGAGAGCGTTGCATCCCAGCGGGTGCCTTTTGCCAGCGCGCCGTTTATCAACGACGCCACACCGATCATTAGGCCCGAGGCACGGCTGGACCACTGACAAGTTCACCGCGGCACGGCTCTGTTTGGCCCGCTAATGAGTGTGTGTGTGTGTGTGTGTGTGTGTGTGAGTGTGTGTGCGTGTGTGCGAGTGTGTGTGTGTGTGTGTGGGGCTGGGACTCCTGGCCGTACTCACGGTGTAGTTGGCGCACAGGGGGTTGAAGGCGTTGGTCCCACAGACGAACAGTCCCCCCGGACGGCTCAGCAGCACTTTGATGAAGTTGCGGCACTCGTCCTGGTCGGAGAGAGAGAGAGAGAGAGAGAGAGAGAGAGAGAGAGAGAGAGGGAGAGAGGGAGAGAGAGGGAGAGAGAGAGAGAGAGGGAGAGCGAGAGGGAGAGCGAGAGAGAGAGAAAGAGAGAGAGAGAGAGTGTGAGTAATGGAAAAGTTGAGGTGAAGGGAGAGAGGAGGACGGGCGGACCGAGAGCACACAACAGAGACAAGACTTCTCCTTTCTCGGAATGATCCCAACCGCTCGGCGAAACGAGGCTTTTCCAATGCCTGATGGGTGGAATTATCACACCATTACCGGTGTCAATCACATGGGCGCCCAGTCTAAAGTCTGAGAGTCGACAAAGCCCTGCGGAGGCCTCCGACTGACTGACACATGGTAATCCCCGCCCACCTCGGGGTTCCGACATCAGAGTCTTACCACAAACACCAGGGCGAAATGTGTGTGTCTGGGTGATTCCGTACACTCGTTGATTAGCGGAGCAGCCGAGGGCGGGCTGAGGAGGCCAGTCCACTCACACCGAGCAGTCTTCCATGGCCATGTATAGTCCTGTGGCGCGCCCCAGCACCTGTGTGTGCAGTGAGTGAGTGGTGGGCTTTGCACGCGTACAGTATATCCCCCGTGGAGCGCAGCCAAGCCTGCCTCCCCCTTCAGCCCCCACTGTCCCCGCCAGCGTGGCACCAGCGCAGTGACCCCCTCTCCCACCTCCGGCCCACAAACACACGCTCACACACACACACACACACACACACACCCAGGAACGCGCACAAGTGCACAAAGACACGCACAACCATGCACACACGACTACACTCACACAATCAAATGCACAAGCACACCCCCTCCCCAAAACACACACACACACACACACACACAGACGCACGCACCCACAACTATCCTCCCTGTGGCACAGCCAGAGGGGGTCCAATTCAGCACCACTGATGTCATTGGAAGGAGTTGGGGCGCTGATGAGGGGCGAGCATTTAGAGAGGGGTAGACAGAGGGGTGGGGTGGGGTGTGAGTGTTATTCCAGATGCTACCCCCCCTCCTCTCCCCGTCTCTCCACCCCTCTCCCACCAGGGTTCTCATTTTTCAGTGGCCAAGCAGCCAGCCAGCTAGCCAGCCAGCCAGGCAGGGGGCAGGCATGCAGGCAGACAGGCAGGGGGCCGGTGGTGGGGGGGTGTAGACCGAGGAGAGGGGAGAATTCCTCACGCCATCGCCGCACAGGACAGACACATGATTGACAGGCGAGCTGGCCCCCCAGCTCACCGCCTACTAATTCAGCAAGCGTGTGCGAGGAGGCCGGGGGGGGGGGGGGGGGAGGAAACCGGGGCCTCCGCTCATTTTCCTGTGCTCGGGAGCCATTTATGCATGTGTGCCTCTCCGTGGTGGGGCGTTCGCTGGAAGCCGAGTGCACAAAGGCTGACAAGGAGCGCCGGTAATAATGGCTGTGGGCTCACAGTGGCGGCGTCTCGGCGATGGCGGAATGGTAAACACCTCCACGGGGGGAGAGCACAGAACCTCCGCCATCAAATGGTAATGTGGGCTTCTGGCACGGCTCCCCTTCTCTACAGTAAACGATACACAGGATGATTTCAAAGCGGGGTTTGAATGGCGTGTGTGTGTGAGTGTGCGTGCGTGTGTGTGCGCGTGCCGCCTCTCCCGTCAGTGCCGGTTGATCCGCTCCGTTTTTTTTTCCGGAAGGGCTTTTCAGCCACGCAAGTGACGTGACTCGACACGGATTCCCTTTCTTTTCAAATCCGTCCGGAGCCAGCGGAGAAACGCGTCTGTCCCCTTTCCACTGAATCCATCCATATTAAATCTAATCCATCCATTGAATCAATCCATCACTGTGGAACGGCACGGGGGCCACCGTACACTGTATAATAATTTAATTAAACATGAAACGCGGCGGATCAATGATGATTTCAAACGTCAGGCGTTACTAAACACATTCATCCAAATCCATTTAGGGCCGACAGAAGTGTCTCCCTGGCGGTCTGTCTCACTCCCCCTCCTTCCACTCCCCTCTCCCCTCCCCTCCTCTCTCCCCCTCCCTGGCTACCTGGGCGCTGTCCAGACAGAGGGCCACCTGGGTCGGCTGGCAGGACGTCTCCACACCCAGACCATCACACACACTCAGGGTGGCGTGACTCGGAATTATTTATCCAGCCGAGCCAGATACATTACACAGTGACTGCCCCCTCCTCCTCCTCCTCCTCCTCTTCCTCCTCCTACTGCGAAAGCAAGCATGTTTGTACAACATAAAGCGCACAGCATCAGGGAGGTCCGTGTTTATTTGCGCGTCTCTGTCTGTGTGCTTCAACGATCGCCCCTACACGGTCAGAGGACTTTCCCAGTGCGGGTCCTATTCCCAGGATCAGCCCGGGGAGCTTTCCCTGCAGATGTGGACCGGAGCGCCGAGTGCATTCCTGGGCCCGCCGAGTTCCCAGCACGGCCTCACCGGAGCCCGCCGGAGCCTGGAGACATCCGCTCACTGAGGACACCCCTTTTCCCAACCCCTTCCTGCTCCGCGGCCATCTCAGCCCCCCCCCCCAGCCCCCCACCCCCGCCCCCCCTCCCCCCCACGTACGTTCACAGAGCCCCTCTCCTCATTGAGGTGTGTTTATGCAGGAGTGACTAGGGCTACCAAAACAAGTTGACTCTGTCACAGGAGAGGGATCGATGTTGCACCGTGTGGCTCTTCCTGAGCGGTACAGCAGAGCAGAACGTTGCTGTGGCCTGCTTTAGCTATCACCGTCCACCCCCAGCCATCTACGGCAGTGTGTCGGGGGGAATACTTAGCAAGCAGCTCCTCCAAACCTGGAAGGTTTTCGTAGCATGGCTGACTGGTCCCGTGATCACAGCGACCAGGGAGAGGAGACGTGCCTCTTCCAAGAGCTCGGACTGAGCCAAAACTCCCACACACATTGACGCACACACACACACACACACACACACACACACACACACACACACACACACACACACACACACACACACACACACACACACACACACACACGCACACACACAGACTGCACAAATGGCCAATCACAAATGGTGATCCTTGACTCTGTACATGAGCAGTAGGCCTGTTTTTTCCAGGCAAAACTCTGACTCAGATTCTGACCTGAATGAGAGTGACTTGGCGAGCGTGCGTTAGCATGTGTGACTGTGTGGGAGGGGACAAATGAACAGCAGTGCAAAATGAGCACAAATGTGCTGTAAGGGGCTCTTACTCAGCATGTTAAAGCTAATCCACGTCTTCTCCTGTGTCTGCCTGATGCTAACACTGAGTGAACACACCGCAGGGCTAAAACATTACCCTAGGAGGAGGGGAAAGAGAGAAAGAAAGAAAGAAAGAAAGAAAGAGAGAGAGAGAGAGAGAGAGAGAGAGAGAGAGAGAGAGAGAGAGAGAGAGAGAGAGAAAGATATATATAGATAGAGAGAGAGAGAGAGAGAGAGAGAGAGAGAAAGAAAGAGAAGGAAAGAAAGAAAGAAAGAGAGAGAGAGAAAGAGAGAGAGAGAGAGAGAGAGAGAAAGAAAGAAAGAAAGAAAGAAATGAGAGAGAGAGAGAGAGAGAGAGAGAGAGAAAGAAAGACAGGAAGAAAGAAAGAAAGAAAGAAATGAAAGAAAGAAAGAAAGAAAGAAAGGCAGGCAGTAAAGCCAGTAAAGAAAGTATGGCCCAGTACATGCAGAGAGGCCGAGCGAGGTGGGGAATGGCCCGGGCAGCAGCAGCAGCAGGAGCAGAGAGGTGGGCCGAGCGAGGTGGAGAATGGCCCGGGCAGCAGCAGCAGCAGGAGCAGAGAGCTGGGCCGCCATGTGACTGGCCTCAGCTCCCCAGTGGAGGCATGCAGCCCTGTCCTTGACCACTACACTTAACCTGGATTCCTCCAGCCTGGAGCGAGGCCTGGCCACCCTGCTACAGTGCCACGAGTGGGAATGGTTCTCTGCGGCTAACCAGCAGCCAGGCATGTCCACCGGGAAGCTTATTAGACTGACGCAAAGGCTTTGGTTTCACTGTGTGGAGTCATTACATTGTCTCAGTTTATCTAACCTGCAGGTAAAATGCAATAGAAACCACCGTAACCAGCTCCTGTATAAACATATCGTTAGGTTGTATTTACAGTGGAATAACAGGAACAAACAACATTCATGGTTACCATGTGGAGTCCTTCTAGACTATACAGTGCTGTAAGATGGTTTAGAGGAAACATGTTCACAACTTTAACCAGATATTAACGTAAGTTATTATCAGATACACGTGCATCGATGAAACAAAAGGCAACAGAACCACAACTGTGGGCAGTCGGCCTTGCTGGTTAGTTTCAGCTGAAACGCAGCCTCCCTCCGAGGGCGACTTTGACACGCTATTGATCAAACTATCCCACTAAGTGCCCCGCAGAACAATGCAAATCTGCTCTTTAAAAACGTCCACATGGAATTTCCTTTGTTTGCATGGCGGCCATGCCCATGTGCCTTGGCACGGCGCCAGCCCCGGGGAGAGACTGGTGCTGCGTCTGGCTGTCTGGCTGACGCAGAGCCGTCCCCGGGGTCAGGACACAGGGGGAAGGAGAGACGGAGAGGGGGGGAGGAGGGACGCGACGGAGGGAGTGCGGCAGGGGAAAAAGGGAGAGAGAGAGTTGATGTATTTTTGTTTTGCAATGCAGACACACGGGCATGCGCACATTCGTCTGCATCTCACTAGACAACATGGAGGCTCCGGTTATACCTCCGGGAGGGAGAGGAGGCAAGGAATTAGGATATTGAATTTCCCACCCAATTATAAGACTATGCCCTTTCTGATCAACCAGCCAGAAACATTTAATTACAAAACCAATTATGGTGGTGGCAAATGTATCACATCTGACACAACCATCCCGGGAGCAGAGCAGGACATTTTACAGGGGCTGAAGTGAGGGGAGGGTAGGGGGGGTGCTTTGTTGGACTGGGGGAGGGGGGCCAGCTGAGGGAGGAGAGGATGAAAAGAGTGGGTGACAGGGAAAAAAGGCTTTTGTGTGTGCACGTACGTGTTTGTGTCCGTGTGTGTGTGTGTGTGTCCGTGTGTGTGTGTGTGTGTGTGTGTGTGTGTGTGTGTGTGTGTATGTGTGTGTGTGTGTGTGTGCCAACGTGTGTGTGTGCAGGTATCAGGCTCATCAGGGGCTGGGAGGCCTTCTCTCTCCCCTCCCCCCTGGTTCTCCCTGAGGGCTGGCAGGTGAGACACACAGCTCACACCTCCCCATGCCTCCCCTTTTACACACACATACACACACACACACACACACACACACACACACACACACCCACACCCTCCTTTGTCCCCTTCTCCCCCTGGTCCCCATTGTGTCTTTGTCTCGCTTTGTCTCACACAGATTTGATGTCAGGTGTTATTTTTCAGAGTTAAATCAGGCTTCTTCTGGGTTTTTTTTCAGGCCTGGAGGCGAGGAGGCGATCCACCCTGCCTTCTCCCACGCAGACACCTTTCAATAAGGGGGAGCAGGAAGAACGCTGTTTGAAGTCTACCAGGAGGGCTGCTCATCTACGCTCTGTGTGTGCGTGTGTGTGTGTGTGTGTGTGTGTGTGTGTGTGTGTGTGTGAGAGAGCTTAGGAGAAAAGGCGCCGCAGAGTGGGTGTGTGTGAGAGATGGCAGAGGTATTCATGCGTGGGCTGGTGGCCACAGGGACGTTTGCCCCAGCTCCTCTGCGTTTGGTTTCCAACGCCCACCGCCATTTTGTGAGGGCACAGTAACCTGTCCAGCAGGATGCCAATATTCAACAATGCCATGCAAAGGTCCTAAATTATTCTGAAGTGTGTGATTGTGTGTATGTGTGTGTGTGTGTGTGTGTGTGTGTGTGTGTCTGTCTGTCTTGAGAGAGCAGAAACAGTAGGCTGACACACGGTGGTACGCCATCTCCAGGCGGTGCCAGCGGGCATGCCAGTCAGACAGCTGGCCCAAATGAACAAAGGCCCCAGGTGGCACCGTGCGCCATGTCAGAGGCAGAGAGACCGACAGAGAAAGAGGGGTAAAGAAAGAGGGAGGAAAGGTTTTCAGGACTCACCTCGTGCTTGCCTTTCATCCGACAGATCCGGATGTCGTTCTTATTCGACTCCCACGTTCGCTTCTGGGGCCGAGACAGAGACAAGACGGTTAGCCACCCGGTAACGAGGCGGAGACGGCTGCTCATTGGACGAGCCTTACCTTGCTGTAGAACATCTCGTCGCCCGCCACGTTGTCCAGCTCCACGCGGAAAAGGTCATCCCTGGCAGACACACAGAGCACGGTGGTCAGTGAGCGCACGGGGCCCTACCTAACCCAGCCTCAAGGCCTCTGGTGAAGCTCCTGGGTGTAGGACTTTATAAAAGCAGTCAGCACGATATGATTTCTTTAAGACTACATTAAACCAGTCAGTACAGTATTACTCTAACTATTTAAGAGCTGTCAGTATGATAATATTCTTTTAGACTTAGAAAAAACAGTCAGTCCAATACAATTCTTTAAGACTACATAACACCAGTCTGTACAGCACGATTCTGTAAAAAATCAGTCAGTACAGTATTATTCTGTATTACTATTTCAAACCTGTCAGTACAATACTATTCTTTAAGACTGCATAAAACTAGTGAGTACAACACGATATACAAGACTATTTCAAACCGGTCAGTACAGTATTATTCTGTATGACTATTTCAAACCAGAACAACATACTGTATATTGTATAAGTCAGTCCAGTATTATTGTGTGATATAGTGGGAGATTAGGAGGAGCCTCTGCATAATGCCATACATTCCTCACGGTAAGGATGATGCATTGGAATAGGAATCACGGCCGTCACATTCCCGCCCGCCTTTGTTTCTCGTTATTGCCGTTGACTGGCAGTATTGTGTTTGCCGGGAGGCCTGCATTTTTCAAACCTCCCCTATTCACGGGCTGAAATGAATTGAATTAATGGGCGATTTAATCAAAGCCCTTTGCACGCGCTCCGATCCCACCCGTTCCTTCTGTTCCTCCCCTCCCCCCTTCCGGCACGAGGCGCCGTACCAGACCACGGTGCGCCGTCAGGGCATCGCGCTCGCGCCGCTCAGAGCCGCGTGCTGTTCTCCTCGGGCTGCTAACGCCGGGGCTAACTGGGCCGTGACCTTGCCGAGCCCTCGACACGCGTGGCATCTGAATGGGGGGGAGCGAGGAAGCGTCTCTATTGATCAAGGCCGCGGCGGTAGGGGAATGGTCGGGGAAGGCAGGCCTCTCTCCGGGTTGCAGCAGGCGGCCTGGCGGAGCCGCTAATCTGTAAATCGGCCGTGGCTGTGTTATTGCAGCAGTATCGATCTTATCTGCTCTGCCTGCCGTCTGTGCAGCACCTTCCTCCCTCGCCTCTAGTCCCTCTCATCAGCGGGGCAGCTTAGCGCAGGAGCGCACGCTTGGACAGGCGGATCGTATGTGTGTGTGTATGTGTGTGTGCGGGGGTGTGTTTTTGATGAGGCAACGGGTATGCCGAGCGCTAGCTCGCCGCGTCGCTGAATTATTCACTCCCGCCTCCCAACAGTTTGTTAAAAGATTCCCTGTCTGGGTTTCTCCGCTTGCGAGGCCAGACAGTGGCTAAGTGGCCGGGCTGGAATTACTACGCGCTGCACACACACACACACACACACACACACACACACACACTGCTCCACTGCTTCACAGTGGGAAGGGGGTCACAGTTTAAGCCGGCTACAAGCCGTCGAGTTAGGGGCCGGGAGTGAGGCGTGTCCACATGCAGACTACCACGTCTCTGTCCATGGTCGACGTACGAGAGAGAGAACAGGCTCGCCAGCCAGGATGGAGTAGAGGGTAGAGCTGCTGTTGCTGCCTGATGTAAAGGAGAAGCTAGCTACAGCCGGTTTTCTTTCTTTCTCTCTCTCTCTCTCTCTCTCTCTCTCTCTCTCCGTGTTGCAGTCGTCTTTGCGGTGCAGAAGCCCTAGGCCTGTTTATGGTGTGGTGTTACCGACGTTGTTTATGTTCCAGGATGTTCGCGCGGCCGGAGCAGGCCATGAATTGCCGTGACAACCGCTCCGAGTTCCACTCACCGGCATTTGAAGAGCAGCAAATTAAGTTAACAGAAATATGTGGTCGTATATGCGTTCGTGGCCTGGCCATTTTTATTTATAACTGCAGTGGAAAAAAAAAACGCTCTCAGGCCAACAACAGCTATCGTGTGGACTTTCTAATAAGTTGAGAGGTTTTTCATTTCAGACACTCAAAAGCCGAGCCCTTTCCTAAGCCCCTATGGGTGGACCGGCAGTGACTTTGCAGCAAAGCAACTTCATAAAGAAAGTCTCACAAATAGAATAACTATTAACGGGGGCAGCTTTACACTGATTATATCGCAGTCCGGACAGTTTTCCTGCTGACGAAGCTGGAAGCCCTGTGGGACTGTGTCCGCTGTCTGGACTCTCTCCCTGTCCTGCTTGTGCCCTAGATCCTCACTCAGATGCCCATCTCTACGACCAGCTGTCCGCCATGAGTCACCTGACCCCCCCCCCCCCCCCGACACGACCCCCGATGACCACCTCCCAGTCTCCGGCCGACCTGGCAGGCAGTCAACTCCCGCTCCCTCTCCGACCCTTAATGGAGAGACTGGAGATCCTCTTAACGCGCATCACAATGGGAACAATTAATCAGAAGTTGGCAGCGCTTCCCCGGGTCGTCCCGTCTCGGGGTAAACACACTTCCGCGGGCTTGCATTTTGCCCGGATTAACATCAGTCTGTGGCTGTCTAAGGCCGTGGCGTGCAGCGTCAGAGTATCACAGAGGCACATGCTGAGCGTATATCCTCTATGCAGAGGGAGGCTTAACGTGGCTAGGTGCTTACCCTATCTGCCACCGGTGCAATGGAGGCTCTGAGAGGGGAGGACAGTGTACTACGCCGCGCTCAGCGGGCGCTCCGGGCCAGGATTTAGCAGCGCTGGCAGAATGAGCAGAACCTATGCTAATGGGACAGGCCGTGGGTCCGACCGGAGCGCTTATCAGAACCCGGCACTCGGCGCTGGGTTTCAGGAGGCTCACCGCACCTTTACACCTTTCAAGTCGCCGCTTCTCTGCGGCGCTCTACGCTCACTCACAAACACACACACACACACACACACATACACACACACGAGTGAAGCCAACACACACTCACTCACAAACACACACACACACACACACACTCACTCACTCACACACACACACACACACAAACACGCACACACGAGTGAAGCCAACACACACAAACACACACACACAAACATATGCACACACACACACACACACACACGCCTTCCTTGCTGACAAATCCCTCGCTTTCCACTCAGATCACAGCGGAGACAGCCTTAAACACTGCTATTAGCCACTACTTGTCCAGAAATATATAACTAAACGCACCAATGTTCTGCGTTTTCCTTCCTCTCCTGTCAGGCCAACTGCAAGGCTAGGATTTCATCATCATCCAGTTCACTGAGACATTCGCATTTGTTTACCTATTCCTATTCCCATAAAAGTGGCTGTAAATTGGAAAAACCGCTGTCAAACTGTCTGACGTCCTTGGTTCCAATTTATCAGTGACCTGCAGGCAACGTTTTTTTACAGGCTTCTGGCTATCTGTCTTCGGGGCTTATTTTTGGGGTATTATTCCACTGTGTAGCCAGAGTGGCTGGGAGCAGCCTCCGTGGCTTTGCCAGAGTCTGACATATTTATTATGAAGCCCCAGTATGGGAGGCTGCAGAGCAGTCGGAGGAGAGCAGAGGGCAGGGTACGGGTCATTTCCTGGACCACTGTGGGGTTCTTTATATTAGTCCTGTCGACTACGACGCCACTGCAGGAAATAACCACAGCCATATGTGCACCGCTGCATGGAGCTCTGCGAGCGCCCCTTTAATATGGCTGCAGCAATGTTGCGTATCGCCGCAGGACAATATTGTTCCTGTAAAAGGTTGCCGATTTATGTTAGTTTGCGTGCAAGCTGAGGTTGGCTCCGGCATGGCGAGAATAGACAACAAACGGGCATGTGTGTGTGTGTGTGTGTGTGTCTGAACGTGGTCAATCCCTTGTGTGACTCGCAGCCCCTCCCCACCCCACCCCATCCCATGTCCTTTTGCCTGGACAGTCCCACAAAAGAAGCCTGCTTGCTGAAAGCCGTGGTGTGTTGAGATGTGCGGTGAGTGTACCTGGCGCCCACGTAGAGGGTCCGGTTGACCTTCAGGATCCTCTGGATGTGGAGAGGCTCCTGCCTCAGCGAGGACCGATGGGGTCGTCCCAGAAACACCGGGTGCCGCCTCACCACTGCGGGACGACAGCTGGGGTTAGTGCGTGTGTGTGGGTGTGTGTGTGTGGGTGTGAATTTACTTCCCAGTTTTGTTTTTTTCTGATAGAAGTGAGGGGACAGGGCAGAGGAGGGAGGGAGAGAGCATCCGTCTCTGAGTAAAGCCTGGACACAGCTACACAGAGGACCCAGAGGACGCCTTAACCAACGCAGAGCAGGGTGACCTGTCATTAGCCTGGGCTGCAGAGAGTGACTAGGAGAGCTCTATTTCTCCCCTGGCTGTCCCTCTGCCCTGTCCATCTCCGTGACCATCTGACCCCTGTCCTCCCCCTCCTTGTCCGGCCATCTCAGATAAGCCTGTTCCCCCCCCCCCCCCCCCCCCCCCCCCCCCCCCCCCCCCCCCCCCCGGGGATCGACAGCACGGCGGGCCTTAACTGAGACAAAGTGGGTTACCTCACTGATACCCAGGGAAGGCTCTGGATTCTGCTGGGACGGCTCCATCGATAGTATTGAGCTGGGATCAATGTGGGGCTGCTGTGCTCTGGATATGGAGACTACATGTCTGAGTGTCTGAGTGTGTGAGTGTGTGTGTGTGTGTGTGTGTGTGTGTGTGTGTGTGTGTGTGTGTGTGTGTGTGTGTGTGTGTGTGTGTGTGCGTGCGTGAGAAAGAGGGAAAAGGAGCCGACCTAGATCCTGACATCGCCCCCCAGCCCAGGGCTCCCTGAGCCAGGCCCCCCACTCAGCCCTCGCGGTGTGGGAGCCAGGTCAACACCGGCCGACCCTCCCTTCCCCCTCCCTGACCTCACGCCTTCCCCTCCCCGCGTGACACCTCCAGAGTGGGCTAACACCCCACACATCACACCCGGAGCTGTGTGTGTGCGTGACATGGAACGCGGGGGACGGAGAGTGAGAGAATAAGCGAGCGGGGGAGGGATGAAAAGAGAGCGAGAGAGGGGCCTACCTTCCGTGGGGATGAAGTTCAGGGGCCCCGGCTCCTCCGGGAACGCCGCTCTGGCCAACTGGAGCAGCCAACACAGCAGGAAGACCGAGGGTGCGGCCAAGGTCGTCATGGCAACGGAATGCAGGCTCTGTGGGGAATTGAGAGGGGGGGGGGAGTGAAAAGAGAGTGAGGCCGTTAGATTAAGCCGTGCGGTGACAGAGCTCTTTGCGCGCACACACACACACACACACACACGCGCACACACACACACGCGCGCGCACACACAAAGTGATGCCCTCTCATAGCAGCGCATCACTTACTGACTGACGAACGGTCCTTCCAGAGTGATCTCTCTGTATTCCGGCAGCATCTCACCCACTCTGAGCCGATGGGCAGAGAGATAGGGAGACGGAGCGAGAGCGATGGAGCCATCAGTGATGTCCAGTCAGCTTTAATAGCCGCTGGTTCACTGTGGCCGGCCCACCGCACATCAGACGCACCGGGGCCAATGACACGCCAGACAGAGGGGGCAGAGAAACAATGACACAGTCATGGGAGGAGGAGGAGGAGGAGGAGGAGGAGGAAAAAGACAAGGGGGGGTGGAGGAAGAGAGAGGGAAGGAAAAGAATGTGCCGAGAGAGGATTCAAGAGCAAGGGAAATAAGGGGAAGAGAATAAGGGAGCAAAGGCTTGTTTGCTCTATTAAATCATCCCCGTCAATGCAAATCGCATCAGTGGCGGTTGGGTAAACGGCGGCAGGTATGTTTTTACCGAGCAGCGCCGCGGCTCGGGTGGCGTGGGCAAAGTGGCGAGGACGTGTGAAGCACTTTGGAACACAAGCGACGAGCCAAACGAAGTTAGCACACTTAATCCATCAGGAAAATGACTCCTGCACTTGAGAGGAGGAAGGCTCGGGTAAATTGCTATTGACTGTTGTCGTGAGGCCCAGTGCAGCTCATATTATTTCCTGTTTCTCAGATGTTAGTTTGAGTTTTTGTTTGGCATAGGCAGCTAATGTTTAATGAGCCTGCTCTGTGGAGGACTGACTGTGGGGGTTTTGGGACAGAGTATATTGTCCAGGCTACTGGATAGGAACACGTTTGAATTATTTGTTTATTTTGAATGATTATTATATGTATTTTTTATTCTTTACCTGCCTTGTGAACAGGGCACTGCTGCAAAAGAGACATAGTCTCAGTCAGTCAACCCCTTTATAAATAGACAAATAACAATAAATACAAATAAAAAACTCCAAAGTCGCGGCCAAAGAGCTGGCTCTCAGTGCTTGGGCAGCCTTTCTCCACTGGCGCTAATGGTGGGTGGCAAACGGGCCCTCTCTCCGCTCTGCCTGGCTTCATCTCTGCTTCCATGATTAGCACGACGTTCTTCCTCCCAGTGATAGCCCCCCGCTTACGATGGTACGGTTTCTCTGAGAGCATTCTAGAAACACATGAAATCCGCCACTTAGTCTTCCAACTTTGACTGTCACGACCAGCTCGATCAGCTTGTGCAAATCTCTATGAAAACAAGTGCACGAGGTCTTTAGTCGCAGCCACTGCAAACACAACCGTGCACCGATGTAGCCAGTCGCTATTTGACTGCACGGGAGTGAATTTCGTTATTCAAAGAAAACCCTTTGAGATTTGACTGCGGCCACAAACAAGTCACACGGGGGCCAATGCAAATGACGACACGTCCCGTCGTCCTCTCCGTGCTGGAGGCTCTGCTTTACGCTTTGCTCTCGGTGAGACGCGCACACAGGCAGCCATTGTGGAGCCGACGCTATAATTAAGTCATTGACACACCCTTATCGGGACATATCATCTGGATGAGGCATTTCTCAAGTTCCCCTCAATGATGTGGGGACACGAACAGGGCCATTTGCTAATTGCTTAAAAACGAAACCGCACAATTTCAGGAGGCGGTGAGGGGCAAGAGTCATAAAGATAAAGAGAAATGCCAATGAACAATGAAGAGAGAGAGAGAGAGAGTGAAAGAGAGAGAGAGAGAGAGAGAGAGAGAGAGAGAGAGAGAGAGAGAGAGAGAGAGAGAGAGAGAGAGAGAGAGAGAGAGAGAGAGAGAGAGATAGGCCGGTGAGATGAGATAGAAATGATGGGGGAGCGAGAGAGAGAAAAAAATAAAAAAGAAAAGAAAGCGAGCCAGGAAAAAGAGATAAGTCACAAGTCACAATTACCAGCCAGAGATTCCATTGTGTCTTTTATTAATAATGTATGATTAAACGTCAGGCTGCACGCATTTGATTAGCATAACTAGAAACCGAAGGCTATAGGATTTCATGGGACAAGTAGCTAAGTAGATACAGGAGAAGCCCGGGGGCAGAGCGAGTGTGTATGGTTCCATGCCAAAGTGTTTCCATAATTATAACAAATGGCTGCGGCGGCGTGTGCTACTCAGGGAGCAGGCCTGGCCCTCTGCTACCAGCCGTACAGCGCCATGGCCTCCTCATTGTTCTGCTCACCAAAAGTGCTCCGTCTTCAAACCAAAACCACTGCCTTTCTCCCTCTGCCCAGTCAACTTTCGGCTATATATGGCATTCCCTGCAGTGCCTCCACCACTCCACCGGGATATACACCAAGCCATTAATTTGTCCATTCCCACCGACGGACAGATCAATGTAATTACAGACGTCCGGGCAGGTAATTTCCTAAATAAAGTCATTAAGCGATCATTTAGCTGCCAAGGAGGAGGAGGAGGAGGAGGAGGAGGCGGAGCGAGCACAGTGGCCAGCGAGGGGGCCGGCACTGATGACTGGGATAACAAATCACTGGAGAAATCAATGGCGCGTCTGAGGCCCTAATGAGGAGTGATGCGCCCGTGTTGGACTGGAGAACAGAGAGGCGACAGGACAGGAAATGGTTTGGGAGGAGAAGGGGGGGGGGGGGGATGGCGACACGTGGAATGCGGGCGGCACGGACTCGGTGACAAGGTAAACAAAGAGAGTGACCCGCGCACTCCCTGGATGATTAGCATGCAAATGGCAGGGCCTCTCCGAACGATCGCCCCCCCCCCCTTCCTGCCTCGTTGTGGTTGTCGTCGCCTCGCTCTCTCGCTCTCCCTCCGTCTCGCCCTCTGCTAGCCTTCAGCCTCGCCTCGCCGCCCATGTGTACTTTGAGAAAGTGGTTTCATTACATAGCTCTGAGACACTCACACTATAAATCACGCTCGCGCTCGAAAGCTGGCCAAGATTATGCATGTCCTAGATAAAGCAATGGTAATGAAACAGCGAGAGAGAGAAAGTAATGTAGAGATAGAGGCAGCCGCATTAATGGGTACAATGTGCTCGGGTGTTTGTTACAATTCTCCGTTGCCAGAAATCGACAATAACTATGCAGACTAGTGGGCATACTGAGCAGTGTCATAGATGACTCACG
>JAPMUY010001912.1:2500-10239 GCA_026901105.3 Galaxias olidus
CACACACACACACACATACAACCCAAACCAAAATAGCAAATGCAACCCCTATAAACTCAGTGAGGGGAGAGAGGGGTTAACGTAAGAGTAGAAGAGCCAAGCGCTGTCAGAACACAGTGTCAGAACGCAGTGTCTGGGGTCAGTTTGGGGGTAATAACCATTGTGTGTGTGTTGGTGTGCACGTACGATGGTGTGCGTATGTGTGTGTTTTTGTGAGGGTGGAGGGGGGTCTGGCGTGTCTCCACTGCAGCTGGAGTGGACTGCTCTTGGTGCCAGTTACCATCCTAGGGACCCACTCAACCACACACACACACACACAGAAGCACACAGTAGTCCAGTCCGTGACCTCGTCAACCTTCCTGAATGAAGCTGGATTCAAACAGCCTTGAATAGCGACACACACAAACGGCCTAGACCAATCCACTCTGTTTGCAAACCGCTGTTAATCCCATTCATGTGAGTGCAGTTAAGGCCAGCAGTCAGCAAACAAACGGCTGTGTTCTGGTCGGTCTAAAAGCTTATTGACAAAGGAATTAGACTTAAGCATGGAAGCATGGAAGGCTTAATTAGGCACTCAGGCAGCATTATTCATGCTTTTTATTATTGGTATTAATTATGTAAAGCATTAGCCACAATAGCATTATATTTGTGCTTAATAGGTTGTTGTAATTATAACAGTACAGTCCAACTCAATGTTTTTGTGAGTGCATGCACTTACACTCATGACCGTTACTGTGCGTGTGCCTACTGTATGCCTGCACAGATAACCATGCCTGTGTACTTGTGTTCCTGTGCTTGTATGCATGTGTCCTTCCTGCGTGCGTGCATGTATGTATGTATGTGTGCGTGTGCGTGTGCGTGTGCGTGTGCGTGTGTGTGTGTCAGACCGGAAGATAGTGCCCACCCACCTGCCTTTGGCCTGGACTCACAGTTCTCCGCTGGAGGAGCAGAAGTTCATGTCTGTGTTGGAGGACATGGCCAAGACCTTCCAGCCCCACTGAGTCACTACTGGGACAAGACCAGTACCACACCAGTACCCACATACTGGGAACCAGTCCAGTCAAGCTAGCTTACCCCACTCAACTGTGCAGATCAACAGTGAATAATAATAATTTTGAAAAGGACTGCCAACTTAACGCCAAGTAATTAAACACAACATTAAGGCGTGGCTAAATGGCTTTAACCTTGATTCCTCATGCTAGCAAGCTAACCAAAGATTGTTTGTAGATCAAGCCAGAAACATACAATAAATAGAAATTTAATCTAGAACTGGTGTACTTCATGTTTTTTGTTATTGCCTCAAACATACTATTTATTAGGCCAAATTGCAGATTTTTATAGAGCAGTAAAGACCTCTACCAGGTGACAGAGAGCAGTGTTGAAACATTAATAGTTTATCTGAGGCTTTAGTTTTTAAATGACTGATGCAGAGGTACTTTAAAACACACTCACACTCTCACAAACTGACACGCATACAGACGTCTTACATTGGTGATCCTTCCCACTTCATTAAGTGACTTAATGGAATCTGTCAATCAGATGGGAATCTGATGTGACCCAAGTCACTGCATGCACCTGTCATACCACTCCAAGACACCAGAGGGCTCCGTCTGATGCTAACATTGTATGTTCTGTTTGTTCTGAACTGTTTTTTTGTTTTTGTGAATTGTGATGCTTACCTTGTGATTACATTTCAGAGAGAATGACACATCAATTCAGTCTAGAAAACGATGGCTTTGTTTTGTTATTTAACAATCTGTCAATAGATCTGTGCAGTGGGTTTGTCAAAACCCCACAGGCTGAGCCATCAAAATGTTCTTCCCTGCTCCACAGAAAACAGTCTTTACATGTATAATATTTCCTATTTAAACAAATGAATGTACTGTATTGATCAATAATCAACCCTGTAAGAGTTTGATCTTCACTTGCAGTATTATTAAAACTGGATGCCAATTAATATGTGCATTGATTCTTAAAGTAAAGTCCCTCAGTAAAATAATAATAATGCCAACCATGTGTTTTGATTAAGGAGACATTCAAACATAACAGGTCATAATGTTTATTTGAGCGTTTCTTTGTTTCCCTCCGAAGGCTAGAAGACAAACATGTCCAGGAGACTGATCGCAGTACTCTATCAACAAGTTTTCTTGAAAAATACAGTATTACAGATATACAACAAAGGGTTTGAACAGTGAGATTTGCTTTCAAGCAGTTGGACATAAAGAGAAGACAAAAAAAACACAAACAATACCAAAAATGTAAAGTTGACGGAATGGTGCTCCAGACAGAGCCATAGAGAAAACCTTGATGGATTTTCGAGTCAGAATAAACGTGATCAATTCTACAGCGCAGCAATGAAATCCAAAGGACAAAAAACACATGAGCACAGGACAGTCGGAACACTTTATAAAAACATCACAACCGACCAGATCAATCAGCGAACAGTTGCAGCCCAGATCAAATAAAGGCCTACTTTATTGAATAACAGAATGGGTGACAACCCTAAGGGTAAGCATCAAGAAAACAATTACAAACTCTGTTAACTTTCATTGAGTCCTGCTACTTTAATAACGTAAAGAACTGTACTCTTACTTCACTTAAATAAATCAGTCTGACTCATAGCTCAAGAACACAAGTGTTTAAGTTTAGTTTTCTATCTAAAAAGAGATTAGTTTGAATTCTGATTGTACAGCAGCATAGTCAATAACCCTGGACATTTCCAATGGCTGTGGGTGACACCAGTTTGGTGACATGGTAACAATGCATGGTCATCACACGATGAAGAAAACAGGATGGCAGCACACACGTCACTTGAGTTTTTACATCATGGTTAGGCATCATCACCGTGTTGTTTGTTTCCTAACATTGTGTAAGACACTTTAAAGAGTAAGTGTATGTATTAATTTTGGATAACTCTCCCAAAGAAGTTACACACTACAAAACAATAGTGGTCATCCTGCATTTGTAGGATATTTAGACCAAAAAGATCTTGCATTATACAGTATCTTATAAGTCAATGGGCACAAGTTTAAGTAAACCATCCAAACAAAGCATGACACGTTCAATGCTACAAATATAAATATCAACTACGGGATCAAAATTGGAATGTGACTAAAGTTTACATCAGAAAGAAAAAAGTCTGAATTTACACCTAAAATAAGGCAAGCGTTAGTTTACCCTACCCTGCGTGTTTATTTACAAGTTAAGGATGCCAAGACAAGAATTTTCCTGATGCATTAAAAAGTCGTCTCTTCCACAAAAACTGAACTTACAAAAAATTGCTGCTTAGTTTTAAAATACACATCCACTTTTTTTAAAATCACAATTTGTGCATTTCAAAGTCGTGTGGAGATAGCCTTCTGGGGTTCTGAGGGGAAGGCTACAAAACAAAAATGGGAATAAATACTACAAGACAAAATATTGAACTAGTGACAAAGGGCGAAATCATAATCTGTGTTAATATAGAGAAGGGTGTATTTTTTTTTTGTAAACTAACAGTAGAGATCATAAAAAAAGAAGAAAAGATATCAGCCATCTGACTGCACCACAGCCTAAGACACACCCTAAATTCAGCTGCCACAATCAGTCGACTCATTTATTAGTGCTACATCAGCAGTACGCTTACCGTACCTACTAGATTCAGTACCCACATACCTGACCAAAAGGATTTTCTGGCAGAATTTCCCCAAAAATATAATGCCATGTTTGTCCTAACTTTTCTCAAAAGGGTGAGTAATTTTACTGTCAGTGCTACAAGTCATCTTTACATTGTATCTAGTCAATTGTTAAATGCTTAGTGAAAGGGTTTAGAATATTAGCATGGTGAAATGTTTGTCAGCTTGATTAGATGTCTTTTTTCTAAAGCAAATTCGATAGGAACAAAGAGTGGGCGGGGCGCTCGCCGCACGTTGCCAGGGTAACGGCACGCACCTGGTCGATCCATCTACCGTTCCACGTTAAAGGACGTCCCTCCTGAAACCGCACAGTTTAAGGCCTACTAGTGTAAAAAATAAGATAAAGAAAGAGAGGGAGAACGATCTAGATTACAGAATATTACAGATCCTTTGTGATTACTGGAATATGTTCTGAAAGAATCTACTGCTGTCCACATGACGCACATAGGTTTGTGTGTTTTGTTGCACTTTAGAGAAGTGATTTGTAATGTGCGCTCGGTGGGACACGTCTTGAGTGCTAGAAAGGGGAAATGTGTCTTGTGTTGTGTAAAAAGAGAGGTGTGTTGGGGGCTATTTACATCACTCATCCGACAGTGCAAAGTGATCTGAATTTTACCAACTAGAACGAAATCAATCTGGAGGGACGGGATGTAAACACAAATATTAATATCATACCTCCCACATGAGACACACTTGTGCTTAGAAGGACTACACCCAACATGTACAGTGTCTCGGACCTGACATGTCAATTACATTCGTACACACTTTCATACGAAACGTATAATTAGTGAAATGCATAGAGAGTAGCAGAAAAAAATAGGGCTTTCGGACTAGTGCTAGCCAATCTAAGAAAGAAGGACGCAAGCACACACGTACACAAACACACTTTTGCGCCCAGTCGAAGTTGATAGAGCTCAGGTAGAAGTCTGAATATACATATATAGTAGTTTCCATGGCAACTGCGGGCCGCACGCATCTCCAACACCCGTTGGCACGGAGTGGGCGGAGTTTACGTAGCGATGGAGACGAGGGCTGGGTCAATCAGCGCGGGGTGAAACCTGTTGCTATGCTGCAGCCAACCACCTGTGTCATATCCCAGATCTGTGGAGAAACCGACGAATAACAACGTGAGCAAGTAGCCCATCTGCAACAACTAACAACTGAAACCAACTGACCCTAAATAAAACAAAAAACAAAGATAAAGGCTTCGGATAATCATTTTCATAAAGCATCTACAAGCATTGATTTGCGCATTTCTCGGTCTTACAGTAAAGCCATCATATCAATTTATGGGTAAACAACTCTTAATTTGAGTTTTACGTGACTGATCATCCTTTAGACAAAACCTCAGGGAGTTAAACGAGTCAATCCAGGGCAATGAGGGAACTGACCTTAACGATGCGGTCGCTGCCACATGTGACCATCAGACCTCTGGATGGGTCCATGTCCATGAAGGCAATGTTGTGTTTCCCCTCGTGGAACGTAGCCAAGGCCGTTTGACTGGACACACACACGCGCAAGCGCGCGCACGCACGCACGCACGCACGCACGCACACACACACAGACAGACAGCAAATAAAAGCAATTGATCTAGTTAGAAAACCACTAAATCAATCAGATTACACTGTATTTCTTTAAATTCAAAGATTGTCTTTATATGACTTTTTAATGTCAGCGGTAACAAACAAAAAATGTGCAAACACTTTGAACTCACTCTTCTTCCTTTATGGTGTCAAAACAGGAGTCACACACTCTGACCTGGAACTCAAAACCCATGATGGGGTAGGTGGAGCGCTTGGAACTACATTTCCCACACACAGCCTGGCCACACTTCCTGCAGTGGTGCTGCAAACAGGAAGCATCCATCATGAATGCATACAGAACATTTCATTACTGATAAGTATTTCATTGACAATAATTGCTGACTGTTGGATCATGACGGACAATAACAATCCTGCATGTTGATAACTCATGAGTGGACTACAAGCAACACAAAGGCATCCGGTAATAATGTAATGGCAGATGTTCCGTTCTCCTGTGAGTACCTGTCGAAGCCCCAGGGTCTTGGAGTCCCACATCTGCTTAATGTTCCAGAAGAAAGGCTGTTCACACTTCTGACACGAATTGCTGTCCAGCCACTGAGGAGCCTGAGGAGACGTTGAACAAACACGGAAAATAACTGCTATCAAGCCACAGGAAAGCAGATAGACCAACAAGCCAAAGACTTGGTCATTTACTGGAGGTCGGGGCCAACGAGCCCGCTGTCCTGGGACACAACATTAGCATCTTAGTGGCTACGGTACCTCCTCTCTGTTGGTATCCATGTTCCACACGGTGATCCCCCCGTCTGCCGAGCACGACACCAACTGCCGGGTCAGCTGGAGGTAGCGCACCGCCTGGACACGCTCGCTGGACACACGGCACGCAAATCAGTTTAGCACACAGCCTCCATGCCAAGCTATGTCAGTGAGGGCTGCTGTAACTGACAGGTGTGGCACACCACAGCAAAACAGGAAGTCAGCTCTCACACACACACACACACAAAGAGAGAGAATCAGCGTATCTTACTGGTGTCCCTGCAGAAGCAGCGTGCGTCCCTTGCGACCCCCAATGTCCCACATGATCACGCTGTTGTCGGAGGCTCCTGAAAACAGCAGGTTCTGGACGGGATCCCACCACAGACAGCCTATGCTACCTGTACAGACAGGGAGGAAGGGAGATTAAACCGTGAGTGTGTGCGAGAGTGTGAGTGTGTGTGTGTGTGTGTGTGTGAGACACTCGAGACATAAATGAGCAAATACAAACAACATTCTTTGACTAAAACAGGAACCAGAACTCACAGAGCAGAACAATATTTCTCAGTCACAGTCATATGATAGCCAAAGGCTCGTGGTCTGCTGCAGTTTGTCACAGGGCTAGCACACCACTGAGATAGCTCAACCTGCCAACCCCTCGCAGAGGAACCCCACAGCACCAAATAAAGCTGGAGTCCTCCATCTCTCTAGGAGTGGCCCCAAGGCCAGCTAGCAGTTAACGCAGTGACAAGTCACATCAACTAAGCGAGCAACTAAGCAGTGAACACGCAGAAAACCAAAAGTCAGGAATTGTTTTTGGACAACAATCGCGTAGTGTTCCGCACTGTATCCATTCAGCTAGATTAGATCGCGAGTCACGCATGTGAGGTTTCTTAGAGCAAGACTTGGCGCGATCACGTTGGAACTTCGGATTCTGATGATACCCTGCCATGTCTCTCTTTGTCTCTGCATATGTGACAGAGTGAAATCGGAAGTCTTCCCTTTGTGTGGCTTCTCCCACTTTCTCTATCTCCTATCTGTACACGGTCTAACCACGTTGACCTGAAGGCTGGTTACTGCTCCGGAATGTGTGAGAGGGCTATATGCACGTCGTGACTCATCTTCATGTTTCATGAAAAAATTATTTTCTTTAAAATTATAATTAAATTATTATTATTATTATTATTATTATGAAACGGGTTGTCTCTAATTTTCACAGAAAAAAATTAATCAAATATGCGAGTGTGCGTTAGAGAGAAAATAATACAGGGTTACTGTAGAATCTGTAGTGGGTTTTCATAGGATGTATTTGTACGCGAGTGAGTGAGTGTCCGACTGAATCAAAGAACCAGAGACCCAGAGTTCATTACTCTCTTTAGCTTCTGAGAAGCAGCAGTAAAGTAGCATGTTTGTTCACAGAGAGGAAGGGCTTGTTTGTGTGTGTGTGTGTGTGTGTGTGTGCATGCATGTGTTGCCTTCGTGGCCCTTCAGTGTGGTGATGATGGAACAGGTCTGCCCCTCCAGTTTGAGCAGCGTGATCTGACCCGAGTAGTCTCCTACAAACGCATGCTGTGTCTCGTTGTCAAACCTGAAGGACAGGAGTCAAGGACCACCAGGGGCAATAACATAAAAAAACATGCTCCATTTTCCTACCAGTGCCCTGACCAGTCACTGCCAATTCACCTGGAGTCGGTCTGTGTGTCCTATGTGTGTGAGCAAGTTCACGTAATATGTTGGGTGTTCATGAATTATTGCCGTGGTATCACAGGTG
>JAPMUY010001913.1:7500-10216 GCA_026901105.3 Galaxias olidus
AGCTGCATTGCCAAAGAATGTGCCACACGTCAACAAAAGACTCCACGCTAACTTGCTCTCATTGCACGATCACCACGACAACGTGATTGATAACAGTCGTCACGCCATATAGGATTACAAATTCTTTTTTGGGGGGGGGGGGGGGTATTCCAAATGAAATGGCCGCCCTGGCACTAAACAAAGCAGGCAGGAATGGAATATTTCTCCGCCATTGTTTCTCCATAAAGTGACAAAGAGCCGGTGAAGAAAGTAAGTGGTGGGAATGAGGCACCGTGGATATTACACTGTTTAACACTCTAACAGATGTGTTTCACAGTCCGCCGCCGCCACGGCAACTAAGGCCCGTCTGCAACAGCACAATGGGCTGTCACACCTGTTCCACAACACTGTGCTCTGGTGAGCTATTTTCCCCACCTGCCTGCCTCTCTGCCTGCCTGCCTGCCTCTCTGTATCTTTCACTCTCTCTCTGTCTCTCTCTCTCTGTCTCTCTCTCTCTTTGTCTCGCTCTCTCTCTCTGTCTATCTCTCTCTCTCTCTCTCTCTCTCTCTCTCTCTCTCTCTCTCTCTCTCTCTCTCTCTCTCTCTCTCTCTCTCTCTCTCTCTCTCTCTCTCTCTCTCTCTCTCTCTCTCTCTCTCCCTCTCTCTCATTCCTCCCCTCTCCCTCCCTCTCTCTTTCAGTCCCTTTTTAGAAGCCAGGCGGCATGCCCAGCCTCTGGGCCACTCTCACAATGAGCCTTGAATGCTTAATGTGGAGGTGCAGCTCCTGGCCCCCAGCCAGGGAGAGAGAGAGTGGGGCCAAGCCAGGCCAGCCGGGCCCCTGGAGGCCCACACTGCAGGCAGGCAGGCAGGCAGGCAGGCAGGCAGGCAGGCGGGCGGGCACCAAAGCTAACACGGGCCCATGGCAGGCGCTCCTTGTGCCAGCATCACATCCCACACAGAGATCGGCAGGGGGGACGTGGGGGGAGCCAGGCCAGGGAGCCAGGGGCCCCCGGAGGGCCACGGCAGGAGAAGAGAGGGAAAAAAGGACAGGGCTTTCCGAGGCAGGAAGTGAGAGCGACGGAAAGGCAGCAGGGAGAAGCAGGGGGGGGGGGGGGGGGGGGGGGGGAGAGAGAGAGAAGAAGAAGGTGAACCGGAGGGGTGTCAGGGGGAGTCTGGCTCCGACTCGGCGGTTAGAGGATGTCTCATATTCCACATGAGGAGGGCGGGGAGGGGGGGGGGGGGGGGGAATAGAACCGGAGGGGGGCTGCGGTGAAAGATGGTTCTAGAAACTCTACCCCTCCTGGGGGTACTTAGGGGGCGAAGGCAAAGAGGAAGAAGAGGGAGCTGACAGGCAGGTACGAGGCTCACCACCACGGGCAGAGCAGGCTCATGGTGGTGTGGGGGAGGGGGCCGGGCGGGCTTTGCAGAGTGACGGGGGTGGGAGTCAAAAATTAATGGTGGTGGTGGGGGGGTTCTAAAATACTTCATTTACTAATTAATTTTAGTAGAGAATATTAAACTATGTTTTTTTTCCCAGCTCTCCCTGAACAAAGCTTGTAATAGAATTGCAATAATACACGAACACCCCTAAAGTGGGTCGTACCATTTCTTCGTTGACATCATCTGAGTCTCGTGACCATTGGGCTAGACTACAGTACATTCAAACCAATCTGAAGACTACAGAACGTGTGTCGACAGGAACCCTTTTCTTCTAAACTAAGTCTCGTAATTTAAGGGAAATTATATTAAGTTTAATTAGTTAATATGTCACACAACTGTAATTATAGTTTACCTAGTGCGTTGTTGCTGAAGTAAATATATGACGACAGCTAGCTAGAGAAATGAGGCTACACTTAATGGTGTTAGCCGGCATGCCAGTTTGGTGGGCATATAGCACTACACACACTGAAATGATATACAACAACCATAGCCTACTGTTCCCAGCTAACATACTCATGTTAATCAAGTGCTGCACGCGCGCACCCCTCCATCAAATGGTCTAGGAACCCGGGCTCGCTCTGGAGAAAGACCCCCCCCCCCCCATTGTCCTATTATAATTTGCACTCTGGGGGTTGGGGTGGGTGGGTGGGTGGGTTGACACTTGACAATTGTGAGAGGAGAGCGGGGAGAATCGCTGGCCGTCAAGGCACCGTTTCTGAAATGCCTTCTGACAGGGCGCCGTGGGTGCGGTCTGGTCCAAGGGCATGAAAACAGGCTTTATTAGATTATGGACCAAAAGCAGAGACATAATGAACAATGCACTCCCCATGTGCAATCTCCCTGTAATACCCCGCATAACTACCAACCAATCAGTCTCCCTGTAATACCCCGCTGTAATACCCCTGCATGCCTACCAACCAATCAGTACCAACCAATCAGCTGTAATACCCCGCCGCCTACCAACCAATCAGTCTCCCTGTAATACCCCGCCTACCAACCAATCAGTCTCCCTGTAATACCCCGCACGCCTACCAACCAATCAGTCTCCCTGTAATACCCCGCACGCCTACCAACCAATCAGTCTCCCTGTAATACCCCGCATGCATACCAACCAATCAGTCTCCCTGTAATACCCCGCACGCCTACCAACCAATCAGTCTCCCTGTAATACCCCGCACGCCTACCAACCAATCAGTCTCCCTGCAATACCCCGCCTACCAACCAATCAGTCTCCCTGTAATACCCCGCACCGCACGCCTACCAACCAATACCCCTGCACGCCTACCAACCAATCAGTC
>JAPMUY010001915.1:0-10204 GCA_026901105.3 Galaxias olidus
CCGCTCCGGCTGACCGCGGTAAAGATAGCATTACGTTGACATTCAAATTTAGTGGCTAATAATTTTTTACTCTTATGACATAAATGTTTCAAAGCAATTGCGTTTGACTCATCCTGATTTGTGAAATTGTATTCTATAGTTTTTTTCGTCATAATTAGCTTTTCTCAAATCTATGTTTTGTACTTTAAAACGCATTAGATTGACAATAAACTTTTGTAGAAATATCAGAACAACTGTATCTTATTCAGAATGATTTGTGAATTTTTTCACAAATAAGGGCTGGGGGTGTACGTGTGTGTAGCTGTGTGTGTGTGGGGGGGGGGGCTGTCTAGCTTGTCTAGCTAGACAACTATAACAGCTGGATTTGTTCATTTATTTACAAAAAATTTAAAATTATGTACAATTATTTATTTAACACATACTAGAGGTTACATAAGATGTGTTTTTAGATTTGTGAAACCTCTAGATGATTTGTGAAACACAGTCAAAGAAGGAAAAAGCATGCTTTTCTTATTAGGAGTACACAAACACAGGTCTAGCTGGACAACCGTAGCAGCCAGACCACTAAAACTTGAACTATATCTGTAAACATACACTACAGGCTATATAAGATGCGTTTTTAGATTTGTGAAACCTCCAGATGATTTGTGAAACAGTCAAAGAAGGAAAAAGCATGTTTTTCCAGGACTACACAAAGCCAGGTCTAGCTGGACAACCATAGCAACTAGGCCACTGAAACTTGAACTATATCTGTAAACATATACTACAGGTTAAATAAGATGTATTTCAAGATTTGTATGTGTTAAATAAAAAAGCATGTTTATCCATTTTAACATCTTTTGGACAACCATAGCAAATGAACAAATCCAGCTGTTATAGTTGTCTAGCTAGACAAGCTAGACAGCCCCCCCCCCCCCACACACACACACAGCTACACACACGTACACCCCCAGCCCTTATTTGTGAAAAAAATTCACAAATCATTCTGAATAAGATACAGTTGTTCTGATATTTCTACAATAGTTTATTGTCAATCTAATGCGTTTTAAAATACAAAACATCGATTTTTGAGAAGAAGCTAATTATGACGAAAAAACTATAGAATACAATTTCACAAATCAGGATAAGTCAAACGCAATTGCTTTGAAACATTTATGTCCTAAGATAAAAAAATTATTAGCCACTAAATTTGAATATCAAGCGAATATCAAACGTAATGCTATCTTTACCGCGGTCTCCGACCGAAACTTAAAAAGAGAATATCTGTTTTTTACCTTCAACAAAAATTCCTTCCGCCCACACTTTTTTTGCTGAATCTTTTTGGTTTGGTACTCACGTTGAAAGGCCACGTTCCTCACTACCCCGGTGTGTGTGTGTGTTGAACGGCTGAAGTTAGTGATTCAAGTAAAGTACATGCTCCATGTCCTTTCTGACCCGTATATATTTGTTTACTGATTGTGCTCGTGTGTCCATCTTGCAGCAACGCCGCACCTAAATCATAATACAAACGATTGTCCAACAGCCCGCTTTACTTCAAAATGAATACACAGTTTTAGCCTGTCCTAAAAATCATTGAGTACAAGAGCCTGGGGCAAATTCATTTGAAGATAAAGTAACACTGCAACAAAATACATCACTTCAAACCACATAAACACAAATTAGAGAAAGAAATTACTGCATGCCAAAATATTCGACCAAAAAACGCAACACAAATCACACAACACAATAATGGAACGCAGCCTGTGACAAACGCGTGATTTGTCAATTTAAAAAAAACATGTTTTCAATATTATAACACTGTAGAAATATGGAAAAGGTGTGGCTTCCTGGAATTATCAGGTAAGTTTGAAGTTTCATAGATTCTGTAAAAACCATATCCATCTGGTGGTCAGATACTGGTATTGAATTGAATATAGATATGAATTATCTGGTAACAAAAAGTAATTTTGTGATTTTATCTTTCGATTTAGTTCTCTTTCTCTTTTCCTTCAATATTTGACCATCTTTGCATTTGTGTGTCTGTGTGTACTGTTTCTCTGTGTGTGTTTATATATAAACACACACAGAGAAACAGTACACACAGACACACAAATGCAAAGATGGTCAAATATTGAAGGAAAAGAGAAAGAGAAACTAAATCGAAAGATAACCTTAATCACAAAATTACTTTCAAATTGTGTACCAGATAATTCATTCAGGTCTATATTCAATTCAATACCACCCAGTATCTTCGACCACCAGATGAGGATATACAGCGTTTTTACAGCGTCTACTAGAAACTTAAAACCAGGAACTTACCTGCACGTAAATACCAGGAAGCCACACCTCCTGATCTGTCTGGGAGACAGTAATTAATAATTTTGAAAACATGTTTTTTTTAAATATGAAAATCTAAATCACGCGTTTGTCACAGGCTGGACTGTTCCAATATTGTGTTGTGTGATTTGTGTTTTTTGTTTGAATCACGAATATTTTGGCTTGTGCAGTGTTATGTTCTTTTCTAATTTGTGTTTATGTGGTTTGAAGTGATGTATTTTGTTGCAGTGTTACTTTATTGCCATTATTTCTGCCTGTTGCCCCAGCCGCTCTGTGTAATGAACGTAGGACAGGCTGATCTGACCAAAGGACTGTGTGGGTGTTGGCCATTTGGACCAAGGGGAGCGGGCTGGGGGTTGGACAATCGTTTGTATTATTATTTAGGTGCGGCGTTGCTGCAAGATGGACACACGAGCACACAAGGACAAAATACGACGGGTCCGGAGAAAGGACTGACGGTGGAGCGCTAGTAATGACAAGCCAGCCCAGAGCACGACCTGAGCCTGCTCAGCCGTTCAACACACACACACACCGGGGTAGTGAGGAACGCTCACTCCCAGGCAGATCGTGAGTACCAAACCAAAAGACGCACTTGGAGTGGCTGACGGGGATTGTGTGGGCGGAAGGAATTGTGGGTTGTTGGTGCGGCGGGGAAGTAGAACTTGTGCGAACACCGCCACTGGTCGAGTTCTGTTTTGTTTCGGTCGGAGACCGCGGTAAAGATAGCATTACGTTTGATATTCGCTTGATATTCAAATTTAGTGGCTAATAATTTTTTACTCTTATGACATAAATGTTTCAAAGCAATTGCGTTTGACTTATCCTGATTTCTGAAATTGTATTCTATAGTTTTTTCGTCATAATTAGCTTTTTCTCAAAAATCGATGTTTTGTATTTTAAAACCCATTAGATTGACAATAAACTATTGTAGAGATATCAGAACAACTGTCTTATTCAGAATGATTTGTGAATTTTTTCACAAATAAAGTAGGAAAAAGCATGTGTGTAGCTGTGTGTGTGTGTGTGGTCTAGGGGGGCTGTCTAGCTTGTCTAGGCCAGTACAACTATAACTACATCTGTCAACATATACTAGAGGTCAAATAAGGTTGTTCTAGATTTGTGAAACCTCTAGATTAAAAACATGCTTTTTCCAACTTTTGGTGGTGTTTCACAAATCATCTAGAGGTTTCACAAATAGTATTATACATTTACAAACCTCTAGTATGTGTTAAATAAATTAGTTTTATGGCCTTTTGCTATTTGTCCAGCTAGACAAATCTAGCTTTGTGTAGTTCTCTAGGAAAACCATGCTTTTTCCCCCCCCCCCCCCCACACACACACACACACACATACACACACATCTACACACACTTATACCCCCTGTAGTTATGTTTAAAAAGTTCACAGTTTTAGTGGTTCTGCTAAGTTGTCCAGCTAGTTGGTTTGATATCTCTAGAAAAGTTTTTGTCAATATAATGACTGTGTTTGCAAAACATCGATTTTGGAGAAAAACTAATTATCTAAAAACACATCTTATGTAACCTCTAGTATGTGTCACAAATCAGGATAATTGTATATAATTTTGAAATTTTTTGTCATAATAAATGAACGTTATTAGCCGCTAAAGTTGTCTAGCTAATAGCCCCCCCCCCCCCCACACACACACACAGCTACACACACGTTAACTATTTGTGAAAAAATTCACTAAGCACTTCGAAACTACAGTTGTTCTGATATTTCTGATACTTTTATGTCACAGGTCCTAATAAAGACAACATCAGATTTGCTGCAAAAAGTGGCTATCGTAAAAAACTATAGACCAATTTCACAAATCGGATGAGTTACATGTGAATATGTTTTGAAACATTTTGTAAACTCAAGGCAAAAAATTCATCAGACAGCTAAATTTGAATGTGGTAATGCTATCTTTACCTCACAGCAAGAAGGTCCTAGGTTCAAACCCCACCTGACCCAATGGCCTTTCTATGTAAATTGTATATGTTCTAAATCTTGTTTGTGTGGGTTTCCTCCGGGTACTCCGGTTTCCTCCCACCCAAAGTGAACCTGCTCCATTCTCCTACCAGTGTCCTAACCAGTCACTGCCAATTCACCTGGAGTCGGTCTGTGTGTCCTAAGCAAGTCTGTCATAATATGTTGGGTGAGCAAGTCTGGCGCAAATTTGTTGCCGTGGTCAATCACTCAGACTGAATGTTGTGTTTGATAGTGTCGGTCCATTCGACGTGTTCGTTCTGTGTAATTAATTGGCAACCAATTTGTGTGAAGCGGTTTTAGTCTCGAGAAAAGCGCAAAAAACGAAATAAAATGAATTATTATTACATTGTATTCCTAACGACAAATTCATTACACTGTCACTCACAATCCTTAATCAGCCACCATTATTTTTAAATAACAGCTATGTCATTTATAGAATAGTACAGAAGTTGACAAGGCCTAAGCCCACTACCTTCAAAAGTATTGCTCGCAATACCAAGTAGTAGGCTAGACAACCATAACAGCTATAACGTAAACAAACAGGAGCACAATCGCACAGCGGAAGAATATCGCGCTGTGTAGTGTTTTGAAACTTTTTGAATCGACACAAATATAACGTTTTATGTTGTTCCGAGTCTTTTAAGTCATACAAAAGTCAAACTTAGTTTCACAACATACATAGTATCTATACAGGCTTGCTAAACAGTTAGCTTCCAAGAGCGTAGGTTTTGTTCATGAAAAAATACTTAATTTTGAGCAGTTTAATAAAAAAAATATACTTTTTAATATCAAACGAACTGGTTTAAGTATATTTTCTTAAATCACTGAAATATGCAATATATATATATATATATATATATATACACACAGTGCATCCGGAAAGTATTCATACCCCTTCACTTTTTCCACATTTTATTATGTTACAGCCTAATTCCAAAATGGATTAAATAAAAAAAATTCTCAACATTCTACATACAATACCGCATAATGACCAAGTGAAAAATTATTTTTGCATTTTTTGCAAATGTATTAAAAATAAAAAAATAAAATATCACATGTACATAAGTATTCACACCCTTTGCTGTGACACTCAAAATTTAGCTCAGGGCCATCCCGTTTCCACTGATCATCCTTGAGATGTTTCTACAACTTGATTGGAGTCCACCTGTGGTAAATTCAATTGATTGGACATGATTTGGAAAGGCAAACACCTGTTTATATAAGGTCCCACAGTTGATAGTGCATGTCAGAGCACAAACCAAGTTACGAAGTCCAAGGAATTGTCTGTAGACCTCCGAGACAGGATTGTATCGAGGCACAGATCTGGGGAAGGGTACAAAAAAATGTCTGCAGCATTGAAGGTCCCAACGAGCACAGTGGTCTCCATCATTCGCAAATGGAAGACGTTTGGAACCACCAGGACTCTTCCTAGAGCTGGCCAAACTGATCAATCGGAGGAGAAGGGCCTTGGTCAGGGAGGTGACCAAGAACCCGATGGTCACTCTGACAGAGCTCCAGTGTTCCTCTGTGGAGATGGGAGAACCTTCCAGAAGGACAACCATCTCTGCTGCACTCCACCAATCAGGCCTTTATGGTAGAGTGACCAGACGGAAGCCACTCCTCAGTAAAAGGCACATGACAACCCGCATGGAGTTTGCCAAAAGGCACCTGAAGGACTCTCAGACCATGAGAAACAAAATTCTCTGGTCTGATGAAACCAAGATTGAACTCTTTGGCCTGAATGCCAAGCGTCATGTCTGAGGAAACCAGGCACTGCTCATCACCTGGCCAATACCATCCCTACAGTGAAGCATGGTGGTGGCAGCATCATGCTGTGGGGGTGTTTTTCAGCAGCAGGAACTGGGAGACTAGTCAGGATCAAGGGAAAGATGAATGCAGCGGATGGAGAGATCCTTGATGAAAACCTGCTCCAGAGCGTTCTGGACCTCAGACTGGGGCGAAGGTTGACCTTCCAACAGGACAACGACCCTAAGCACACAGCCAAGATAACAAAGGCGTGGCTTTGGGACAAGTCTGTGAATGTCCCTGAGTGGCCCAGCCAGAGCCCAGACTTGAACCCGATTGAACATCTTTGGAGAGATCTGAAAATGGCTGTGCACCGATGCTCCCCATCCAACCTGATGGAGCTTGACTCGATCTTCAAGAAGAATTGGAAAAACTGCCCCAAAATAGGTGTGGCACGCTTGTAGCATCATACTCAAGAAGACTTGAGGCTGTAATTGCTGCCAAAGGTGCTTCAACAATGTATTGAGTAAAGGGTGTGAATACTTATGTACATGTGATATTATATTTTTTTATTTTTAATATATTTGCTAAAAATTCAAAAAAACTTTTTTCACTTTGTCATTATGCGGCATTGTGTGTAGAATTGAGGAATTTTTTTTATTTAATCCATTTTGGAAGGAGGTTGTAACATAAGGAGCTATAGCAGAAAAGATGGAAGGGGTGTGAATACTTTCCGGATGCACTGTATGTATGTATATACAGTGCCTTGCAAAAGTTGTCACCCCCCTTGGCTAGTTACTTATTTTGTTACATTACAACCTGTAATTTAAATGTTTTTTTAATCTGAATTTTATGTGATGGATCTGCACAAAATAGTCTACATTGGTGAAGTGAAATGAGAAAAAATTATTTTTAAAATAAAACTCTGGAAATTGGCATGTGCATATGTATTCACCCCCTTTTCTATGAAGCCCCTCAAAAGTTCTGGTGCAACCAATTACCTTCAGAAGTAACATAATTAGTGAAATGAAGTCCACCTGTGCTTAATCTAAGTGTCACATGATCTGTCAGCATAAACACACCTTTTCTGAAAGGTCCCAGAGGCTGCAACACCACTAAGCAAGAGGCATCACACCATGAAGACCAAGGAGCTCTCCAAACAAGTCAGGGACAAAGTTGTTGAGAAGTACAAGTCAGGGTTGGGTTATAAAAAAATATACAAATCTTTGATGATCCCCGGAGCACCATCAAATCCATCATCTTCAAATGGAAAGAACATGGTACCACAACAAACCTGCCAAGAGAGGGCCGCACACCAAAACTCACAGACCGGGCAAGGAGGGCATTAATCAGAGAGGCAGCACAGAGACAAAGGTAACCCTAAAGGAGCTGAGAGTTCCACAGCAGAGACTGGTGTATCTGTACATGGGACCAAATAAGCCAGACACTCATAGAGCTGGGCTTTATGGAAGAGTGGCCAGAAAAAGCCATTACTTAGTGTTAAAAATAAGATGGCACGTTTTGAGTTTGCCAGAAGGCATGTGGGCGACTCCCCAAAATGTATGGAGGCAGGTGCTCTGGTCAGATGAGACTAAAATTGAACTTTTCGGCCACCAAGGAAAACGCTATGTACTGGCGCAAACCAAACACATCCCATCACCCCAAGAACACCATCCCCACAAGCGAAACATGGTGGTGGCAGCATCATACTGTGGGGATGTTTTTCAGCAGCAGGGACTGGGAAACTGATTTGAGTCGAGGGAAAGATGGATGGTGCTAAATACAGGGATATTCTTGAGCAAAACCTGTTTCAGTCTGCCTGTGATTTGAGACTGGGACGGAGGTTCACCTTCCAGCAGGACAATGACCCGAAGCATACTGCTAAGCGACACTCGAGTGGTTTTAAGGGGAAACATTTAAATGTGTGTTGGAATGGCCTAGTCAACGCCCAGATCTCAATCCAATTGAGAATCTGTGGTCAGACTTGAAGATTGCTGTTCACAAGCGGAAACCATCCAACATGAAAGAGCTGGAGCAGTTTTGCCTTGAGGAATGGGCAAAAATCCCAGTGGCAAGATGTGGCAAGCTCACAGAGACTTATCCAAAAGGACTTGCAGCCGTAATTGCCGCAAAAGACTGGCTTTACAAAGTACTGACCTTAGGGGGGTGAATATTTATGCACGCTGAAGTTTTCTGTCATTTTGTCCTATTTGTTGTTTGCTTCACAAAAAAAAAATCACATTTTCAAAGTTGTAGGCATGTTCTCTGGATGAAATGATGCAAACCTTCAAACAATCCATTCTAATTCCAGGTTGTGAGGCAACAAAACATGAAAAATGCCAAGGGGGGTGAATACTTTTGCAAGGCACTGTAGGAATGCTAATATCAATTTAGATGGAAATAAGTAAGAACGGTTACCTGTTAACGGGGTTTCCCTGATCAAGGCTGTGAATCAGGGAGAACAAAGGCACACATATTTATATTTCTCAATGAAGGGACTTGAATATATACTTTTTACTTTTACCTCAAAATATTATTATTTTTGAAACTCTACGTTCATTTTGAGACTATAGCTTCAAGACTTAAAATACTACTGTAACTATTACTGACTGGCAATAGGTTAGTAACTCAAATATAAGACTTCATAATGACAGTTTTCCTCTTATATTTACCACATTTTATAACAACACTTTTTGTACCGTTTGTAGCTACATGTTGGTTACATAGTTGTTGTCATTGGTTACCTGGAGGACAGACAAGCCCATCCCACACAGGATTGTGACCCTCTTCTCCATTCTCACACAGGAAAGCAGAAAACATGTCAACAACTGCTGGTAGGACCAACAGAAATGAAGGAATAATGTTTTCATAGGTGTCAAAGTTCATGAACTCCGCAGCCTGGAACAAAGTAACAGTATTGGTAGGTTAGTAACTTATGCAAGAGATAGAATGAAAATGTTTTACCTAAGAGAATACTAATGATATATATATATATATATATATATATATATAAACATACTTTAGGATTCACGCAATTTGACATCATGGTTTGTGGAGAAGACATATTCTTTCTTTGGGGTCAGTTTGCAGAGAGAGGTTGTTTCTATGTACACCTCTATGCCTCCATATTCTATTTTCCTCTCTTTAATCTGGAGGTGTAGTGATGAGTAATGTACAATAAAAACGATTGTTTATAACAAAGCATTTCTTTGTGTTACGTTCCATTTTTCAGATACCAAAAAATAAATTGAATATGTTTCAGTTATGGCAATGACAAGTGTTTTGTTTATAAAGACTGTAAACTACATTTGTACCCAGAATTTTTATTAAACTTCGGAAGAGCAATTCATCTACATACTATTATATATTTAAAGTGGGTGCTCTAAAACCGGTCCTCCATTAATACTAACTACATTCATACATATTTTATTAACTAGATAATTCATGTGTGGTGTGTATAAAGCAAGGTAGCTGGTTCTGAGAAACAATTCTTTATAAATGCCACTGTGCCTCCAAAGTAGGGTTGAATTTGTTTGTTTGGCTTACCTCTGTAACTACAACATTTTTGGGGAACCAGAAAACCTTTAGAACGGCCATGTTGAGAGAAACAACAGGTGGTTGATAGAATAACAATATCAAGGCATATATCGGGAGGGTTGAGGTGTCGTCATTGACGTTGCCGTAGAGAGAGAATCCAGTGATGTTGATGATGACATGTGTGTCTGTGATCTGATGGGGAGGGATGAACTCTATGCTGTCATCAGTCACATGGGCGACAGCTAGACTGTCACACCCGTCAGCTGAGGTAAACACATTGAACGTTTCAGCTGTAGATGTTAACAATAATAGTTGCAATAATAGATGCAACAAGGACCATGAAAATGGGACTTACAGTGCAATATGGTATCAATACAATTATGTACATTTGGATAATTCATGTTATTATTTTGCTTCTCAGCAAAATAAAGCAATTCTACTTTTTTATATATATGTTAAAGTTAAGAGCAAATAAAGACTTCTGGTTCATATGAAAGGTGTAAAGAAATTAAATAATATAATTATACATAATTATTTTATCACTCACTGGGTCGAATGTGGCAGTGTGGGAGGTGGAGTTGTCGGACAGACTTCTGAGGACACTCTATGTTAA
>JAPMUY010001916.1:0-10158 GCA_026901105.3 Galaxias olidus
CAGGAGAGGTGACGGTCGAGAGGCTTGAAAAGGACAATGCTAAATGCTAGAAAGCTGTATTGATTTAAACCTACTCTATGACAACGTTTATTTGATGACGACAGTGTTTTCTGAATATTATGAATGACTAATTAATCATCATCTTATTAATGCTATATGAGAGAAGCTGATGAGGAACATCAGCAAGACATTCTACTCCAAATATTTTCTATAGGTTTAAATCACTGCTATTCTTTTTACGTACTTTTTTTCGGTCGGCACTCGTTTCAGAACCTTGTGCACATTTTTTTTTTAAAACTTAGACACAACACTCTTTTTAAAACAGTCACCACTTGTAAGATGGAACACAGGCCAGTCACTGTTTCAACAGTTAAACATTGTGCATTTTATATATTTGAAGAAACTTTGCAACTTCAGAACTATTGTTTCAAATCACTAATGATTATGAAATACCATAGCATAGTCAGTTTGATCACACACACAAAATACCGATAGTTTCACTGTGGAGTTGCTTGAACAATCAAATATACTTGATACGTGTTCTGTCCTACAAATGTAGTCAAATGTGTTTTTTCTGCATAATAGCACCACCCATTGGTTGTATATGTTTATGGATGCTCTCGTTTACCTTTTGGCTTGCTGCGTGAGGCAGATGCTAGCCACCTAGCACGGAAGTAGATTGTAGTTTAAACTAAGCTCTGTTAGCGCTCGTCATCTCTTCAGTTGAAGCACCGTTCTAATTTTTCTGTCAGCTAAAGCAATGTCTGCAAGTACAGCTTATCTCACAACATATATTAATAAAACTAGCAGGTACATGGTATATGAAAATGTATTCTTATATATACGAATAAATATCTATTGCCTGATTTTTGTTTTGAATTAATTGCTGGTGAAAATGGTGTGACATATTTTATTAACTAAACAGACACAGTACCCTAACAGACATATTCCATATGTATATCAATGTACAACACTAGTTAACGTAGATTGAAGAAACTTGCATCGAAATTAGTATGATTGAAACATTGCAAATGTTTATACTGTACTTGCCGGCAATGATTTCTATGCTAATGACAAAGTACATGTCTGATATTTAAATTTTGCACGTCAGGTTCAATAGTAGAGGGTACATTAGCATGAGAGTCCCACAAGGATAGGTGACTGCTTAATTAAAAAAATAAATTTGAAAGTATTGTAGTATTAGTGTAAAAATTACTTGGTAAGAAATGTGGTTCAATGTCTTATCGTTAACGAAGCTAAATGGCTGTGATTTTGCATCTGTAAAAATTAAGAAAAAGATTACCAACCGATTTATATTTGCACAGGGGATGTGATTAGTGACTTTCATTTGTAAAAAAAAAACAGATTACAACCTATCTCTGTTAAATTGATGCAATATTTATTAAACACAGTCTTATAGAGAATCAGATTTTTGCTAGCAATTCTGTGCACAAACGTTTTAGTCAGTTACAGTTAAGCAAAATATCACAGACAAAATGTGTCTTGTCTGGAGTGAAGATTTGCCAGATCAGAATGAAGATGGTACATGTAGAATGAAGATCCGTGAGTGTAAATTGAAGATTTATAATTAGCATGAGACAATCTGTCATACTTAAGAAAAATACATTGCATACCTTTTGCAAACACAAATAAGTTGCAAAAAAGTTCCAAAAGTTGTTCATTTAGTTCCACAGTAGGCCTAGGGGAGCAAGCTGAATGTCGGAGTTTGAGTAGAGTACTTCATTGTATTGATCACTAGATGAAGACAACACAGTTTCATTCAAGACAAGGGTTTCTAAATATGAGCATTAAAATTCCTTGGATCACATCATAGTCAAAACATCAGCAAGGCCTGACTTGAAGTTAAATACTGATGATATAGAAATATAGTAATTGATCTGAAGTGTATTCACAAATAACCTTGTGAATTTAATAAAATTTTCTACTGCTTTGTAATATAAAAAAGTGGAAGATTGTTGAGATTCATTAGCTGTTAGCATGAATACACGTTGATAAGCTTGATCCATGGCTGGTAATATAAAACAGGAACACTATTTATTAGTAGGTTGTTAGCATATATGCTAACTGATTAGCTTGATCATGGCTGTATCTATCTGGACCAACAGTAAAAGCTGTTTAATGAATTAAAACTGATGTATCGTGGTTTTCTTGTTATTTGTCACTTTCTGATAATGTCGGTACCTGTAATATAACATCCACAACCTGATTGCCAGTATCTATCTGGGAAAGCGGACATATAACTTTCGTTCCAATCCACAACCACCCGACCCGACCAGACCCGTTACCTACTGCTTGGTGGAAACAAGCCATTCGATCTTTTCCTCTGGTCATATTGACTCACAATCTGAATCAAATGGGCCTACTCAGCATTTCTATACATGCCACAGAACATGATTGGATGTTAATTGTTTAATTGTATCATGCAGTGCACCTGTGTGGAAGCATCTGCATTCGTTATGTTTCTCCACTCATTTACTCAGGTTTGTCCTTAAATTTGTCACCAGTCTGGATCTCAATCTCTTCATCACCTTCACTGTGGACTGTATCAAAGCTCCTCCTGGGCCAAACGAGGGCGATAATGTTCATTGAAAGACTTCCACAGCATAAACATGCAAATACCACTGTCCTAATATTTTGAGCAGTGGAGCAACAGGTTGAGCAACTTATTTATAACTCTTTCAACTCATTTATCGCCGCCTCAAAACTCACAGTTTATATTCCAAGTTAAAGTTTCACAAAATGGTCAGCAATGAACATTATTTCAGTTTAAAGTAACACTATATTACCCGTACCGTTTGTGTCCAAGCCACCCTCCAGATCATGCCTGCAAACACTTAACAGTAGCGTAAGTTTTGTTTCAAGCTGGTACCGCTGATGTCATTACCTAGGTAGAGTTAATCCTGGCAAGCGAACAACTACAACCGCTACAGATAGAAAGCAAACGTTCATTAGTAGTAGTTACCACAGTTTCCTCCAGAACAAAACGTCTGAATTTAGAAAACCAAGCACCTCTTAAAAAGTATTACAGACTTAGGTAACACTACAGATTTAAACAACATTAGCAAACGTTAAATAGCATGTGAGGTTGGCTGTAACCTTTTTACCCATGCTAATGAAATAACTTTGAGGGGTCATAAAGGGGGCTATAGAGAACAGTGAGCTCCCGAACTGCAAGTGTAACCCTTTTTACTAAAAAGGTACAAAATATATTAAAGGTTATAAGATGTAGATCTATACTAGGTACGATATTCACTGGGCTAAATGAATCAGACGTTCTAGAATCAACTACGGCGCCTAGATGGACCAAGCAATACACCAGAAATGACTCGTGACACAATATTTCCTTTTTGGAAGTGAAACACACTTCCCTTTAGTAAATGGATGTATAGATATAAGAAAATAAACATGTATATAAAATAGCTATTGCCCGAGTAAGTACAAAATAACAAACCTTAACCTAAAATCTCCAAATTCAAGGTACCATACAATTCAATAGAATACAAATGTATATACTAAGTCACTTTTAATAGTGACGATTAACTCAATCCTTGTGTTAACTACATCAACCAGAACAAGAGAACTGTCAAGTTAATAACACTTTTAAGGTGGCAATTGGTAGTCCTACCGCACTGTAGAGTGAGTTGGGGTTTGTTGAAAAATACAAAGCCCGTTAGATCCAGGGTTCCAATCTTCTGCATGCAAATTATTTAGTTTGCTCCATTGGGTTGTAGCTCGCCATCTAATATTCAATGTATCCAGGTTCCAAGCAGATCCAAATAAACCTGACCTATAGTGAATAAGGTCGGAACTCACATTCAAGCCTCTCATATGAAATATTTGACCATAAAATAAAATCTAGACTATGTATTTTGTCAATCTCTAACTGTTCTCTACATTACTTGAAGAATAACAATTTTAGCTTATAAACATTAGAAATTACAAATACCATTACCTACAAGAACACAGTGGCATGGAAATGTAGTTACCAAAATAACTTCTAACACACAATTCAAGAGTAATCAAATAATCTTTGATTTCTTCACAAGGCAATTGGCATGAAGTAGCCACGGGACACCAGAAAAACATGTAACGGCAGCCTACAGTCACATGCACTAAACATTTAATAGTAACAAAAGTAGTTAAGATTCTTAAAACAACTATTCGGTATAACAGATAAACTATTAAATACTTTGCTAACTATATATATAAATATCACATTGCACAAAGTTACATTTTCACTTAGCAGTAGCACAGCTAACACATTTAGCATAAGCGAAAGGCATTCGTTAGTTGTATTAGTTAGCATTAGCGGCTAGTGGATTAAAAATCCAAACAATAACTAAAAATGCCACATTCTTTGAAGATTATTATGATTGTTGCAGAATTAAGCCTACATGTAGGGGTGTAACTACCATGAGACGGTGTACTTAGTACTGTGATACCTATATTGTTTATATTCAACTCTTCTTCCAGACGAGCTGACAGGAAGCCCAGTGCTCACTCCCGCATCTACAGCTGTAATTTTCCATCAGGGGACAAAAAACTCCCAGTTTTATTTGCATCCCAAAAATATGTGTGCGTTAGGGGAACAATTGAAGATCATTCCTACTGCCTGAGTGAAGAAATCACCGGTAGGAATGAAACTTGGCAGATAAACTGATTCAGGTATGCTGTGCACTAGTGAACCTCCAAGCTCCTCTCATCAAAGTAGTAACAGCAGAAACACCAGGCTCTCTTCCTCCTACGTTATAAACACTTGACTCTGGAGCAAAGAAGAAAAACTGAACTTGAATGTAATGGGACACATCAAATTATGGAAAGTTTTTTTTTTTCCCAGGTGAAGGTAAGTATCCCTGCAGAGCAGTGTAGAAGCTGCCTAAGAGCACTCTAGAAGCGCCTGCAGGGATAGGGAAAGAGGACAATAGCTTCATACATTCTTATTTTTAATGTTAAAGAATGCTTGGGGCTAACAACATAAATGTTATTGTAAATTAATTTGTTCAAATCCTTAAGTCATTTTAGTAAAAGCTTTTCATGAAAATGCCAGTGTCTGAAGTTATTGGGTGGTGTTTTTTTGTACATTTGAAGATCTTAATTCTACACTGTTATACAAGTTTATTTGTGATATATGTTGCATTTGTAAAAATCAACTCATCACATTAGGGTGACATTGGACATCTTAGGTAAGGACACAATTTGCTGCTTTTGTTTAGCAAAAATAAGGGTTAAGTAATAAGTCATATCTGCAATAAGTTCATTGTATAAATATAACCTGCATACTTATATAATGCTAACAATCTACCATATCGATTCATTTAACCAAAATTAACATTATTTACACTCTGTAGTGACTATTTGTCAAAGAAAACTAACAAACTTAAAAGTGACTAAACTAAAGACAACTGTAACTCAAATAGGCACTATATGCACTCTGGGTTTGTGGTTTACGCAGTTCAATATCATTGTCCATACCATAAGATGCAGTTTCAGATGTTTATTCCAGGTTTCGGCAGGCAAACAACGAGCAATACATGTTTAAGCCTACTTGCTGCCTCTCTTACTCTGGCTGCTGCCTGACAGACTGACAGACTGACTGACTGACTGACTGACTGGTAAAAAACCATAGGCCCACCCAGGTGCATGCTGGCCTACCTGTGGTCTAGCTATTTATCCCCTAGGTGCCCATAGCCTAAACCAATAGAAAACAAATTACTATGAAAAAGTAAATATAAGCAAATTTATTCTAAACAATATAGGTTAAACAAAAATAATAATACTAACTTAATAAAAATAGGCAAATAGCTCCTACACACTCCCTATCTTGGACTCTAACTCACTGACACTCAATAGACTTTGTCCTTCATGCTAGCCCTGACTCTACCGGTAAGCAAACCAGCATGTAGGCAGCACTGCTCGTCCTGATCTGTTGTGGTTTTCGCCCCAATCTACACTTTTTTGCTCGTCTTTGGAAAACACTGAGAAATTGGTAATTGATACGGCCATTATGACTAGTTTTAACGATCACTTTAGAGGAAGGGCATTTGTAGAAAGGGGTAAACAATAAGGCGTGAAATGGCCATTAAAAGCTTGTGTTGGTGACGTTGTCGTCATGTGACCGTGGTGTAGTTCGTTGTTGGCCTAGCGTTAGCTTTTTCCCTCTGGTTATTGCATTTAAGCTTGAAAATCATGACAAGTCATGTTCATTTGTAAAGATTATCTCTCTAAACGAAACGTGTAAGTATCATTATGCTCTTTTGACCACAGCTTATTTTCTGAAAGAATGCAAAACCCAATGGGAACATAACATTGGCTTTAGGTCGAGGAACCAGTGGCGATTCTCTCTTCCGGGTTGGCCTACAGAAATACGTCATCACTGACATACCCTGTTAGTATTTTTCACATTTAGTGTAATCTTTATCAAATATAATTGTCTGTTTATTTCTCCTCAATGTGCATCTATGCAATAATCTAATTTCGTATTGTTTTAATACTGACAAGTTCTTCATTATATGTATAGCTTATTTAACCTGGGTAGCCCAAGCAATTACAGAAATATAAACATTAAAGAGTAACTTCTGAGCATAAACAGCCCCTTGTTATTTTTCTGAAACTGTAATTTAGTTACGCAAACGTGTAGAATAATGCGTTATTTTATTTTACTTTACAACATTGCTCTCTAGGGATGTTACTTAATCATTAATATGAATCTGAATAGAACATGTTCTCCTAACGTAGAATGCACACCAAAAGCCACGAGCTCGCGATTCAATAATATTCTCTTGCGATTTCCCGCTTGGTTCACCCCAATTACGTCGCCTCGTCCACCATACTGCGAGCGAGTGGGCGTTTCTGATTAGTTTGACAGGCAGCAGCAAAAACGACAAAGTTTTATGTCTTTTTTTGTTCAATTTAGATGAACTCTATAATAAGGGCCACATTTAACATGACATTAACATAACAGGGAATTGAGACACCGCAATAATAAGATTTTCCTCCATGCTGTCGTGTTGTTGTCTTTGTCTACCGGGTTGGTTCATGTGCAGGGGAAGAGTAAATAGACTACTGGTACCTGATTGGTTAACGTCTAGTGAACTTCGCTTGGAATTTGCATAAGGTTGGAAAAATCTGAACTTTTGGTGACCTTTCCAACCGCTCCCTCGCTTTGCACCGGTCTTGAGATGACGGCCGCCTTCCAGCATGCCCCCCCATTGAAAATGAATGGTGAGCGGTGATTTGCCGGAGGACGCCGCTTTTGGTGTGCATCGTACGTAAGACTACCTGTACATATTCTTGGTATAAAAGTCAGAAGATATTTAAATACATACAAAATTATGAAAATGTATTCATTGGTTTAGATTTTCTTAAAACGTAAACAACAAAAAAAGTTAGTTGTTTGCTGAAAAAGTCCCCTGCAATGATACATAATAAGCCCTAGAAAGCAACAGCAATGGCCTGTCACTCTCCAGAATGTCAAAAAACGGAACATGTGCTAATGTAGTAAATACAAAATGGAGGACTTATGGACTTACAAACACCATACTGTGGCTTTAAAATGTTAAGTTCATTTGATTTTACTTGTTCTTTTAGTCGGATTCTAATGGTATGCGGAAAACAATGTCATGAAGTTAATCTTCAGTCAAAACATCACTGCATAGTTCCTGTTGCAGCACAGAAAGTTTTGCCTTCAGACATGATAACTGCACCACCAAAAGTGTAAACCAAATATTTAAAGAAGTTGCCAAACCAGAAACACTAGAATCTGTCAGAGTACTGACAAACATGTGGGCTTCTGTGGTTTGGTGCACAAAGCACCACCATAAACTCTAAAACATGGCTTCCTCTCAATCAGCTGACCTTGAAGAACAGGATGAAGGTGTGGTTTGGAGGTGTTCAGGTAAACACTGTAATAGATCCTGCAGGGTTCTCTCTCACCATTTCTATCTGACTGAGTGAAGAACTGGATCCTGACTCCCAAATCCTTCAATAAAAGTTTAAATTGTTAAACAGAAAAAAACTGCTCGATTTTTAAACACATTACGGATCGCGACAAAACAGTACGAGTGGGTACCTGTTGTTACAGGTTGTAAATTATTGTGTTCATATTTGTTAACTACTTCAGCTAAGCTGGTCTCAAAAGTATTCATAGTTCAAACAAAAATTCCAACTTTTACAAATAAGTTTTAATGCAAATCATAATATGGAAATAGATGGTTATTTCTACACCAAGACAATAGCAGAAACCACACATAATTGATAATATTTAAAAGGAGTAGTAGACAGAAAGAAAATGGGTTTCCACACACATCAAATTATTGTATTTCCTTCTGAAAACGGTGAAAGCCACAAACTGTTTTCTTCTTCGGTGGTTCATCATCTTCCATATAATTTAACTGCACAGAAAACTACACAAAATGATTGCGGTAGGATGGAAGTCCATTCATTCCAATGTGAAGCAGTTCGCATATATGCGGCCAAGTGCAGCCAGCTTTCCGCTGTGTTTGTGTTGCATGCCGTCATCACATGCGGTGGAATTATTAAAGTTTGGTCTATTAATAATCCAATAAAAATAAACGAGCATTATAAAAGAGCACTATCTGTCTATGAGATTTTTGGATGAGGATTATAAAGTCACATTCTCTCTCACCATTATTGATACTCCTGGCAATGGAAATACAGAAAACGAAAGAATAAAAGATTATGAAAAGATTGAAGAGGACATGGTAGTTGTTCGGAAAATGTGTGACTTGTTTCGACTTGAGAGGGGAATACAACAAATTGATGCAGTTGGGCTGGTGGTAAAAGAAATGGACCCGCTTGGGTTTACCGGGTTTGTCTGGCAGCCTCCCCTTCCATCTGATCCAACTCACCACCAGGTGGAGATCAGTTGACAGCTCAGCTCCTCTCTTTACCCGAGTGTCCAAGACATATGGCCGCAGGTCTGACGATATGACCACAAAGTCGATCATCGATCTACGGCCTAGTGTGCTCTAGTACCAAGTACACTTATAAACATCCTTATGCTCGAACATGGTGTTTGTTATGGACAAACTGTGACTAGCACAGAAGTCCAACAACAAAGCACCGCTCAGGTTCAGATCAGGGAGGCCGTTCCTCCCAATCACCCCTCTCCAGGTGTCACTGTCACTGCCGACGTGGGCGTTGAAGTCCCCCAGCAGAACTATTGAGTCCCTTGATGGTACCCTTTCCAGGACCCCACCCAGCGACTCTAAGAAGGCTGAATACTCTGAACTGCCGTTTGGTGCATAAATGCAAACAAAGGCCAGAGCCTTCCCTCAGCGACTTAAAATCGCATAGAGGTGACCTTCTCGTTCTCCAGGGAAAACACCAATACATCGGCGCTCAGCAAGGGGCTTGTGAGAATCCCCACACCTGCCGGCGCCTATTTCACTGGGCAACTCCGGAAAGAGTCCAGCCTCTCTTCAGGAGTGGGTTCCAGGCCCAGTGCCATGCGTAGAGGTGAGCCCAACTATATGTAGTTGGTACTGCTCCGCCTCCCGCACTAGCTCTAGTTCCTTCCCCGCCAGAGGGGTGACATTCCACGTCCCTAGAACCAGTCTACGATGCCAGGGGTCAGCCCGCTTAGGTCCCCGCCTATGCCTGCCACCCGGTTGGAATTGCACCCGATGTCTATCCCTGCAGGTGGTGGGTCCACAGGGCGGCGGCATGTTGTTTTTTCGGGCTGTGCCAAACCTGGTGTAGTTTAAACAACCACAACAACAAAAAAACATACCTGGTATGTCACATGGTAGGATGATAGGTAAGTTGCATGTTTGTATTAGGGTGTGTTCTTTAACCTAAGGCAATTTAAACAAACATTATTTTTTCTTAATTTTTTGTGGGCCGTGTTTATTAACCCATCTGTTTTGGAGTAATTCCCATGTTATAATCCTCTTTTCCCTCCTGTACTTGGTGTCAATTCAAAGAGTCCTGATAATGGGAAACGTTGAGTGTGGCATCAAACCAAATGTGATGATTCTACAGCAATCTCAATGTGACTACAAATCATCAGTAAGTGGTTTCTTCAGACATGTACAGTTGTAATTAGTAAATTAATTGATTGTGGTTTTTCTTTTGTCTTTTAGTTAGTCATCACACACCTGTTGTGTTTTCTTTAAT
>JAPMUY010001917.1:0-10156 GCA_026901105.3 Galaxias olidus
TTTATAGGCTAAATAAGCAGATTATGTACAAATAATACTGAGCAATGATCTTGCAATGGGACTGTCGCGTCCCGCAGTTCTGAAAGACGACAGGACTAGAGGAATAAGCGATAGCAAGCTTTAATCAATAAAATAATCAATACAAAACAATAATGTCAAGAATACGATGATATCAAAAGATAACAAAGGGCAACACCACGCTACACCAGTCTGCTGTCCTACACACACACAGACACACAAACCCAGTGTACCGAGTGCCACCAATTGGGAGGGGTGTGCCCTCGTTTTATGCAGTGGTAGAATACAAGATCATATGTCAACTGGATGGAGAGAAGTCATTGGTTTAGACTTTAGACCCTCCCATGTTGGTGCGCAGGCTCAGTCCTAAACCTCTAGGCACGCCTCTGCCATTGTGTCGTTGTATCAAATACAGGAGTGCGCTTTGTAAGAGAGGGGAGAGTCTACCGAGATCGTAACAATGACAATTGACAGACCTTGAACAGATTATAATGTGTAGGATTGTCCATTTAATACACAGCGCACAATATATGTAATTAAGTGGTCTAATACACAGCATATAAAATATGTAACTAAATGGTTAAATCTTAACAGGACCTACATTTTACTGAGATGTTTTGAAATGTGTTTTCGACCTGGTGATTATCTGGCACTGATTATGCGTGTACAAACGCAAATGCAAGTAGTACTTTGGTTCGGAGCCGTAGAATTGTAGTTGACTGGGGCCGCGTCATAGAAAAGCTAAGTTGTTTGACACGTTCCTAGTTTTCAGCATACACGTATTTAATATTTTAGCCTTAATTTAGGTAAACGACCATGTTACTGTAAAGGCAGTTCGTTTTTAGCATTATCTGTAGCAACATACATTATTTTTCCCAGACAAAGAAGTAAACTAATGTCAAAGTTGGCCATAGGTTTGAGCTTTCGGAAGACACCGCTTGGCTACACCAAAGTATCAACTCTGTCAAATTAAAAACCTTTTTCGACACTAAAACTGTGACTTTTAGATCAATTGAAAATGTATTAATTTGTTTTTATTAATAAACGTTTAGTAAGTAACACAAATTTGGAGCATTCGCTGTTTAATCACCTGATTTAAAAAAAAACTGAAAACACGTTTGTCCTGTCTACTAATTGACCAATCACGGACTCAAGCTAGTATAGGAAAGGTCGAACCAGAGCCGTTGAAGAAGAGAGTTGCGACACTCGTCGTTCTTGCCAACAAGCGAATTGGTTCATGTAGCTGTCTATAGTTAAAAAAGGATTCTGCGCTGTCACCCGTTTTGAATGGGTTTCAGTCTGACAGACAGCAGCAGTGTCTATATTTACAGCCATTTTCGGCAAATAATAACATATAATGTACATTGATTACTGTTGTTATATAACTTACGTCTGCTACTTTTGTTATTAAAACAGACAAATAATAATTGTGTTGACCGACTATAGTGAAATGAAAGCGGCCCACGTTTGTACTTTGTCATACTTAATTTCATTACTACTGTTTCTATTATTATATTACTATAATTATTAGGCTACTATTATGATAGTTGACTTAATAATTATTAGGCTACTATTATGATAGTTGACATAATAACTAAAAGCAGTTTTTCCCAGCTCGGTGTTTACTCGAGGGACCTGAAGTACGAGCCAATAGTTAATTGTTAATAATCGATAAGGTACATGTTGAGGAGTAGTGAGCTGAGTGTAATTAAACTAGTAGTTTATCTACATTTGGCAGTAGCTTGCTGGTACTTCAACTAGGCCTACATTCATATTTGCATAGTGAGTCGTATAACTTTTAATTTCTGCCATTTTTTTGTGTGTAGTTACTGAAACTACAAACTACTAGTTATGTCCTTGTGAAAAGCCCAGATGGGATTGTTTTGTTTAGGACAGGTTGAGGTCCCAGGGGTTTTCATGGACGCTGGATTGTCAGCTCACCTGTGAAAAAATATTGGGCTGTAGTTTTGAATCGGAATTTGTAAAACTAAACTTGAATATGTTAGGTGTCAATTAGACGTAAGTATAGATTATGTATTAACAATTGTTGAGAAAAGTTGTTGCATGCTATTTCAGAAGTTACCTGGCTAAGTGAGTAATCCTGCTTGGTGCAATACCGCAACCAGGACTCTAGTTTCTGGAAGGCAGGTGTCTGACTGATGGACATTGTATACAAAACCAAAGCTGACATGCCTTGCACTTTCCCATAAATAGTGGGGTATTTCATTTTTTGCTTATGTATAATACTAATAATACATTTGATTAATACAGCGTTTTTGAAAACCCAAACATGGCAAAAGGCAAATGACACAAACAGTCCTGTATGTATGACATTTATGACCTGTGACCAAGTGGGCACGTTTTGCAATTGATTGCGGTTGCGGTAGGTAGTAATCTGTAACCAACAAACCACTTCTCTCCCCAAATGTAAAAGTTTCAAAAGTGTCCAGGGAATACAAATAACACATAGCTCAACAACCTAACTTAAGCCTACAACAAAATGCACTTTGCAACTGGATGCTGTGGGGTTTTATTCAATGAAACAAATCAACCAATCAAGACGGCCACTAGTGGGCCTTCTCAGTCATGCAGCCAACTATGGCGCGGCAGAACCGAGTGTCACGGAGGGCCTGGAGGAGACCCTTGTGGGGCTTGTTCTGCTTCTCTTTTTTGGTGGAAGGAACACACCAGCAGGGAGCGCTTAGTGCCACAATCTCAGCAGGAGCCTGGCAGGCTGGTGGGTTAGAAGAGGGCAGGGGGGACTGATTAGCAATAATACTTCAATCCTTCAGGTATTTGGTATTCAACGATCATAGAACAATGTGGACCTAGTAACTGATGGTGTGTGTGTACAGTGTTGAACAACATAGTCCAATAGTTTGGTGTGTGTCACCCTATGCCCGTGACTTAACGCCACATAGTGTTGATTGTGTACATTTATTTAGGGTCTCACCCATGGATGGATCTTTAGAGAAAGGAGCTGCAGCTGCTGTCCCTTCCAGCTTCCTGGCACTCTTCTCCTCCTCCTCCTTCTTCTTCTTAGCATGCTCGTGCTTCATCAAATGAAATAGAAATGAAACAGAATAGGCAAAGACACACTCATAAAATAGCACAACACTTTGAAATCCTCACAGTGAATTTGGATGTTTTTTGTGTACCAATTTGTGTGTTAGCCATTTTTACTTTTACATTTAGCTTGGCCCCTACTTTAGTAGTAAATTGTTGTACACACCTTCCAATTGTTGTATCGTTCTCTCAGCTTGGCCAAGCCTTTCTTCTGGACAAGGGCTCTGTGGCAGACGGGGCAGACGGTCGGAGCAGCAGGCCAATCATTAGACCTGATAGAAGTAGCTTTGTCCTTTCTGTTCACAGAGCTGACTGCCAACAAGTCCTCACTAGTGAGAGTGTCCCTGCTGGGCGTGTGAAAGCTGCTGTCTGTTAGCCCAGTATCCCAGGATGGGTCTAGTCCGATCTCTGAGGAAGGGGCGCGGAAGGAGGGGACCACAACGGCCTTCCGCGCGTCTAGCTGAGTCTCGGAGGACGGAGCGCTGCCGACTGGGACCGCACGGCTCTTCCGCACGTCCAGTCTGATCTTGGAGGAGGATGTGCTGGCAGCAGGGACCACATTGGGCTTCCACAAGTCCAGCCCGCTGTGGGAGGACGGATCTTCAACAGCTGACATTACCTGGCACACCAGGACTTTGGTGTAGAGGCTGACAGTGTCATCATAGCTACGGTCGTAGCTGGAGGAAGGCGAGGCGCGTGAGCAGCTGCTGGAGCCTGACTGGCTGGATGACAAAGAGTCTTCCTTGTCAAAGCCCCAGGAGGGCGGTGGGAGAAGCACTGACAATAGCAGCCGTTTGACCGCCTCCTCAGCAAAGGAGTAGATCAGTTCCAAGGATGCTTCCTTCAGAGGCTGTCCTGTCCTTCTCACGTGTCCTCTGGAGAGCACGGAGTCCGAGGTGCTATTACCTGCCGGAACAGATCTGAGGACACTTCCCTCGCTCTTCAGCAGAGTCTGAAGCTTACCAACCAGCTCTTCAGTGGTTCCCTGGAGGCTGCCCTGAGCTACAAGCTCTTCCAGCCTGGCAAGGGCGGCCGTGGCCGAGCAGTTGTTCGGGGAAGAGCCATGGGGCTTGGCTGACTTCTGGAGCGGCTGCTGCCCGCTGAGGGTCCTTGGTGCCGGGCCTGTGAGGAGCCTAAGTCGGTGCTGCTGCCGCTGGGGTAGCCCTTCAGGGTGGCTGGGGTTGTGGGGAGACTCTGATGACCTCTGTGACATTTGACCTTCTATGGATGCTTTAGAGTAGTCAGACCTGGCATCAAAGAGGGTAAGAGATTCTACGTCCTCTTTGTCGCCGTCGTCTTCGTCCTCTGGTAGCTTGTCAATGTTTTTCAACATTGCTCCTGCCAGTGCTTTTAAGTGAATGTTTTCCTCCTCTGTCTGGTCCCTGACTGCCACAAGGATCTGACTCAGGCTCTCTTTGGCGCGAGTCAGAGTGTTGCCTGTCAGGCTCACCTCCGCTGCCTTATTAACGGCAAGGCAGGCCTTTATTTTCTCCTGCAGCTTTTTATAGATGTGGCGAGTTGCGCACCACATTTCCTCCTCAGAAATCTCCATGACAGACCCACCTGTCTGCGTGGCGGACTCGCTGGACTTCCCAGAGCGCCGGCTGCGCTGCGGCATTCTCTTCACACAGCCAACCACCGTGTCAAGGAGCTCCCCGGCGGCCTTCTCCAGGCAGCCGGTGGCAGGCTTTGACTCAATTGCACCGGCCTTCATGCCTCGCGAAGTGCAGAGACATTTCTGCAGGAGTTCCTGAAGCCTCTGCGTGGCGGTGTTCTTGAACGTCTCTGATGCCAGGGTCTCTGTCATGGCCTCGGGCGAGACGAGGAGCGTCTTCAGAGACGTGGAGGAGCCCACGGCTGTAATGTTGTCCAGGCATGCCACGAGGTCCCCGATCCTCACCGAGGCGTCCAGGGAACTCTCAGACCTGACGAGGTGCGGCACCAGTGTGGGTGCCACCTCCCCCTCTGAATTGTCCAACTCCTGCACCGTGGAGAGGATATTTTGGACGACGTTGTTGGTGGCGGTGTCCAAAAAGTGGTTGTTAACCGTAACCGAGAGTGTTAGAAGCTCAGGGCAGCTCTCGCTCTGATCCTTGACCTTGGGCCTGATAGCCGTCAGGACGCGCGCGTAAAATCCCCTCAGCCTCTCCTGCAGCTGCTCCACAAACTGCAGCGCCGAGGGCATGCACTGGGCACTTCTAAGCGATTGGTCAGTGGTACGTCTTTCGTCTTCAATGGTTGTGACGAAAAGCTCGACGACCTCTTCCGCCACCCGAGGCAGACAGGCGGCGTTGAGCCCCGTCACAGTCATCTGTGGCAAACTAAGAGACGGACCCACCAGGGTATAAAGGTCCACAAAGGACTGCAGAACAGCCGCGCTCACAGACTTTGTGGCCTTGGCCCTAAAATTTGGGCTTTTGATGGTAGCCATGGTGCTGATCTGGTGGCTGGGCACCGGGCTGGTCTGGGGAACCTCCTGGACTTCGGCCAGTCGTTTCTCAAGGGGAGACGCCGTTCCGCTGGTGCCTGTGAAGCTCTCCAGCGTGTCCAAGATCTCCCCGACAAATATCCTCGCCTCCAGGGAGACGGCGTCCTCAGAGATCCCGCTGGAGACGGAGGGGGCCTTTTCAGCCAGCCCCGCCTTCATGGAGCTCAAGATCTCAGACACGACCATGTCTGCTTTCTCGTCCACGTTCTTTGATTCGGCCCAAGGAGCGGGGCTTTCAGCACCCACAGCAATCTCCTCCTTAGGGGTCAAACCGAACTCTTCTGTGCTCATGGAACCCCTTTTGAAGAACTCTGCTAATTTCGTCCTTATATCGGTGAAGATGTTCCTGGAAGCAGAGGCGATTTTCTCATTGGTAGTAGTAGAATGGACGCTGGCTTCCTCGGTGGCACGGGAGAGGTCCTCTGCAACACGGTCGTCCTGGCTGGATACTTTGGCTGTGTTTTCAGCCTCCATGCCCATTGCTACCTCCTTGGCATAGGCCGCCACCTCCGAAACAAACACCTCGACTAATCTCAGCGCTTCGGTTTCAAAGTCTACCTTGTTGTCCAGAGAAGGGGTGGGAGTTCGGTTGAGGTTACTGTGGGAGGTCTGGGGGGTCAAATGTGGCATTCTCCGGTCAGTGAAGCTCCTCTCCGCTCTCAGGAGAGCCTCGCCTACGTTTTGAGTGGCATAGTGTTGGAACGTTGGGGTGGACAGCTTCCTGATGGTCGGGATGTCCTGCTCCATGGTGGTTTCTGCACTTCTGATGCTGAAAAAAAGAATAACAACCCAAGTAATATATATATATATATATATATATATAAAAAAAAATATAAAAAAATTCAAACTAAAGAGAGAATACACAGCGACTGTATGGATGACGTCTAACTACTGAGTCAATGACAGACCGTGTAATGCAGGCGACACTTAGGAAGCAGGATGCTGTTTGTTTATGACCTCATTCAATGGCAGAAAGAGAGGGACTAGCCAAGTGCTCCATTGATCTAACACAGCTATTTTGGCTACCTAGCTCTTGACAAAAGTACTGATGTTAACCGTCAAGTGGCATTGTTTGACGGAACTGCCACATTTACATGAATAGGCTCAGATGGTGATATTCATGTTAGAAATATAACCAAAAAATCCATTACCGTTGCCGTTTCTCATCCTCTGGCTCACTAGATGTCAGGTCAAAGGTGGGGCTTGTACCCTGAAGAGCAGACATCAATGTGCTCGTATAGTGGGTCAGGTCGTTGGTCGGCGATAACCCAACACTTACTCCAGCTTGATGGTCTCTATTAAACACAACCCCAACCACCATGCAGGCCTCCATCAAACTACTCAGGACCTCGTTTGCGCAGTTATCAACCTCCTTGTCGAAAAGTTCTGCCTCATCCATTTTAACCAAGGTGATGTCGGCCTGCAGCAGTTCTGGGGCAGACGGGATCTCCACATCGAGCTCCCCCCGGAGCAAATCAGGGGTGACTGGCGTCTTGGCACAGCAGGCGACCGGAGCAATCAACACTCTGACCCTTGTCCGGAGGCTCAGGGACAGCCTCTTAGCGTCGCGGGAGACTCTGGAAAACAGTGGCTCTCTTTCTACGGCGGCGCCCTCTGACTGGAACCTCTCAGTCACTTCCGTCACGTCCTTAACAAATCCGTCCACGATAGAGGAAGCGACTGACTCGGCCTGGGACGCTGACAAACGATCAGACATGGGGCTCCAGGTGTTAAGCTCGGGGCAGCTGACAGCGGCGACGGGAGCCAGAGAGAGAGAGGGGGAGGGGGTGCTTCTCCTAAGCACCTCGCTGGCCGCTTTGGCTGCGGCGAGATGGAACATGGGGTCACTCAGGATCTCCGCGTTTCGAGCCTGCACGGAACCCAGAGTGATTCCAGAACCCTGGGTGCACGGTGGAGGTGTCGCCCCGGTAACAGAGTGCGGGCTACCGGTCTGAAAGCGGCGGCTCTTAGGTCGACAGCAGCACATCATCCTGGCCAGTTCCCGGAGCAGATTACCAGTCTTCTGACCGTTGTCTTTGTTCTTCTCTTCCACAGAAGCCATACTGTCCGCTATCGCCACCATCACCTCTCCGCTCAGGGGGTCCAGATGCTTCAGACTGGCTTCCATGTCAATCTCAAGGGCAATCCTAGTGGAGGAAGAGGGGCTGGTGTCAAGGCTCTGCTCCGCAGTGGTCGTGGTTATCCAAAATACCTGACATTAGCTCTTTTACAACCGTTATTTAAGTCCAAATCTGCCATTTTGGATTTCACTACATTTTTAAATGTTATAGAAGTGTACAGTACTTCCTATCACAAATGTTTGGTACGTTATATTTTATACATCAACGGGAAATATGTATCCTCCAAACGGTATATTTTCTTACCCGTCTTTGAGGCTGTTTGATGGGGGGCTTGATTCGGACTCCATGCCTGCTCGCTCAGTATCGTCATGGTCAACAACGACCATTAGAGCCGGTAGCCCAATCTTAAACACGGTTTGGACTGCCACGTCAACTATCATTTTGGACTGTTTGGCGAACCGAGCTCTTGTGTTCTGGAGAAAGGGGGAAGCGAGGAAGAGAGTTTGTGGGGGGGGGGGGGGACAGGTGACACATTTTAATGTTATACAATAATAGCCAAGCTAAAGCTTGCTTTTAAATACACAAATATCTTCATATTTTGCTAACGAAAAAAAGATAAGATGTTTACATTTACTTACAGGGTTTCTAATTCCGCTACGGAGACTACTCCACTGCCTGTGGGAGACAGAGGGACTCTTTTAGAAGCAGTTTCATAGAAAGGTATAGAGGCTTAACATACACACATCCTTTGAATTTGCACAGACATGTATGTATTGGACTTACTCATCATCTAGGCAGTTGAGGAAATTCAAGAGCACAAGGTAGCAAACACTGTAGTACTCTGAGTGGAAGAAAGGGAGAAAGTGAAGTCTTTCTATTCTGTTTCACTAAGCATCTATGTTACGTTTTTAAGGGAACAACACCTTACGTTATTTTCATGTAGCTAACAACAATAAATACAAATAAAACTAAAACAAATGCAAAATTCGACTGCAATTTTTTAAATACACAAGACAAGGTGTTGTAATATCCAGTATGTCATAATCCAAGATGATGACTTTAGAAAGCGATTATTACAAATACAATACTAACATAAATGCAAAGTGCTACTGCAAAATCACATCCGACATCCCCGACAAAAAGTATGGTTTCATTCTCCCTAAAACCCTATGCAATGCAACTCAGACTCAAAAAGGAAAACAATCTTACAACACTATATATGCTTCAGGTATTCTTTATTTTTATTTATTAGGAACTAAATCAAACATGACTGACCTTCTTCACCTGTACTGCCAGCCACCTCATTCTTGTTCCGCTTTCTTCTCCAGAACTGAATTAACAACCAAAGACACCAATCAGATAGGCTTCTGGTAAGAGTTTGGCCTCAATTTTACATGTTATGCTAGCGGTTACAGTTTAATAGCATTGCAGTTGGCATGTCTGGCCACCCAAAAGTGATGTCTGTTGGGAATCTTATCTCTTGACCACCAATGTTAAAACATCACACACCACCAATTATCTATAGGAACGTGCACGTGCAATTTCTGATTCAGGCTGTTTTACCTTACGTGGCCTTTCCATTTTTGTTTTTCAATTCCCCGCTCCAGGGAGATCCGCTTTTTAATAGTCTGAACACACACAAAATAACGTTTGCTATTTATTTAGGGGAAAATTCAAACTATAACACAACCTTAAAAGAATAAAAGAACATTCTTAGATAAGCAAATAAGAGAACATTCATTTTACAATAATGTCTCAGACACGCTGCAGAAATAACAGCTCACTTTAAAAGCCATAATAAACGAACATTCCATATGTATACCTTCTTTCCTCAGATATGTTTTTGCGTCACAGGGGTTTACGAAGAATAACGTTCTCCGTTAGTAGTTACAGCGAGCCACGCAGCAGAACGACACTTTTGCTTTGTCAGTCATGCAGAGTGTGTCTGACTATATAAGGCCTGTTCCTTTTGTGACGCAATAATAGGCCTTATCGCCGTTGCTATGGGCAGCGTGCATGGTATTCCCACAGAGATAGAACACTAGAGGCGACAACGCGTCATCAATTGTGGGCAAAAAGTTCCGCCATCTAACCTGGGTATAGTCTTGCCACGGAACGAATGAAGGTCTACGGACAGCAGCTATGGTGTTTGCATATATAGTGCCAAATTGATCATCACAAAGGACAAAATTAACAACGAATGATGGGATCATCTTTCATGCGTTCGTATTGAGTAGATAACAAGAACCATTTAGCAATCAAACCAAAAACATTGAGTATATTGCTGGTTTTATGTCGCAATGCTAGCTAGATAGCTAGCGAACGCTACTACAGTTGATTAGCCCAACTGACAGGCGTTCTATTTACATTCAAAGCCGACATCAACAGTCGTCAACGGTACTGTTCTTAAGACAACTGAGTGATTAACGTAACGTTGTTGCTATTATTAATACATTTGTGCATATTATGTAGGCCGAAAACATCACTTTGCTGAAAATAACTT
>JAPMUY010001919.1:0-10140 GCA_026901105.3 Galaxias olidus
ACATACAGGAGAGCTCCCTCTAAGAGTCCCAGCTCTAGCTGAGTCCATACAGGAGAGCTCATAAGAGTCCCAGCATTAGCTGAGTCCATACAGGAGAGCTCCCTCTAAGAGTCCCAGCTCTAGCTGTCCATACAGGAGAGCTCATAAGAGTCCCAGCATAAGCAGAGTACATACAGGAGAGCTCCTCTAAGAGTCCCAGCTCTAGCTGAGTCCATACAGGAGAGCTCATAAGAGTCCCAGCATAAGCGGAGTACATACAGGAGAGCTCCCTCTAAGAGTCCCAGCTCTAGCCGAGTCCATACAGGAGAGCTCATAAAAGTCCCAGCATTAGCTGAGTCCATACAGGAGAGCTCCTAAGAGTCCCAACATTAGTCCATACAGGAGAGTTTGTTAATTGGCTACACATTCTTTTGTAATAACCTACAAGGCAATACACTGGCTGGCCTCACCTTATAGAGCAGAGTTGTTGTGTCCCTTTGCCACAGTGAGGTCTCAAAGACGTCTAGCTCTACTTCCAGTGCCAAGATCAAAATTAATATTCACTTATTTTGTAAGCACGTTGCTTTCTGATGCAATTTTATGTTTTTGGTTTAATTTCTTTCATATTTTATTTTTATATAACTTGGTTTTATATATTTTTTTGTTAAATGTATCTTTTATTTCTATAGTTTTTACAACATTTTGTAACATTTGTTCTGAAAGGCGCTTTGAAAATAAAGTGTTCAGTGCAAGAGAAGTCCCAGTAAGGCCTAGGATGAGAGAGAGCTCCCTCTAAGAGAGAGAGAGAGAGAGAGGGGGTGGGGGGGGGGGGTCGCTTGCTGAGACCAGGGCCTGAGAAGTGGGGCAAGCAGCTAGAAGTTAAAACCACAGAGCAAAAAGGAGGAAGGAAAAAATACACTTTAAAACCCAAAAATAAACCTGATACAATTCTCTGCATCAGATCTTTTGTTCTAATAAACAGTTTGAATGTGCATTTGTGCATGTAAAGTGTATGTGATAAAACATACGTGAATTTGTTTTTAAGGTTATGTTTGAGTGTGTGTGTGTGTGTGTGTGTGTGTGTGTAGCTGTTTCAAAGCTTTGTCTAAACCTGATCTCGTGTTAGTTGGATATCAGCCAAACAGAAGAAGAATTAAGGCGTGGTTAAACTGACAACTGTTTTCTATTCAAGTCAGGCCAGTACTCTGATACACACGTTGTTGCAGTTTAAAAGAATAAAGTGATAATTTAAGGATGTTACAATTAGGATGTAAAGAACAATAACTATGTCCCATTAATAAGGAAAAGTTTGTACAGCAGTGTGAACAGCACTAACCTGTAAATACCATAGTGCCACTAATGATTTTGTCTTTAACACACAGACCCATCAAGCTGGATTAAGATAGTGGACAAAGTAGTAATAGAAAAAATGATTAATCATTAAGGAAAAAACTCTCTACCCAAAATTCATTTGGTGTTTATTATTATTATTATTATTATTATTATTAGATTTGTGCCTCGATACAATCCTGTATCGGAGGTCTACAGATAATTCCTTGGACTTCATAACTTGGTTTGTGCTCTGACATGCACTGTCAACTGTGGGACCTTATATAAACAGGTGTGTGCCTTTCCAAATCATGTCCAATCAATTGAATTTACCACAGGTGGACTCCAATCAAGTTGTAGAAACATCTCAAGGATGATCAGTGGAAACGGGATGGCCCTGAGCTCAATTTTGAGTGTCACAGCAAAGGGTGTGAATACTTATGTACATGTGATATTTTATTTTTTAATTTTTAATACATTTGCAAAAAATTAAATAAAAATAATAATTTCACTTTGTCATTATGCGGTATTGCGTGTAGAATGTTGAGAATTTTTTTTTATTTCATCCATTTTGGAATAAGGCTGTAACATAATAAAATGTGGAAAAAGTGAAGGGGAATGAGTACTTTCCGGATGCACTGTATATGCTGCATAGGTTAAACGTTTGCTTATTTGATTATCTTTCTGTTAAACTTTCTCATAGAGTTTCACTTTTGTCTTTAATTTGAGCTGCTGGACTTAGAACTACTGCATGTAGTAGAGGGGTAAGGTTAACATGAAGATAAACAGATAACAATGTAGGGGGATTCAAAGACATAACTATATTTAAGATTAATAACTGCTTTTCAAAATCAAGCTTCAGATTGGATTCATGATTATGTTTTCAGTATTATAATGTATAATCAGTACCTCATAAAAAAAAAAATTATATACCAAATTTGAACTCACACAAACCTTGACATAGCGTGCCGCACACATGCGCAAACACACACACACACACACACACACACACACACACACACACACTCTACCCATAATACAGAGTAGTCTACTTATAGACTTTCATATAGTATACTCACACCTTGATGCAACACACACACACACACACACACACACACACACTAGTCCCATTATACAAAGTAGCCTACTTATAGACTATGTTGTGCAGTGACATGATCTCCATCCTTTTTTTTTACATTTTAGCCCACCTTAAATTTCCAGCCCAGAATATTTGTCACTCAAATCTATTAAACTTAACATTGAGTATAACTACAAATAACTATAAAATAATGTTTTTGACTCAATAATCACGTTAAGTTTATTTTCTGTCCTAGTTAACATTTACTCTAAAGACTGAAAATTCATAAACAAACAAAAAAGGATAGTGTATACTTATGTCACCTCCATTTGTGTTTAGTCTGGCCTAATATTTAACACTTAAGGCACAAACATGAATATTTAGGTAACATTTTACACGCTAAGCACTGGTAATTCATAAAAATCACATCAGTGACCAGACCCAAGCTAATATTGACAACCTTTAATTTCACCTGCCAATCCAACCACCTTAACAATGTCATAACTGGCGTCAAATAGACAAACATTTTGGCCGTATTTGCCTGTGGAGGTGGTTAATATATATATATATATATATATATATATATATATATATATATATATATATAGATATATCTATGAACAAAAACATATATATTTATTATATTACATTATATTATATTTATTATATTATTTATTAATAAACACTGAACAAAAACATATATATTTATTATATTACATTATATTATATTTATTATATTATTTATTAATAAACACTGAACAAAATTATAAACGCAACACTTTTGTTTTTGCCCCCATTTTTCATGAGCTGAACTCAAAGATCTAAGACTTTTTCTATGTACACAAAAGGCCTATTTCTCTCAAATATTGTTCACAAATCTGTCTAAATCTGTGTTAGTGAGCACTTCTCCTTTGCCGAGATAATCCATCCACCTCACAGGTGTGGCATATCAAGATGCTGATTAGACAGCATGATTATTGCACAGGTGTGCCTTATGCTGGCCACAATAAAATGCCACTCTAAAAGGTGCAGTTTTACTGTATTGGGGGGGGGGGTTCCGGGGGGTGACCACCATTTGCCTCACGGAGTGCAACACATCTCCCTCGCATAGAGTTGATCAGGTTGTTGATTGTGGCTTGTGGAATGTTGGTCCACTCCTCTTCAATGGCTGTGCGAAGTTGCTGGATATTGGCAGGAACTGGAACACGCTGTCACTTACTGTACCGGAGTGTGTAATATCAGGGCTTTACATACTTCAGGTTAGAATAAAATAAAAATAATAATAAACAACAACACAAAACAACACAAAACCACTATAACATCAGGGCTTTAAATACTTAAGGTTATAAAAAAAAAACAAAAAAAAAAAAATAAACAAAAACAACAACAAAACAAAACCACACAAAACCACTATATCTTACAATCTAATCCTGTATCTCTCCAGCAAATCACCGCTCACCATTCATTTTCAATGGTGGAGCATGCTGGGAAGGCGGCCGTCATCTCGAGACCGGTGGCGAAGCGAGCCAGAGCGAAGGAGCACCAAAAGTTCAAATTTTCTCAACTTTATGCAAATTCCAAGCGAAGTTTGCTAAGCGTTAACCAATCAGGTGCCAGTAGTCTTTTCGCTCTTCCCCTGCACATGAACCAACCCGGTAGACAAAGACAACAACACGAAGGCATGGAGTGTCTCAATTTCCTGTTATGTTAATGTCATGTAATAATAAATATGGCCTTTATTATAGAGTTCATCTAAACTGAAAAAAAAAAATACGTAAAACCGTGTCGTTTTTACTGCTGCCTGTCAAACTAATCAGAAACGGCCACTCGCTGGCAGTCTAGTGGACGAGGCGACGCGATTGGGGTGAACCAAGCGGGAACTCGCGAGCTTGCCGTTTTTGGTATGCATTCTATGTCACGTTAGAGCACTTAACATCGAGTTAAAGGTGCAGTATGTAGTTCTAGAGAATTGGGGGAAAAATTGCAAGAATTTGAATCACAACAGTAAAAAAAGCCAACCTCCTGAGTATTTGGTCCCTCCTATCCCTCTAAAAGGCCCATCCCACACATGCCCGTGCGCGCTCTGACTTGTGTTTTGCATATTACCGGTTCTCACCAACAATGCATAAAGCGATGTCTGATTCCGAGGTGAGAAACAGAAGAATCCCGAACGTCTGATCGTAAACGCTCAAAAAATGAGTGGTTCACACCAAAGCAACGAGCACAGACACAAATGACCGTTTCCATAGTAACGACATAGTTAGCTAACGTTAACAAAAACTATTTCATAATTGTATTCCCGTGTTAGTATGAGCCATCGTTTTTGTTTAGCTGCGATTGGCACCATAGCTACTATACGTTGCCGAGTATATCCAACATATGCATGTAAACGAATAATCCCTTTTTGACAAATCTGGCGCGATACTTCCTAACGTTCTAAAACTGCACTTGGCGATTTGACAGCAAAGTTTTTTGCGAGCACATTCAGCCGCCTTGCAACTGGTTCACACCGCTGCTACTTTTGTCAGCGACGCGAATTGTAACAAGCTTGTTTGGAGGGTGACGCTGTAAGTAGACCTGTATTTACCTAGGCGTGTGCACGTGAGGTGATTGACAGGCAGGTAGCCCCTACTCCTTGCAAAAAACTCCCCTGATCGGTTAGGGTTGGGCGGGCGTCCCTAGATTTTTTTTAAAAGCTGAATACAGGGCCCAGGGGGCTCATATATAGCGCACCTTCTCTCTGAGCGTTTGGTTTAATGATATCCTCCAGGAGGTATGTAATTAACATAAAAAACGTAAAAAAGAAAATGTATTGCTAGAAATTGAAACTTACATACTGCACCTTTAACCACGAACATAAACTGCTCGGAGCAGTTTAGAGATGCAGCGTAAAGTGCTATGACAACATACCATGGGTCATACTTACCCACCTTTTATAGTATGGGTTAATCGGGAAGTTACCCTAAACCTCACAAGTTACTACCGAACTTACCGGGGTAAGTAGTGTAGGCCCCTGGTCTCAGTTAGTTAACCCTGTATAAATAAAATAAATAATAATAATAATAAAAACACACTGTAGACACCATCTAGTTGATTAAACAAATAACAGCAGGCATTGACTCGGGTGCTGGTTAACTATTTATTAAAGAAGCTATTAAAAGCTTGCAATTTTGCTAAAAAGTTTAACTAAATATAAACAATGTTAAGAGAGAAGTTGGATAGAAATACAGTGAAACATTTGCAATAGAAACATCCCTAAAATCCCCTTTACACAGAAAGCTGGTACAGCAACTGAATGACAAATTGATGCAGACTCTGACTCAGGAACCCACATATCTACCGAGAGGAGGTAAGGGGTTAATGCCTTGCTCAGCAGCTCTTTGGCGGTGTGTGACACTGTAGTTACAGGAGGAATAGAACCTTTGACCTTGTATCGACTGTTGTAGGTCTCAATACATCAACAGCTCTAACACTTTTGAGCAAGGCACTCTTTTCTACATCAGGGGTCACTATGCTCCATAAGTCTGTTTATGCTTACATTTTTTCATTTTACTTTTATTTATACAGGGAAGCCTATTGAGACCAAGGTCTCATTTTCAGTGGAGTCCTGTTTAACAAAGCACAATCACACGTATAAAAACAAAATCATAGACATTAGCCTGTAGGCTAGCCCAAACAAAAAAAAAAATCCTAAAACATCATTCATAATAACATCCTATACATGAACACATTCTGTTATTTGAAACATTCTTAAAAACACGTGCAGATCTCAACTTCAAGTAGCCTGATTTTAACCCATTTTTTTATTTGCCTAATGAGATTTTAAAAGCATCTTGAAGCTCATTTAATGTCCTATAGGAGCATAATAACTAAAAGCAACTAAAGGGACCTGAAGAACCAGCCAATCCTGAGACCTTGTCTCATGATGACTAGCGCCATGTAATAAGGGATGTCAGGTAATTTGTGTAAAATTGCTTTATATACAAACAGGAGGCAGTGCTTGTCAGGGTATATTGAGGAGGTATGACCCAAATGCAGACAGACACTAAACGTAACTAAACTAGAAAATACTTAAACAAAACCAAGAAGGAACTCGGGAGACAGACGATTGACGCAAAGCCTGTTCCAGCAGGACACAGGCTATTTACTCGGAAACACAAAGCAACACGCAAACAGCAAATAATGACAGAACCAAGAACACAGGAAAACAGGAACTTAAATACAAACCAAAGGAGACCAATCAACCAATCAGAGATAAAACAAGGTAACAAGGAGCAGGTGCAAACAATACAGAAACAGGCCCTAAACGGGCCAGGCCATGACAGTGCTGGTTCTCCTAACCGCTAGGGATTGCTAGCCTACTGCCTGATACACAGTGCTATGATGTGGTCTAAAATGATCTCCAGTAATAAAACACAGTACTGAATGATATACAGTGTGAAGCTGTTTGAGAGTAGTAGGGAGATCGTGCATATACATAATGATATACAGTGTGAAGCTGTTTGAGAGTAGTAGGGAGATCGTGCATATACATAATGATATACAGTGTGAAGCTGTTTGAGAGTAGTAGGGAGATCGTGCATATACATAATGTTGCCATAATCTAGTTGACAGGACAGTAGACTGATTACTGAATTAGTGGAAGTATGTTATCAAGCTAGAAACCCTGATTCAGTAAAATAACCCCATTTTCCTTCTAAACTTTATAGTGAGCGCATCGACATGCATTTTAAAAGACAGCTTTTCAACAATAAATATTTGTATGAGTGCACTCTCAATTTCAGAACCATCAAAAGTGCACATTTTAATATTGGTTTTGTTCAGCTTGCATGATCTGGAGAATTGCATATTTTGTTTTTGCTGCATTTAGAACAAGTTTTAGCTTTAGAAGTGAGTGCTGGATAGTCGAATGCTTTCTGCAAAGCAGATATAGCTCCTTCCAATGAAGAAGCAGATGTGTCATCAGCATAGTGGTGAACCTGGCAGTCATTTTCAGACCAGACAATGATATTTATGTACAAGGTGAAAAGTAAAGGTCCTAAAACTGAGCCCTGTGGTACACTTTTTGTGACCATGATCATCTATCAATGAAGAATCAAGTTCATGAAATACATTATTCAAAAATAATTACCCATACAAATATTCATTTCATTGTAACTTTTAGCATTACATTATAAATATACCCCACACCTCTCTAAAACGTCCACAAGTTGTTGATGCTATTGGCAGCTGTCGAGATGGAAGTTTCTATATATTCAATGTTTTCCACACCCCTAAGGGCAACTTCATGAGAACAGCTGACGTGTGTCTTTGCGGTCTGAGCAGCTCAGAGCTGTGTTTTGGGTGTTGGTGCATTGATGTGTATCTATGGACTATTTCTGACGAGTGGAAAATTATGTTGTTTCATCTGCGGCTAAGCACCCTCCCATCACCTCAGTACCAGTAATTTTGTCCCCTAACCAAAGTGCACATCCTCTGTTGTCATGAAAAGGTTATTTGAGGTGAGACAGAGGCTGGGCGGAGGGGGGGAGGGGTTGCTACATGAGATTCTCTGCATTAGCATTTTGTTCAGATTAAATGTGCTATGCTAACATGCTAGCCTTTGCGCCAGTAAGGTGTATGCAACATACACATACAGTAGCAGTCAAAAGTTTGGACACACATTCCCAGTCACTTGTGTCCAATCTTTTGACTGCTACTGTACATTTATTTGTTTCAAGGTTGTGTTTGTGTGTATGTCTGGGATTAAACGTGTGTTGGTGAGAACGTTAAAAACCTGTTCTTGGTTGTTGTGGATTGATCCCTCGCTATAGCTATTATTATTTCATTATTGTATGAATTACGAATTCATGATCAGTTGCATATTTGCCAAGCTAGCCTATGCACTTTTGATGATAATTTCCACAGATTCAGATACTTTGTTAAATTTAGAACCACATCATAGACATCTAAGGCCCTAAAATATTTTGTCGTTTAGCTTTTTATATTCAAAGCGATATACAGTTAATCCCGCTGGAGCAATTTTAAGGGTTAAGTGCCTCGCTCAAGGACACACTAGTGGTGGTGTTCCCAAGTGAGATTTGAACTCATGATCTTTGACTCATGACTGGATAAGGCAAAGAATCTGTCTCTAACAACTCTACCTCTCTCACACATACCCCCGCCCCCATCCGCCTCAAACTTATGCACGCAAACCCTCATCATATTTTCATACTTACAAAAGCACCTCCATGAGAACAGCGGATGTGCATCTATGTGGTCGTCTGAGTAGCTGCGAGCTGCCCCTTGATGTTGGTGCATCAATGTGGTCTAAGAGCTATGTAGGAGCCAAAATGCGTATGGCAGGAAAGCCCGCTTAGCCTCTCAGCGGCAATTTTTGAGTGGAAAACTGTTTGTATCTGTGGTCGACCCCCCCCCCCAGTTCCCCCCCGCACCAGTTTCTATAAACCTTCACTCATATCTCATTACTCAAGTCTTCAGTCTAGCGTGACTGCTAACAGAAAACATGCTCAGAGAGATGAAAGCCAGTTGTCAGTTCAAACCACAAGACAACAAAAAGAACATACTCCCACAAATAGAAATAGACCCAGAGTTAGTATGTTAGAGAACATACTCCCACAAATAGAAATAGACCCAGAGTTAGTATGTTAGAGTGTGCCATCGTAAATGGGAGTTTCCATGTAGTCTTGTGTTTGTGTGACAGTTAATTTCCATGTATTTCTAATGTGTGTGTTCTTCACCATGAAGTCTTTGTCTTCTCTCCTCTTTCAGTCAGTGTAACATCTTTCATCTGTCTTCTCTCTCTCCTGGAACACAATCAGGGCACTGATAACGACATGTTAAAACATTCAGCATGGCCATATAGAATATAATAAAACATATAATATCATATATCAGTGACACGTTAAACTCTAATCAGGTATTCAGCACGGACCTTAACGGGTCAATACAAACAGCATAGCCAAATACTTAATAGCAATCGAATACTGTGTAAAAAATGTTGATACTAGAATGTATTGAGAGCAATGGAATACTGTCTACAATATGTTGATACTAGAGAGATTCTCTATCAACAGAATAATGTCTACAATATGTTGATACAGGAGAGATTTGGAATTGAGAGGAGTTCAGAAATTAAGTGGTTCTGTAATGGTTAGTACTTTTTCTGGTATATTAGTACTTGTTCTGTAATGGTTAGTATTGTTTTTGGTGTTGTTATTGGTTCAGTAATGGATAGTACTGGTTCTGATCGTAACTACTGATTCTGAAATAGTTAGTACTGGTTCTGAATAGTTAGTTCTGGTTCTGATGGTTAGTACTGGTTCTGTAATGGTTAGTAATGGTTCTGATGGTTATTACTGGTTCTGTGATTGTTAGTACTGGTTCTGGAATGGTTCTGTACCTGCAGAGTGTCCTGGTCTCACTAAGGAGTAGATCATATTAGTTTCTGGTGGAGCGGGCTTATCTGGATTAATACACACACACACACACAGTTAAGACACAGACACAGTTCAGACACACACACAGTTAAGACACACACACACTTAAGAAACACAGACACAGTCAAATCACAGACACAGTACAGACACTGTTAACACACAGACACAGTTAACACACAGACACTGTTAACACACAGACACTGTTAACACACAGACACTGTTAACACACAGACACAGTTAAGACACAGACACAGTACAGACACTGTTAACACACAGACACTGTTAACACACAGACACTGTTAACACACAGACACA
>JAPMUY010001920.1:0-101059 GCA_026901105.3 Galaxias olidus
AAATGTGTTTCATAATCTGAAACATTTAAGTGTGACAAATGTGCAAAAACAATAAGTATCTGTAAGGGGGCAAATACTTTTGCACAGCACTGTATATATTGTTCAGATGAAGATTGTTCAATGAACCAGTGAGATATGACAAATTGAATGTACAGCAGTGATTACAGTAATATATTTTGATGTGCTGTGAGCTAATTTTTGGAGATATCAACAAGCTATTTAGACATTTGATGTTGTGCTGTAATTTTGATGTGATTTGGATATATGGTTTTGGACCTGGACCCTTTGGGTAGACCACCAGTTTTTGAAAAAAACAGAGTGATGGACTTCATAATTTGAAATGGGTGCCAGTATATGAAAGTTTCATCTCACTGCATGGAACAAGTTCTGAAGATTTCAGAGCTGTAACCCAAATGGTTTATTTTTTATGATTTTTTTAACACTTGGAACGTTGAACTGCTGCTATAGCGCCACCAACAGGAACAATGAGACGGCATGGCATGGGGTGTAGTTTTGAGAAGACCTGGACCTGTGTGCCAAATTTGGTACATTTTTAACCATGGGAAGTAGGATATTAGGGGGAATAATAATAATACTATACTAATTGCAATATTTGATCGGCCGTACCAGCTGGCCACCTAATAAACTACAAACCAAATTTAAAAGCTGGCGGTTAAGAGAAGACTTTAAGATAAAAGTGAGTTTTAAGAAGTGATTAAAAGAGGAAACTGAGGTGGCCTGCCTGAGATCATAAGGCAAGGAGTTCCAAAGCTTAGGTGCTCAAACAGCAAATGCCCGGTCACCCCTGCTGCAAAATTTGGATTTAGGAACTATTGAAAGGGCCCTGCTGGAAGATCTCGTGCAGCGACCGGGTTTGTATGGTAAAAGCAGATCGCAGATATAGACAGGCGCCAAACCATTCAAGGCTTTGAACACTAGCAGTACAATCTTAAAATCAATTCTAAAACTCACAGGTAACCAATGAAGGAGTAATGTGGTCTCTTCTTCTAGTAAATGTTAAAAACCTGGCAGCAGTGTTTTGAACCAACTGCAATCTTTGGATGTTTCGCTCTCTGATTCCAGAATAAAGTGCATTGTAACAGTCGAGTCTGGAAGAAATAAAAAGCGTGGATGACCTTTTCTAAATACGCAGATGAAAGGAATGATCTGATTTTGCTTAGCTGTCTTAGTTGGCAAAAGCATGATCATACAACATTGGCTACCTGAGTGTCAAGTATTGTGTGTATTTGTATATGGCATTTTCATAAATCATGAAGTTAGGGTTAGATTTTAAAAGCAATAGCTCAACTGTCTGATCGTTCCATGTTTCAAGCCGGCAGTTGGAAGTAGGTATAGGGTATTCATATAAGTCATGAACATAGGGGCACATTGTAAGATTCATCTTTCGACTGTCTGAGCATTCCATGTTTCAAGCCAGCAGTTGAAGGTGTGTGTAGGGTATTTCTTCTTTTGTTTAACTGGCCGTGCCGAGAGCGGCTATAGAGGGGGGTGGCTGAAAAGTCCTCGTTCAGCGTTAAGCCTTCTGGAGGTGTCGTGGACTCAAATTAACAGAACATCTGGGATGGAGGGTGCCCACTTCATAACCCCAATATCTACTCTCAACCCAAATACAGTTTTTTTTTTTTTAAGTGTTCATTTTGAGTATGGCATAATGGATATTTTACTGTGTGCCATGTGTTTTACTGGTCTCATAGCTCATGGTGTCCTTCCAGACTCTATTACCTCTGTACTGTTAGTGCCTGTCATTAAGGACAAGGCTGGTAAACTAAATAGCATGGATAACTATAGACCTATTGCCCTTGCCAGTATCCTTTCTAAAGTGCTGGAAAGAATCATACTAACAAGGTTGGAAATGTTTGTTCTCACCACTGATAATCAGTTTGGCTTTAAAAGAAAACATGGCACTGATATGTGTATTTATGCTCTGAAGGAAATAGTTGCTAAATATGGAAGCCAGAATTCCACTGTATTCATGCATCTAAGGCTTTTGACAGAATTAATCATGAAACATTTTTTGGGAAATTGCTTGCTAGAGGTGTTCCAAAGTAAATACATAGAATGTTAGTTTATTGGCATGCCCATCAGACAACATGGGGTAATGTTGTATCTGCCCCATTTCATGTAAATAATGGTGTTCGCCAAGGTGGAATTCTGTCTCCTATTTTGTTCAATGTGTATATGGATGATCTATCAAAACAACTGAATGGGTGTAACACAGGCTGTCTTGTTGGAAACTCTGTTATCAATCATCTTATGTATGCTGATGACCTGGTAATCTTTAGTCCATATACAGTACTGTGCATAAGTTTTAGGCAGGGGATGCTGTTTTGAAGGCGAAGGGTGGTCACACCAAATGTTGATTTGATACAGATTTGCTTTTCCCTCACTTTGTATTTTATGAATTGCTAAAAAAAATAAACAATTAACATTTATCCTTTTATGTATTTTTTTTCTAACTTTAAAGACATCACACCTGCCTAAAACTTTTGCACAGTACTTTAGTTCTGGGCTGCAGCAATTACTGAAGGTGTGCTCACAGTACAGCAAGGATTATAACATTACATTTAATGCCAAAAAGAGTAATGTCATGATATTCAGAAGTAGAGAGGATAGGAGATTAGTTTTTCCTGTGTTTTATCTGTGTGATATTCCTCTCTTGATATGCAAGGAAATAAAATACCGTGGCCATGTTTTTACTGATGATTTGAACGATGACAGAGATGTCTATCGACAGTGTTGTAAACTATATGCTCAGACCAACATGTTGCTTCGCAAGTTTAGTATGTGTTCTGTCAATGTAAAATGTTCATTATTAAGAGTTTTCTGCACACCTATGTATACAGCTCATCTTTGGTGTAGCTACAGGAAAGGTAGTATGCGAATGATTCAATGAGGTTGCTGTTTCAGGTTCCTAGATGGCATAGTGCTAGTCAACTGTTTGTGTTCTTTGGTGTTCCTACATGTGAGGCACTTCTAAGACATCTAATGTACAAATTAACGCTTGGATGCGTCGGAGAACAGCATCATAGAGGTTTTAACCGACCGGAGGAAAAGTTGCTTTCGGTACTCATCCAGGCTCAGAAAACATTGGCGAGATAGCCTACATACGAATTGTCTTTCGTAAAATTGAATGACTTTTGGTTTTGTCTTGTATTTCTCTTGTTATTATTTTTGTTTTGTTTTCTTTTTGTTATGGACCCTCCTGTGAGTCTGGAATAAAGTTTGAAATTATATTACAACATCATATCTTGTGGATTTTGAAATTTTCCTTTAATTGGCCAGTCTGAGATATGGCTTTTTCTTTGCAACTCTGCCTAGAAGGCCAGCATCCCGGAGTCGCCTCTTCACTGTTGACGTTGAGACTGGTGTTTTGCGGGTACTATTTAATGAAGCTGCCAGTTGAGGACTTGTGAGGCATCTGTTTCTCAAACTACATTCTTATGGACTCCTCTTGCTAAGTTGTGCACCTGGGCTTCTCACTTCTATTTCTATTCTGGCTAGCGCAAGTTTGCGCCATTCTGTGAAGCGAGTAGTTCACACCGTTGAATGAGATGACGAGTTTCATGGCAATTCCTCGCATGGAATAGCCTTCATTTCTCAGACCAAGAATAGACTGATGAGGTTTCAGATTAAAGTGATATTTTTCCTGGCCATTTTGAAACTATACTCAACCCCACAAATGCTGATGCTCCAGATAATCATCTAGCTTAAGGAAGGCACATTTCATAGCTTTCATAACAGTTTTCAGCTGTGCTAACATGCTTGCACAAGGGTTTTCTTACACAATGTGTCATTTGAACACAGGAGTGATGGTTGCTGAAAATGGGCCTCTGCACGTCTATGTAGATATTAAAACAAAATCTTCCATTTCCAGGTATAATAGTAATTTAACAGTCTATACTGTATTTCTGATCAATTTAAATTGAATTGAATTGAATTGAATTGAATTGAATTGAATTGAATTGAATTTAATTTAATTTAATTTAATTTAATACATTTCAATATAATTTTTTGGGTGATTATATTTCTTTTAAATAAGGACATTTCTAAGTGACCCCAAACTTTTGAGCGGTATTGTATCTTATTACAAAATGTCCCCCAAATTAAAGAATGAAAATGAAATACTAAATACTGGAAATAAGCACAACAAAACACATATGGTATAAAATCATATATCCACCTCTCTAAAATGAAATACTATAAACTAAACTGTTGCTTGAAATCAAAAAGATAAAAAAATAAAACTATTATAATTTTAATTATATTATAAATAATATAAATATAAAAAAAATATTTCCAAATCTGAGGCCATGGTTCTCAGCAGGAAACCGATGGATTGTCTACTCCAGGTAGGGAATGAGTCTTTACCCCAAGTGAAGGAGTTCAAGTATCTTGGGGTCTTGTTCTAGAGTGAGGGGAAAATGGAACGAGAGATGGGCAGGAGAATTGGAGCAGCGGGTGCGGTGTTGCAGTCGCTCTATCGCACCGTTGTGACGAAGAGAGAGCTGAGCCAGAAGGCAAAGCTCTCAATCTACCGGTCTATCTTCGTTCCTACTCTCACCTATGGTCATGAAGGGTGGGTCATGACCGAAAGAACGAGATCGCGGATACAAGCGGCGGAAATGAGGTTCCTCCGGAGGGTGGCTGGCATCTCCCTTAGGGATAGGGTGAGAAGTTCAGCCATTCGTGAGGGACTCGGAGTAGAGCCGCTGCTTCTTTGCGTAGAAAGGAGCCAGTTGAGGTGGTTCGGGCATCTAGTAAGGATGCCACCTGGCCGCCTCCCAAGGGAGGTGTTCCAGGCACGTCCAGCTGGGCGGAGGCCGCGGGGCAGACCTAGGACCAGGTGGAGGGATTATATCTCCACACTGGCCTGGGAACGCCTTGGAATCCCCCAGTCAGAGCTGGTTAATGTGGCCCGGGAAAGGGAAGTTTGGGATGCCCTGCTTGAACTGCTACCTCCGCGACCCGACCCCGGACAAAGCGGATGACGATGATGATTAAAAAAATAAATCTAAATCTATTGTCCTCTGAAGTATTTTGTTAAAATACACACTAAGATTTTGCACTAACAAGCAAACAAACAATTCCAGAAACACATTGAAATAATAAAATAACATTTAAAGTGTGAAAGAAACACTACTCACTTGTACCCCAGTGTACAGAGTCAGTACAAATAGGCTGCGACATTGTGTCTTTGTGTGAATGAACTTGGGTAACTTACTCTGCTATGCTCTTATTATTTGGAATAAAGTGTTCCTCTCCGTTTGTTGATGGGCTGTCCTTTTCTCCAGCAAGCAGGGGAAGGGCTGCACTGGAGGAACTGTTTTCCTCAGAGGAAGAAGCTGAACTGTGGGGGCGAGGGGGTACCGGAAGGCTCAGGTGTTGTTGGCTTCGCCTCTCTGGAAGCTCGGGAGGAGGACCAAGCGATTGGGTGTCTCTCTTTAACGCTACACCCTTATCTGGAAAGAAAAAACGAATTTTATTGAAAAAAATACTTGAATTGCACTTGTACGGTAGTTCAAATTATTTATTTTTTGTTGCTAGATATTTGATTATTGTTTTTTTCCACCTTTGCATTGCTTCAAGCAAATCTTCACTTTCCATACCCAGACTCAAAAAGAACCAAAAACTTAAGTTAAAATGTTTAAAGTTTTGCCCAATTAATTTAGCATCTTCTACATTAAATACAGTCTACATAAATGACAAATCCTCTACCGTCAGACAATTTGGTAGTCTCCTTTGTTACAATCCACTCTCCAGGCTGCAGCAGCGACTGTCCATAGCACATATCAGACTCCATACTGGAGCTGGAAAAGGCGGAGGAGGATGAGGGGGTCATTTCATCCAATCTGAAGAAGTCCAAGCCTGCCATTGTGCCTCCAAAGAAGCGGCAGCCTCCAAGGCAGCCACAACGGTTCCTGCTGCGCTTGTTCCTGCCACAGGCCTCGTCTTGCCATAGGAACCACAGTCTTGGGAGAGGGAGGCCACCGGAAACAAATGACATGGAGAAGGATGAGAGAAGAATATAGTATGCTCTTTTAAATGTGCAGTATGTAGTTCTAGAGAATTGAGGAAAAAATATTTAAATAAAAACACTCAAAAAGGCAAACCTCCTGAGTCTTTGGTTCCGCCCATCCCACACATGCCCGTGCGCGCTCTAAATTGACTTCATGAGACTGAGCAAGGCAACGCATAAAGCCATGTCTGATTCCGAGGTGAGAAAGAAAAGAATCCCGAATGTCTAATCGTAAACGCTCCAAAACTGAGTGGTTCACACCAAAACAACGAACACAGACACAAATGAGCGTTTCCATAGTAACGACATACAGTTAGCTAACGATAACAAAAACTATTTCATAATTTTATTCCTCTATTAGTTCGAGCTAGTGCATGACAATCGTTTTTATTTAGCTGCAACTGGCACCACAGCTACTATTCGTTGCCGAGTATATCAAACATATGCATGTGAACGAATCATGCCTTTTTGACATAAATCTGGCATGATACTTCCTAACGTTCTAAAACTGCACTTGGCGATTTGACAAGCCAAGTCTTTTCTAACGACATGCAACGACTTCAGCCGCCTTGCAACTAGTTCACATCCCTGCTACTTTTGTCTGCGACGCGAATTGTAACAAGCTTGATTGAAGGGTGACGCTGTAAGCAGGAGGACCTAGGAGTGTGCACGTGAAGTGATTGACAGGCAGATAGCCCTTACTCCTTGCAAAAACTCTCCAGATTGGTTGGGGATAGGCGGGCGTCCCTAGAATTTTTAAAAGCTGAATACAGGGCCCAGGGTGCTCATATATAGCGCACCATCTCTCTGAGCATTTGATTTAATGATATCCTCCAGGAGGTATGTAATAAACATAAAAAAAACATAACCATTTTTATTTATTGCTAGAAATTCAAACTTACATACTGCACCTTTAAGAAGATAAGGCATGCATATATAATTTAGCAGATTTTTCTAAATACTTAAGATGATATTTCAGTAAGTGTGCAAACACTTATTTATGCTATCCCGATAGAGTTCTGGTGCAAGCTGTTTGTTTTGATTATTTTGGAGAACATTCAAATTGGAATACTGGAAAACTTTAATTGTTAGACATCCTTTAGAAAGAAACACTTTTGATAATTTCAGTTAGATAAGGCATTTAATTTTTGCTCCAAAAATGGAGCTCAAAGGTTTTTAAAAATGGTGGTAACAAAATGTAAATTTTTAAACTCACGCTGGTTAGCTTCCGCTATGTGTAAATAGCATAAGAGTGCGCTCTGATTGGATATCCACTATCAACATGACCAAAAGCTTATCACGACTGATGAAACAAGAGTTGAAAAGTGTTTTGATGAGTCTGAAATATTGTACAGTATTGTAAATATTATAACATATTTATTATTTGTTTATTTAATATGTGTCTATTATTTATGTTTGTTTTGTTGATTTTATTTGTATCTTTATAAATAATTATATATACAGTAAAATATATAATTCTGGGCTGATGCCTATTTTGTTTTTGTTGTTTATTCCCCCTTTTGTGCCAGGGAAACAAAGAAATCTTCATAATAAAAAACTTATTGAATTGTTTTGAACAGGGATGTTAATCTTCATTAAGAATTTAATCGATCAAGGGATTCAAATTAAACGATTAAATTTGCGGTCTCCTCTTTTGGTTGAAATTAACGGAGCGTGTGCATTCCTATCCCGTACATGTGTTCTGTGCCTTTAAGAAGCATTTGTTTATGAGTGACGTCATCACATTGCTGGTAGGAGACGCTAGTTTGTCGTTAGAGCTAAAGACGATCTCTGCCTGATTTACATTGTGTTGATTAACGTACACATTTTGCGACGATTTGACTGTGGGATTGGCAGTCGAATAAGGGTCCTTCGACGGAATCGCAGAATAGTTTACTTTTTGAGGTCACCACTAAGGACACCTCTGGCCAACAAAAAATATATACAAGGGATGCCATGTACCTAATGCAATCTACACCACCAATCTAACTCCATCCTGGGAGCTGTGTAATGTATATAACCTCATACAAATGCCATCTGCCACAGTACAAAGACACATCAAACTTGTCTAATCTGTCCCTAACACAATTTTCCAGTCAATCACGGTGTGTTGCCCATTTCACTTTCTTTCCCTCCATGTGCATGTTCCAAATAAATGTTTCCTCATGCTTTTTCTATACAACTTGTCCCATAACACCTGCACCCCTCAGCAGTCTTTTTACTATGGCAGATGACATTGACGTTTGATCTGGCAATCTGTTGTAATGCCACGTTCATTCCCATTCAATTATTACTGCCATTAACAGACCAAGACAGCCAGTAGGCTTTGATGTGAGCTTAATTACAAACCTGAGCTTGCAAATCCAGCAGATCAACATTAGCCCAGTAATGTTAACAGCCAGGAGTTGGTTATGAACTATTAGAATCTATAAACTCGATAGCATCAGTTGCTTAATTCAAGCCACACCTCAAAGTAAGAGGGGAGAAACGGGATATGAGTACTGCTGGCATATGCAAGTGCTAAAGTAATCTTTTAAAACGGGCAATTTTCCAGTATTTTCAGAAACAAATGGAAGGAGTTCAAGCGGGAAGATGCATTCACAGTTGCCACGACATTACCTCTTAGTCTGGGCGTCGTGTAGCTCCAGGAAATGTCGCTGCACCTCACACTTGGATGGGTGGTCTGCAGCCAGGGCGATGTCAGCAGTGATCAGATTAAAGTTGACTGAGCCTGCCTGAAGCCAGATAGAGCGACGCAGCATTGGGGCTTGTCCCATTCCTAAACCCTGGCCCAAAGGCCCTGGCCCAAGGCGTGATCCGTCTGGCGCCTGCTGCTGCTCAACGTACTGATGGACCTGCACGTCTTGCACCATGGCACTGATGCCTTCGCCCACTGCCTGGTTGTGGAGGTTACAGTTGGCCACACGAATGGCACCGGTCTAGGGTTGAGGTTAAATTGGTGTAACAGCAACGTAACATATTGTTTATGATCACGTGTTAAAAATACATACCATTTATAGATAGATGGGATAAGGCTTAACTATCAGAATAAGTGGATCAATAATACCTTGAAGTTGGCTGCACACCCATGCTCCACAATGAAGAGGTCAGACCCATCTACAGCCAGACGAGTCATGGTGTACTTCAGCTCCTCAGATGTACGGCAGTGGCCAGGTAGACATTTCATCTGAGAAAAAAGGCTAGACAATAAGGCTAGTCCAAATGTAAGGAAGTTGGAAAAGACGTTAATCAAATCTTACTGGACCAGGGCTGCGACGATTCAGTCAGGGAGAGTGGGCTCTGGAATAAGTTTATTTCCATTGTCTGACGCTCTTTATAAAACTTTTAAAATCTCACCTATGGGCCCTGAATGTTATATACAGGCTACAAACATAAATCTTTATTTTGCACTATTTATACACACTGGGGTGCTCGAGGGCAAGCTCAAGGCATCGAGGTCGAGCAGGAAAGCAATAAGGCAGCTGGGTTTGTGATTGCAATGTTTATTTTAAGCCTTTATAGCTTCTGATTGCATCACACAATGGTTCCTGCATTATCAGTGTAGGTAGCCCTAACTGTGTTTGTGAATGAATCGCCTGATTGAATTGGGCTACATTGTATTCACACATGATCTTGGTCATTACGTTACGAGACTACATATATATGTATTGACAATATTGAAGCTGCATTGTTCCATGTATTTACAGGCTTCATAGCATAGAAATAAAGCAAAATGTGTCATTGGTTTTAATGGTTATTGCTTAAGTACTGCATCCATATTACAACAGCATGTCGACTTTTATTTACTTCAGTGCAGTAGATACATAGCTAATTTAACAGTAAACCTTTAAATAACATAATTTGTAAAACTATTTTATTGACAGCTTTACCTGTTATCTCAAGCCTATTTGGGCTTGCGTAATTTGTTATGTTTATAGTCATCATCACGTTGTCTTCTTATTCCTATTTGCGCCAAATCTGAGATGACAAGCTAGTGTAAAGTTTAGTTGTTAGATCAGGTCAAGTTATTTTTCCCTATCTAGGTTAGATTCTTAGGGGGGGGGGGGGGGAAATCAAGCAATGACGGGGTATGTTTAACCGTGACTCCGTAAATTTAACCGTGACTACTCCGCAATTACCGCAACCAGGTTGTCAAATCAATACATTTGAATCAATATAGCCTAATGATATTACATTTTACAAAAAAAAAATTTGGTATTGGCGTGTGTAATCAAATTGGTGACTGATATACAATTTGCTGATATTTACTTTTACACTCTCAATCGAAAAGGTGTCCATGAAGCACATTTATAATGGGATGACATACATTTTTACAATGGGTATATTTGTTGTAAAATGTTTTGATTTCTCTACAAGTTGTAGGCTACCGTGCTTCATGTTCAGAGATGCATCCTAAATCAGTTGAAAAATGTAACGTCAAATAAAAAGGGCTGCCAAGTGTTTCAGTCATTAATCTATACATTTTGTAATGAGAAATGTATGCGCGCTACAGTAAAGACAGTGCTGGTCGTGAGTATGCGCATCGCATGCATGCCATCGAATTTTCATTCTCGGTTCCGGAAGTTGTCACTATTCGAAGAAGCCTGAGAAACACATTTTTTGCCTTCAACGCCTTTGCATTGAGTTTTTTTTATAGTTCGATGGACTGGACAGGCAAATAATATTGCACAATATCAATAAAACAATTACTCAGAACAGAATTCACATTTTGCTATTGACACCATTTCCTTATCAGTGGATGTCCAGTAGGCTAAAAGATTGCAGGACATGAAACATGTGGAAAAGGATACATAGGAATTTGTGGTGTGCAAAGGCAGATAAGAATTAGTATAAAAAAATCTGAGCGCAAAAGAGCACTTTGGCCATTTGGTCAAATTGGCTTCTGCTATTCCTTAGAGCCTGAGCATAGCTTCTAAATGTCCTGAGTAAAGAGAAAACGGACATACAATTTGTTATGGGATGGGGAGGAAGGATATAAGTGTGGGATGTTAGAGGAAGAATCTGGGTGGGCCAAAAAAAAAAATAACAATACATTTTTTGGGGGATAATATTATTATTTATTAAACATTTATTTAACCAGGAAAAGTTCTCATTGAGATTAATAATCTCTTTTCAAAGGAGACCTGGCCAAGACAGACAGCAGCATACACACAAGAAACAACACAGTTACCGACAGATGGCACAAAACGAGACAACATTAAGAGTTAAAAAAAATTAAAAGAAAAGAATTCATAACCAGGAACATTAAAAGCAAAATATAAAAACATTGACATCTGTAGGAAACAGTTTCTATTTCTTAAGGAAAGAAATTATAATTAATTCCTTTAGTTTCAAATCCTTTCGCAACTTATTCCATGCAGAGAGTGGAGAACACACAAACGTCCTTTTCCCAAATAACCGTCAATGAAAAATCCAGCTCCAAAAACCCACTCTTTTATCAAACATCAAAATGTGAAGAATTTAAAGTATTTTTCAGATCCAAGTTAACAAAAATTAGATTGGATCTAACCATGTTATACAAAATGTGTGTGAGCCCCTGTCCTCAAATACCTTCCCACTGCCTAAGACCGCTACGAATGATTTTGCTGCTGTTGATAAAGAAATGCACAGGAATTAAGTAATGCAACTAAAACCCTCTATCTGTCCACTTGATCCTATCCCCACCACCTTTTTTAAGACTGTGTTTACTTGTCTAGAGAATGAAGTGCTAGCAATTGTAAATCACTCCCCACTGACTGGTATTTTCCCTCTGGCACTGAAAACTGCAATCATAAAATCTCTCTCTCTGCACTAAACAACTTCAGACAGATTTCAAACCTTCCTTACTTAAGTCAAATTCTAGAAAAATTTGTATTTAAACAGCTAAATGATTACCTAAATTCCAACTATGTATTGGAGAAGTCTCAATCTGGGTTTCATCCTCACCACAGCACTGAGACAAACCTTGTTAAAGTTGTAAATGACCTGAGAATGAACATGGATGACAGAAACTCTCTATGTTAGCACTTTTAGATGTAAGCGCCATTTTTGATACAGTCAATCATGACATCCTTATTAACAGACTGAAGATGTGTTTTGGCCCCTCTGGCTCAGTTTTAAATTGGTTTAGGTCATATCTGTCTGGCAGAGACTATTTTGTCTCCTCTGGTGACCACTCATCGGCTAATACTAGCATAAGATGGGGGGTTCCTCAAGGCTCGGTTCTGGGACCTGTGTTTTTCAGTCTCTATATGCTGCCACTGGGAAATATCATAAGAGACCACTGGACACATTTTCATAGCTATGCCGATGATGCACAACTATACATATTTTGTTCACCCAATGATATCAGCCCTATTGATAAACTGATTCAATGCACTGACCATATGAACTTGTGGATGTCGCAGAATTTCTTGCAATTGAACAAAGACAAGACAGAGGAGAATTATCGGAGCAAAGGTCACGAGAGAGACACTGTGCACTCACTTAAAATCCCACAAAATCGCGAGCCCCTAGCAAAAAATTGCCGTGCTATTAGACCCTGATTTGAATTTTGAAACACATTAATAATCTCACAAAAACTTGCCTTTTATGGTCTTAGAAACATTGTAAAAGTGTAACCGTTTCTTTCCCAAGCAGATACTGAGAGACATATGGATGCCTTTGTCACTAGCAGTCTTGATTACTGTAATGCTCTCCTGTCTGGTCTACTGAAGAAAGTTATAAACAAGCTGCAGATCATTCAGAATGCAGCAGCACGTGTACTGACACAGACCAGAAGGAGAGCACACATCACACCTGTCCTAAAGTCTCATTGATTGCCTGTGAGTTTTAGAATATATTTTAAGAAAATGTTATTCTTTTTCAAACCATTCAATGGACTAGCGCCTGAATATTTGCTTGTTTGAAGAGAAGCTTTTAATGTATACACCCTTCAGATCGCTCAGGTCCCCTGGCTCCAGCCTTTTAGTTGTTCCCCGGGTGAGGACAAAGAACTATGGGGTGGCAGATTTTAGTGTCTATGGTCCTCGCCTCTGGAAAAGCCTGCCAGTGTGGCTGAGGGCATCACAACCAACCTGTAACAAGCTTTAAAATACATATTAAGACATACCTCTTTAGCTCTTTATTCTCTAAATTCCTTTTTATTATGTTTGGTTTTATTTTATTTTTACATTTTATTTAATTAAGCTTCTTAATTCATTTCATTTCTATATTCATGTGCTACATGGTTCTTTCACTTTTACAATATCTCTTTCTACCTAATTTTCACTGTTATGTTGTATTTTTATTGTATGTTTATGTTGTATTTTCATTGTAGTCAATTGTATTGTGTTTTAATTTTGTTGTTGAGCACCTTGCATTGCAATTATGCACAAAAGGCGCTATATAAATAAAGTTTGATTTGATCAAAGGATAGTTCAATGACAAAAAGAAATATTCACTCCTGGTCAGTTCAAAAGAATGAATGCCATTGAAAAATTTGTGCAAATGCATCCCGTTGGTATTTCCTTTCGAGTATACCTACTTTTATCATTTATTTTGGTTCCATGTAATTTCTGTTTTTGCACTCTATTTCCACTTAATTGAATTGTAATAGATCTTGAACGGAATGAATATAGTAATACGAGTATGTTCAGCAGAGGCTTAAACGTGAACAAACAGGGGCTGAGAAAAGCAGACAGATCCATTACTGAAATTGAAGTAATTGAAGTAAATGAATTGACATCAAACATGTTTGAATTTGCGTTCAGGGGAATTAAATATGTTTTCACTATAATAAATAAATGATTAATCAAAAAAAGACATCAAATATTAAGTCACATGTATATTTTTTATTAACTGGCCGTTGCTATGGCGCCTAGCAGGCAGACTAAGCACAGTGGAGCTTAAATTATTTAGTTTTTCATAGATTTAATGTTTTCGGTCATTTTTTAAATACGTTTTGCAGGTATAGGTGGCTGCTTTACTCATCAAGTGGTGTATTTTTGTATTACTTCTGAACTCTCAATATTTGCCTACTCATATTGAACCCATATCTGTTCAAGATACTAAATTAAACTTGTTTTGGTTTGAATTTGAAAGTTAGCTAGCTAGCTAGCAAGCTAGAAATCAACCGTTATTCTCTTCAAATGGACTCCCCGGCGTGACCGGAACCGTGCGAAGTCGGAAGAATAGTTTAGGTCAGAGAATGAAGACGCTCTTATTTGGCTGGACTATTCGATTGTAAAGCATTTTTATTATTTGTTTATTTGAAATGTTATTTTCTTTTTGTTGTTTTATTTGGATTTCAGTGTTTATTACTTGCCTTATAAACAGGGCACTGCTGCAAAAGACCCTTTGTCTCAGTCAATCAACCCTGTATAAATAATAATAATAAAATCTTCACCCATGATGATGTTTTGAATAGTTTGCCCTACCTCTTTCTCAAAGCGTTTGGTGGGTTGGAATAAAAATTGAATTGACAAACATGTTTCAATTTTGATTGGGATATTGTTTCCAATGAACGTATGTTTTGTAAGTGCTGCGGACACAGCAGGAGGGTACCTTGGATTCACACACCCGGCGGTCAACCCCGTGTTGGCAGATGACTGAAGGCTTGGGCTGCTCTAGCTGGAACTCCCTGGACACCACATGGAACAGAAACGTCTCCCCCCACTCCATCAAACTGGCCATCTGGAAGGAACACAGCACACAGACGTATAGAATTAATTTGAGAATGAATTGTGAACTGAACACATAATTTCTCAGTTGTCAGCAATACCCCTGCACCATGTACAGACTCCTCTGGCACCACTAACCTGAGGTAGAGTGACTCTGCCAGCAAGCAATCCAGCCTGCACGTCAATGAGCCAGGCATACTCAAGTGTGTCACTGCCTAATGGCAGTCCCTGTGCTGAGAACATGGCATGGGCTCTCATCTGCAAACCGGACAGACTGAGGTGGCCGTCCCTCAGAACGCTGTCTGTTGTGGGACGCTGCAGAGAGACAAGCACCCCATTCATTTTCACAGAAAGAAATGGGCGAGCAGGCAGTTAAAAAACCTAGGATGGCAGTCGTGGACTTTATCTGTTATAAGCAAATAGCTGCCTCCCTTTGGAGCTTACCAATTCGTTTCAGAAAGGAGATATGAACAACCTCAAACCTTCTAAAAATGTAATTGCTCTTTAAATCCTTTTCAATCTGTTGCAAGTTACAGAAGGAGCTGTTCTGGATTTAATTTTAAATTGATTATGTTTTAGTATCACTTTTTAACTTATCAAGACAGAAGAAAAAAATATTTTCCTCATGCTTTCAGAGTTGTTTAACCACAGTTTGGTAAACTTCAGGTGAGCTGTAATATGTGTTCTACTTAATAGTGGCTTCATTTAGTCACTCTACCATAAAAGCCTGAATGACGGAATGCTTCTGAAACTGACGTTGACCCTTTTAGCAGGTTCTTTCATCTCTGCAGATAACTATTGCAGCTCTGTAATGTGACTGGCCATTGGGTTCCCGGTGGGACAGCTATAGAAAAAAATACAGTGTTTCCATGCTTTCACAATGATTGGAAAAATAGAAAACCATTTAAAATCAAATCAAATGTATTTGTATAGCACATTTCATACACAAAGGCAATTCAATGTGCTTTACACAAGGCAAGCAGAAAACAATAAAGACAAACCAAAAGAAATACAAATTATTTTAATTTAGAAAAATAAAATTGCTAAGAAAGAACAATTGCGCCAAACGCAACAGAGAACATATGCGTTTTTAATCTGGATTTAAAAGTAGTCAGGCTAGGAGCGAGTCTCAGATCTTCCGTAAATTGGTTCCAGCTATTTGTTGCATAGTAACTAAACGCTGATTCACCTTTTTTTGTTTTTACTCTGGGGACGGTTAGCAGACCTGTTCCAGATTACCTGAGGGGTCTAGAAGGTTCATATTGTATTAGCATGTCGTTAATGCATTTAGTATTTTATTAAGGACCTGGCTTTGGTATACAAACAGCGACAACACCGGCTACAAATTACCCTCTTCACACACTCACGCCTCATATTTCTCACGCATTCACACATTTGCTATTGGGAAGCGTAATCTGCTATTGCAGACCATTGAAAAACACTAAAATTATGCTTTGCATGGAGCATATACTCAAAGCCTGCAAGCGAATAAAGAAAAAAGGCATTCGGATAGTGCTCTATTTTTTACTTCTGCAAAGCAGCAATGGGTGACAGCAGTCGGAGCAAAGCGGCAATGCATAAAGAACATTTGAGAAAGTTGTATTCCCATGTTAATTTTGTATTGGTTGGTGTAAGAACTAGAAGTTATGAAACTGGGGAAATGGCTTTAAATAGTCATGTTTCATCAAGTACAAAGACGAATAATGTCTGACGCGTGCAGTGACGACCCCAAGCAACAGCACAATACTGTACTCGTCTCTCATGATCACACAGGTTATTGGAAAACTTGGCAGCCCTGATAATAATCTAATTAAATATAGGCCTATTATATAACCAAATAAATACTAACTTGCTCATAGGCCTATACACAAATGAATAAATACTAGAAAGACTGTAGCCTATGCCAACATCTTTGCTAGCCTAGTTGTAAGCCTTTCACATGGTCAAACTCCCAGGTTCAGTGCCGGTAATGGTTAGATTACATGAGAGCAGAGGCCCAATACTAAGCTAAGGTTAAATATTCTTGTCAAATAATAACAACTATTAATTAATGCTGAGGCATAATGAATAATGTAGGATTAGGCCTACTATTTATGCTATTTGGGAAAAATAAAATGAAATCCTTCGAATTGATTTGGAAATTCTTAATCGCAACGCTCGAAGCTTCAAAACGTTCGGGTCAACCCTACTATTTAGTGACTTGTAGGTGAGCAACAGTATTTTAAAAACAACTATCAACTCTCTGACACACGGGGAGCCAGTGTAGTGATTTGAGAATTGGTAATATGATTATATTTTTTGGTCTTAGTTAAAAGTCTAGCTGCAGCATTTTGAACAAGCTGCAGTGAAATACCCGAGAGAGAAGACCATTACAGTAGTCCAGCCTACTGGTAATAAATGCATAAATAAGCTTTTCTAAGTCTTTTTGGGACATGAGCTCTTTGAGTCTTGCTATGTTTTTGAGGTGATAGTATGCTGATTTTATTACCAAGTTGACGTGCCTCTTGAAATTTCGGTCTGAGTCAATGATGACACCAAGATTTCTAGCTTGGTCCTTAGTTTTGAGACATGGATTCAAGGTGTGTGCTTACTTTTAGCCTTTCCTCTTTAGCACTAAAGATAATTAGCTCAGTTTTTTCCTTATTTAGCTAAAGGAAACTCTGCCACATCGCGTCATTGACTTGCTCAATGCACTGAGAGTGATTCTATAGCCCTGTGGTTTGTACTTGGTGAAAAAGCTATGTATAATTGAGTGTCATCTGCGATACTTAGGTAGGCGATATTGTTATTTCACGTAATTTATTAGCTCCTAGCTGGAGCATGTAAAAATTTAGACCGAACTTCGTATGTCATGTTAGTGAGCTCAGATTCATAGTTGCCAATAGACACAAAGTAGTTCCTGTTTTCTAGATACGACTTAAACCAGTTTTTGACCGTTTCGGATAGTCCAACCCACTTTTCCAATGTTCTAGAAGTATTTTATGGTCAGCAGTATCAAAAGCAGCGCTAAGATCCAATAACACCAAGATGGAAATCTTGCCAGAGTCATTGTTCAGACGGATGTCATTTAAAACTTAAATAAGAACAGTTTCAGTGCTATGAAGTGGTCGAAATCCTGAGTGATGATTAAAAAATAGTTTAGTTGTTGAAAAACAACTTTCTCAATGATTTTACTTAGGGCAGGATAGACATAGGTCTGTAGTTGCTAGAAGAATGCTATTGTAGAATCTAGGCTCCGTTTTTTTAGCTGAGGTGTATTAACTGCAGTTATCAGGGACTTTGGAAAGATGCCAGATTGGAGAGTGCAGTTAACTATTTGCAGTAAATCTGGCACTTAATTACCTTTTCCAAGAAGCTTGTGGGAAGAGTATCCAGACAACAGGGGGACAACTTAATATGTCTGATTGTTTCTTCAAGAGTATTGTACTCAATGCTTGTAAAGTGTGATATCTTTGCCACATAAATTAGTTCAATTAATAGGTTAATTGGTGACTCTAAATTGCCCGTAGGTGTGAATGTGAGTGTGAGTTGTTGTCTGTCCCTATATGTCGGCCCTGTGATAGACTGGCGACCTGTCTAGGGTGTACCCTGCCTCTCGCCCTGTGTCCGCTGGGATAGGCTCCAGCCCCCCCCGTGACCCTGTACAGCGGTAAAGTTAATGGATGGATGAATTAGTTTAAAAGTTGTGGCAATGTAAAATCTTTGTTTAATACACCAATCTGTTTAATAGGTACATTTTATGTGTCAAAAAGGAAACAAACTCCTTGCATTTTTGAGAAAAAAGTAATTCACAGGGTATTTCAGAGGGGAGGTTGGGGCAGCTTATCGACAGTTGCAAATAAAGTCGGAGCAGTATTTCAATTATAGCTTATGATGTTTGAGAAAAAGAGAGTTAAGTATTTCTCAATTAGAAATTGTAAGCACGAATTCTCTCTTCATAGATATCGTGATGAACACGCCATTTGCGTTCAGCATTACAGCATTATCTTTTCTGGACTTTATATAATTTCTAGCAGTACTCCTAGGACCTTTAAGTGTTGTGGGATACCTTAGAAAAGGTTTTATATTCTTGGCTAGATGTATGTATTGAAACAATTTGCTTGCAAAGATGTACAGAGCTTTTTATTTCTTATATTAATCTGCATGACACATGAAGGCAAAACATTGTGCAGTAAATATAATTTGGAAATATTAAAACCATCCATCCATCCATTAGCTTTACCGCTTATCCTGTACAGGGTCGCTGGAGCCTATCCCAGCGGACACAGGGTGAGAGGCAGGGTAGACCCTGGACAGGTCGCCAGTCTATCACAGGGCCGACACATAGGGACAGACATCAACTCACGCACGCTCATTCACACCTACGGGCAATTTAGAGTCACCAATTAACCTGCATGTTTTTGGACTGTGGGAGGAAACCGGAGTACCCGGAGGAAACCCATGCAAACACGAGGAGAACATGCAAACTCCACACAGAAAGGCCCTTGGGTGGGGATTGAACCCAGGACCTTCTTGCTGTGAGGCCACAGTGCTAACCACCGAGCCACCGTGCTGCCCATATTAAAACCAAATGTATCCAAAAACAACCGCAGTAACCTAACGTCTTTGCACCCATAGCAGCAAATGAAACCAAATTTGGAATGGATGGTCTAGTAATGGAAATGTATGTTTTGGGGTAATTTCATAATTAAGTTCACCGAAAAGATGTTAATGTCAAAACCCATTTTGCCTTAGTACTGCTGGACTTCAAACAACTACCTCCATACTGATCTTTTGTAGTAAAATTATTAATGAATTTATGACAAGAGAAGAAATTATACTTCAAAATAAGTTTTTTAATAGCTGTATAGCTTGAATAGTTGAATAACTAAACCACTTAAAACATGTAATATTATCAGTCCGAATCAGAGCATTCTCCGTCACTACAGTCTGAATTGTCAGACTGATAAATCCCTCCTCCTATTCTGTCCATGATCATCTCCCTCCTCCTCCTCATCATTCTCACTCTCATCTTCCTTGCTCTTTCCAGCTGGCCCTGGTGCAGGTAGATGTGTCGGTAGAGCAGGTCGCGTGTGGCAGACAGGGCAACAGCGACCACCCACCAGCTCCCAGCCATGTCCGAGTGGGGCGAGGGGTAGCTCTTCAGGAATGGGTGGCGCACTAAATACGCCAAGTAGTTGGCACGGAGGCAGTGTTGGCGTAGGCTATCTGCATCTGGAGGGACACGGATGAACGATTTGGTCTTCATTTTTTTCTCCTTAGTCACCAGGCCACGGCAGAAGACTGTCTCCTGCTTTCTCTTGATACAGAGCATAACGGGCAGCTGCTGCGAGATAACCGCTGCAGCAACATAGGCATCGGTATCAGCTGTATCTATGACAACAGGGCCACTGTAGCCTGACTCGCGCAGAACTGCGTAAGCAAAGAAGAGTATTGTGTCAGCCTCAGAGTGGTCAAACCTGTAGTTCTGCATCGGTTGCTGGATTGACAGGTTGGTGCAGTGGGAACCAACAGAGTCGATAATCTCTGAATCAACATTATGCGCAAGGTTGGTCAGGTAGCTACATATTAGTTTTTGCAGCCGCCCCTTGTTGCTGTTGCTACACAGCAGCATATTGAACGCTCTGGCAGAGGGGAAGGGGTCGTCCAATTTCATGTAGGTGTTGGGGACATGTGTTTTACCCTGTACGCGCAGTTCTCGTTCGTCATCTTTAGTCGAGTATGCTGTATCGTACAGGTCGTTCACACAGATAATACGGACGGCATCACCATGGCGGGCAAGGATAAAGCAGGACACCTTGTGGACGTAGACCGATCACTTGTATGGTGTGCCATCTTGTGTCTGCCGATCTTCTGCTGATGGAGTTGCTATCCTCCAGATCATAACCATGTTGACGAGAGCGATGTAGGGATCTTGCAGATCTACAGATTGGAGATAGAGCTTCTGGAGGAGCTTGCTCTTCTGTGTCTTTCTGTATTATATTAACATTACGGTCATTTAACAGACGCTTTTATCCAAAGCGACTTACAATGAGATTACAGGGGAGGCAGTCTCCCCGGAGCAACTTGGGGTTATGTGCCTTGCTCAAGGGCACACTAGTGGTGGTGTTCCCAGGTGGGCTTGAACTCACTCTTTGGTCACCAGGTAGCAGTTCTACCCAATGGGCCACCACTATCCCTGTAACCATTGTATGTGTCGTCAGGATTGAATAAGGCCACACACTCCGACAACACGATGTTCCAGCAACTCTGGGAGGTTCACAAGTTGACTGACCTCAACCAGGCCAATCACAGCCTTGAGAGCTCTCCTCTCCATCTCAGCAGCTCACACCTTGAGTTCCTCCCCTGGCTTTTCTGTACATGGCCTGTTGGAAAACGTCAAGCGTTTGCTCAGAGGGACGTGTGCATGGAGGGAGGTATTCTTGCTGTACACCCAGTCTTGCAAGAAGATGAACAACTTCTCCTCTCACGCAGCAAGGGCTGAGTTAAAGTTCAGCAGAGGCAGGCATGGCTGACTGTAGGGTGCGTAAGGTGGGTGAGGTTGGGTCAAACGGGACGGAGTCAAACTCATGCATGCATGCAACCAGGTCCTGCATGCACTGCTCATCTTTTCGCATCCGTTTTGAGCCACATTTGATGTGCTTCCTCTTGGGGGTTTTTCGGTTATCTAGGGCATTGTGAGCCGCCCTGATCTGGGTCACATTGTTCACATTTCTGGAGTGCACAAGCAGCTGCTTCTCATTAAGGAGGATGGAAAGCCAGCCAGACTTCATTTTGCTGCCCTTGTTCATTGTACACTCTATTCACATGTCACAGGCCATGTTGGAGTAGGGGTTGCCTGTGATAGACTGAGTGAAGTCAGTACGAAGGAAGGCTTCTTGATCAGCTGGGAGAACTGTCAGCATTGGCCAGAAGTCAGGCAGCCACCTCCCATACCTATTGTTATCATACGAGATCAGCATCATCCTCCAGTGCCGCAGCATGACATTCTTGGGAGAGACTCGTATCTCTCAGAATCTCAAGGTTCTCACTCGTCTTATCTGCCAGGTTGGGCATGAGCCTCCCCTTTAGCAGTGGACTGACAAGCTCCTCATACATGAGCCTCAAGCAACATATCCCACTCTTGTAATGTTTGCCTTTCAGCGCACGATCGACAGCGCCCTAGGAAATAACTCCTCCTGCCACGAGTACATCTGCTAGCTCACTCCCCTTGTAGCGACTTGTAGCGTAGATAGCACTCATCATCACGCACTGTGTATGTAAAGGACCAAGAAAGGGCACATTGTCATGGTGCTTGATTGGGTTCTCGGACTTGAGCAAGGTGATGAAGACATACACAGGATGATCTCCAACTATGAAGGCAAAGGGCATGCGCTTAGTGATGATGATGGTAGACAGCTTGTCCATGACGTCATTCACAACTGACTTGTTGGGCGGTTGATTGTAAGACATATGAAAATAGGCATTGCTCTTCATCTGCTCCATAGTCAAGCGAGCGTGAAATCCGTTTTAGGAAGGGATAGTCTGCTCAGATGCATCAGGGCGATCACCATTCATGTCTGCACGAACAAGGGCACGAATAATGCTCCGCTTGCGCTGAGGCTCTGTACTTGACAAGAACATAGTGGGCTTAGGGCGGATCGGAGGCTCACCACGCTTGATGGTCCTATAAGGTGTAACTGCCTGCATCTCGGACGTCTTTTCAGTCAGTACCTGCGACACAGTCTTGGCGTCTTTGATGCGCGTGTTGCCATCATGGATGTTTGCCTTTTCCTCCCTTGCAAGATGCTCCAGACGCTGCAGAAACATCCAGTTACAGCGGTGTGCTGTACCCCCGCTTGTCAAGTTGTCATTGAGAAAGTCATCATTGTCAGTTATACTCATACTTGGTTCTCCCTCAGCAATCTCGTCAGGACATACCAAATATCGCTCGAGGTCATGCATGGTCCAGACATCACGCAGGAGAAGCAAGTTTGGGTAGCTGATCCCCATGTCCAGCTTGTAGTAAGAGTCAACAAGCTCCTTGCTGCAAGTCATCCCATGAAGGGTGACTGTAGCATTGATGGCAGTAGTGGTGGGTTGCTTTATAACGTATTGTGTTAATAGAGAGGTGAGAGAGAGTGTGCTTGGAGACCGATCTAACCCCTTCTTCCCCCGCAAAGCAGAAAGCAGCTCCAACATGAGAGGTGACAGCTCTTCCTCCTCCTCAAGCTCTTCGACCCTTGGCGGCCATGGGATGAGTTTGATGGACTTGATGTCATCCCTGAGCCGCTCAGCCACATTGCACACCAGTTCCTCACTGCTGACACCAATCAGGAGGAGAGTGCTGTTTCAACATATGAACCACCCCCTGACATGTCAGACTATTCCACTCTGGTTCCTCTGAGGGCGGGAGTGGAAGCCAATCTTGCTCTCAAACTCTCGGGTCAGGATGTCTTTGATGTAGGATGACTTGGCCACGGATGTTGGGAAGCCATACTGAGAAATAATAGATCTGTAGTCTCGGAGGAGGCTCTGCAGTGACCTTAGCTCATGTTCCTAAAAGATGACTGTTCTGATGTGGTTGAAGAAGATAGTCTGAGCCTCATGTAGAGTGACATTGTGCATGTGTGGGAGTTTGTCATCTTCACTCATTATCTGGTATTTACGCACATATTTCAGCCAGTATTTGAGGTGATATCTGATGTCCAGAGCACAGGGCTGATCAGCTGTGGAATCGATCAGACAATTCTGTCTCGCATTCTCTGATCTTCCACCGTGGGGCTCTTGAAAGCTGCCCATGCGTGATCATATGAAATCAGGACCAGCTTTGATTCCGGGTGCCTGGTCGACTCTGTACAGCACCAGACACATTTTGCTTTGTCATGTATCGGCCCTAGACTCGATCACAGTCGCTTGTCAGCAGGGGAACAAACATCAAACATAGACAAAGATTGAGATTGGCATTCATCAACCTCTCGTTTTTTCAGTCTTTTTTTGGCCTGTTCAAGTTTCTTAGCATTCCATATGGTCAACCTACATGTATCATGGATACATTGTCTGACAGGACCTTTATCCCAATCAACAGTTACGTGGATGTTTCCGAACTTGTCAAGACCGCTCCACAAGGCCTTCTTTTTATATTTTGCCGCCTCTCAATTGATGTAATTGAATCGGTGGCTTCATCACAAAGCCAACCACACTGTAGGACACAAGATGTCGGAGTTATGCACTGTCTATTTGTCCCTGTCAGTTGATTAATGTCTTTCATTTTCAAGCAGTTATACAGCTACACTGTCTTTATTACTCTTCCTTTTACCTGAGGGAAACAAAAAACTAAAACAACAAGAATACTAGTCATCTAGCTTGTTCATGGTGATTTTCTATTATGGTATATTCATTTATAGCGACCATGTATTGCTTAATTGAATTAGTGCTTATTTCAACAGAGACAATTCCCAAAGAAGTCTGATTAAATCATATATTTTATTCTAATAATGTCATACAATTTTTAAATACTATACACGAATGTTTTCTAAAATTAGGTTTCATCAAAATGAGACGTTTGGTGTCCACTCGTCAATTTTCAGATTTTTTCTTATTTTGCTTCAATGGCATGTCTACTTTAACACTGATATTGTAAAAATATCAAACTACACTAAATGTATGTGTATTTGACAGTTCAAAAGTTGATAATTAAATGCATTTGTTATTCATTGGTCTAAAAAGGGTGTCTTTAAAATTGCAACCAAGCATAACTATGTTTGTACATGTTTAATTTAAAGGGTCAATAATGCAGACAATCATACATTTTTGTGTGATTCCTTAGTGTCTATGAGGCACAATTATATCTTCCTCTTTTTTTTTTATTATACTAGGGTGCCTCTTTTCTTCCCTTTCAACTCACATACCATTTTCAGAGGTGAACGTGTTTACACCCATTGCTCATTAATACTTATTAGCTGAGTTATGTTACTGGCTAGGGATAGTAACATTCCGCTGCTGCCGTGCGAAAATATGCATACTAACTATATCAATAAACAAGTTAATATGCAGTTAATATACAGTTGATTTAAAGTTATTGTGTATTAGTAATTAGTAATTAAATATTTAAAAACTTAGATATAAGGTTAGCTAAGTTAAGCTAACTTGATATGCCATGTATTCTAGCTAGTTAACCTTTGTAATATTAACGTTTAAATCCAAACAAAAAAAGCAAAAAATACTTTGAAGCAAATATTACAAACTACCTATATAAATCATATATTAATAATTAATCGAAAGTTAGTTAGCTGCTGTCGTTGATGTCTTGAGTAGATTTCAGGGAGCTCGGGGTCCAGAAGCTGTCAGCTGTCACTTGGATTTTGTACAGACTGAGCGGGCCGCTCTGAGGTAAATCTGATAAAGTGTTGCCTAGCTCGCGACTGATGCTAGCGCGAGCTCTTTAGCCCGCAAAACTGTGAATGTAGCAAAATTCAACATTGTAGCAAACAACAATGCATTGTGACACAACCCGGACACATTTTCGCAGCCGGACACATTTTCGCACGACAGCTGCCGCCGGAGTAGTTCGATCAGACCTGAGTCTGTGATTGGTTAATTATAGGGATGCACCGATGTATCGGCCGTACATTGGTATCGGCCGATGTTGACCTTGTTGACTGCCATCGGCCTATCGGCAAATAGTATGGCATTTACTGGTAGCAGTGGTCGATCAATTTGCCCAAATGTTGTTGCCGTGCGCCTGTTTGTTTTCAAATAAGAGGGAAAGAAAATGTCAGCTGTGTGGTAATATTTCAGAGTGGGAAATATTAAAGGTTGTTTCACACATTTGTATGATTTAATTTGTGTTCAAATTGAATCAAATTTCGGCACAACACTGGTATTAACGTCAAGCGACGGTCGCGTTAGTCAGAACAGCATCACTATGGTGGCAATGCACTTGTTTCATCGTTTTTGTGTGTGAAATTTTCCCACACCGGACTTTGTTTTAGCACTTTTCATAGTTGAACAGCTCACCCTAAGTCTTCGATTTGAAGTTAACGTCCCGCATACACCTCAATAATTTAATTGTCACCCATATGCGCCCTGCATAGGTTGACAGACATAACTCCTCATCTAATAACCACACTGAAGAAAAGAGACTTTTCAACTCAGTTTATTGAGTCACTGGAGGTAGGTTAAAACTGAAAAAGCATGTGTGCTTCCAATACACTAATCAACACCATGTGAATCAGGCAGAGATCGTCTTTAGCACTAACGACAAACTAGCGTCTCCTAGCAGCAATGTGATGACATCACTCATAGACAAATGCTTCTTAAAGGCACAGAACACATATAAAGGATACAACACGCGCCGTGAATTTCAACCAAAAGACTACTGTTCAATTTAACTTTCAATCAATGTTTAATTTGAATCTCTTGATAGATTAAATTCTTAATGAAGATTAACATCCCTATTCAAAACAGTTCAGTTATTTTTTTATTATGAAGATTTATTTGTTTCCCTGGCACAAAAAGGGGAACAAATAACAAAAACAAAATAGGCCTCAAAACATAGGCATCGGCTATCGGCCAAATTGCTATTTTAAACATTGGTATTGATATCGGCCCAGAATTTCTCAGTAGGTGCATCCCTAGTTAATTATAATGACTTGCATTTTCTTTGTAACCAATGGCTGTGATTCAGAACGGCTTGTAAAATAGGGTAGTTGTGTTGTCAGAGGTGAACTACAGAAAATGCACAAGGCACAGATTTAACTTTTTCATGTTGTTGGTACAATCCCTCTGAGTAATAGAACAATGCTAGACAAAGAAATGTTAAAAATCTTACTTTAGGGTTGCTTTAACAAGGCTAATTGCTGGCTTTTGAAAATCATCTGACCTGGTAGTTATCGCAGACAAAAATGTGAGCAGGAGAGAGGACCAGTTGGAGCATGGTTTCCTTGTAGCCCTTCTTCATCTCAAAACACAGACGCTCTAGATAGCCTGAAGGACCCTCTGGACCCTCGCTACTGCAGTGCTGCACCAAAACACAACCCCCCCCCACCCCCCACAAAATCAACATCAAAGAGGTCATGATAATTTATAAGGCCTAAAACCACAGATTAAGGAAAGACATGGTATGTCTTGGTAGAATGGTAGAAAATGATACATCATAGATATACATAAATCTGTAAAACATCAAGATTTATTTTTTCAGTGCCTGGATTACCATGGGTAGTCGTCCGTGGACCTTGTAGAGGTTGATGAGGACAGTGATATTCCAGGGGCGTAGGCTAAGGGGGTGCACAGTGGCAGCTTCCCTCCGGTCACTGTCGTCCATGCCCAGAGGGGACCAACCTAGACTGGACGAGTTGGAAGGGGACAGCATGGGGCTAGAAAGGGCCTCTTCAAAGTCTGTGTACATGTCGTCTTCTCCAAAGTAGTTCTCCTGCATAGAGTAAAAGTAAGGGGTTGATAGATGAAGTAGTTTAAATTAATTTAAATACCAGAGCAAGGTCAATGTAAGCTTAACTTACAACAGACACCGGTCTTAAGAGGTAAATCCATGGTCAGAGGCTTTGATAAAGCCTAGTGTAGGCAGTGTACCTTGATGGAGACCAGGGCCCTGAGCAGGGGTCCGTAGAGGATGATCTGAGAGTCAGGTGACATCTCCATCTCCACATGTAGCCTGTCGGGGGGCAGCTCTGATGGGTCAGAGGCGAACTTGTTGTTAGGGGGCACATGGTGCAATCGGGGGTTGTTGTGGGGGGCTGATGAGTGCTCTGGAGGACGTAGTGCTGACAGCATGGACTCCTCAATCTCAGAAACTGAAAGAATATCAACAACAATGTACAGTTGAAACTAAGGTAAAGGAGCGATTTTACCTGTGGTTATTGCCAGTATTTATCAGTTTGCCAGCCTTTAAAGTCTGGTCCTTCATGTATCTACTCAGCTGTCAGGTGGTGCAAAGTATCAAGTTAAGGCATATTCAAATTCACATAACCTAAGAGAAACTCTGCACTACTACCACTATTCATGAATGTGAGAATTTGTAGATAGGTAATTGAAGTAAACTATCAAATAATATCTGAAGAAGTACTTCTCTATATGTAGTTCATAAAATTTTATTCTCTATCTGAATCGGTGAGGATTTTCGTTTATATGCTGATTGGCGCACAACTTTCCCAAGCTAGCTCTCGCTACCATTTTTTTAATGTAGCCTAAATATCTACATATTTTATGAAAACGCTAGCAACCAGCACATTATACAGCGTACTTTTAAGTTAACCCTGTAGATAGTCACAAATTCAGCTAAGTAATGACTACATCTGTGACAGCATTACTTCTCAGTCTGTTGGTGACAATAATAATCGAATGGATCTATGTATAGGTACAATAAACATGCAATCAAGCTGGGACTGTGTATGGCTGCAACTTAGTTGCTCTTTGCCTACAAGCCCTAGAGTCAAAAATAAACAATAAGCAAACATTTACAATAGCACCCTTTCTCAGTAGTGCTATTCCAAAGAGGTGAGAAGGGGATAGGGCAGCACTCTCAAGCTTGACACAATTATGCACACTTTGGCAATGGAATAGACAATGATAGATTCGAGCGGCTCACCTACCCAGTTGTAAAGATTTAACAAGTGATTGTAGAGGAGAGTTAGGCTTGTGCGTTTTTTCTGTTAAGAACTATTAGTAGTCCATTAGTATTCAAAAACACCAATTCCTGACTGATCATTAGACCTTATTTATTTTTTATTTGTTTATTTATTGGCACCTTCACTTTATAAAGATTTATCAAGCCCTTAAATAATTTAATATACCTATGCCAGTTTTGGCTGATAATCAATCTCCAAATGAATCCATTCCGTTTTCATTGCGAGGCAATAGATAACTCTTAGGAGAATGTTACTGTCAGATAAGGTTCCCTTTGTGAGTTTTATATTTAGAACGTTGTATGATTGGCGAATTTCATCACTGTCTAGTTATATTTTTAAAATGGGGAAACAGAACCTTGTTTGTTGAGTCTTTATTGACACAACCAACTACTGTTATTTCTGTCAATAAATAATATATTTGTGAAAGAAATTTCATTTTAAAAGCAGGAAAGCTGTTACTAGGCCTATATAAAACAGCGGAGAATGTTACTGTCAGATAGCGTTCCCTTCGCAAGTGAAAACTTCTACCCTTCATATACATTTGTGAACGATATGTCGTCATCTTTAAATTGTCTGGGTAATTAGAAGACAGATTTAAGTTCAATGAGAAATGCAAAAAGTGTTGCAACCTTCCCCAGTCTCCCCCACGTCCTCATGTTAGCTCAACCTCGTTTTAAGTAGGGATGGGCGATACCACAGATTTGTTTTCTATCCGATACCACGCGATATTATGTCAAGTATCCCCAGGTTGTAGTGCGTGTCACGTGGGGGAACGCCGCGTGACGGCGAACTCATATTTATCAAGCATTACATCATAAATTGAGTTCTTGGTTTGTGCCCCCCCCCCCCCTCATGTCGTTACCCTAATGCCCCGTGTTAGATTTGTTCTGACGCCTTCCCTGGAACTCTCTTAGTAGGTGATGTATTTTGTTGACACGTTTAACCAACTGAACAATTGTAGCCTATAAGCAGACAAACAGAACTTTATTAAGCACTTAATACCCACTGTACAGCGTCCATATGCACGCATAAGGTCATTCTAAGCGGAATTTTTGTTTTTGTAATACAGTAGCTAGTAAGTAAGCATACATATTTTCTGTATCTGGGCGATTACTTTAAGTCTACTTGAATGTACGGTATGTGTGTGTGTGTGTTTGAGATGACACCATAAAATTTGCGTTCCCCCACTAAAAAAAAATCCCCACTACACCACTGAGTATTCTGATACCGATACTTATGAAAGTCTTCTTGTGTACATAAAAAGGGGGATAGCTTTGTGACTTCTGCTGTTACAATAGGTAAGTCAGATCATGAAAATATGAGTCATTACATCAGTTTTAAATAAACTGCCAAAATTATCTCTTTGTTTTCTGTTTAACAGCAGCAATTATGAAACTTGTTAAATTGTTCAACAATGTTCCAGAAATGTTCCGTTCAACTACTTGTTTTTTTAAGCTTCTAACGTTTCAACTTAACATCTGGGCTAATCAAATACCCTTAAGTTAACGCCAAACCACAAATAATACTTTTGACTTTGGTTTTGTCTGCCTGTTAGAGAGGACATAAAGCTACAACAGCACAGCTGCACATAATACATGGAGGGGCGAGACAGGGCGGAAGGAGGACTAGTTCCTGTAATACGAAATTACAAAATGTAACATTTATTTTCTCACTTCAGCATACATCTAATATAAATATGATTATATAAAATTGCTGGTTAAAGCAAACATTTGGTGTCGATAGCTTGACAGATTGCTTGAAAGATTTACGTGAGGATCGATTCCCAAAAGTAAACTTCAAGATTGATAGGATCGATCCTTCAGAATCGATCCGCCCATCCCTAGTTTTAAGGCTTCTGACAATCGTATCTCAAGTGGAAAGGGCTGCAGACATTAAATCAGCAGTGTACTGTCTTAAGCATTAATGCTTGTTCAATACTGATAATTTTACCATTTAAATAATCTTAATGAAACTGTGCTGCCACCTGTTTAAATAGCCTATGTGCTGCTTTGTATTGTTGGTTTTGGTTTCAATAGCGCGACGGCAACAAATTAAGGAATTAGTTTTACAGCAAGCAATTATTTATGGTGCCTTTAGGGTATAATAGTTAGCTATGTACACTTCAGCTAGCTAAGGTCCACTTGGCCAGAGGGATTTGTACTGTTAAACAAATAGAATTCACATGCAGTAGTATAACCACGGCAAAATTAACTCTTACCACTGTTGGTGTTGACGGTTAACTCCCAATGTCTGGCTAAGTACGGAAGCATGAGGTGTCCTAACCTAATACTCTATTGCAGTATTATCAGCAAGCTATCATTTATGGTGCCTTAACCTAAGACTAGCTAATGTCAGCCTCCATGGAAATAAAGTTAACATCCAAACCGTGATGGTTAGCGTTCACCAAAACAAAAAAGGCCGCTGTTGAAAGCGTTATATGGGCAACACTTGGTACGTGTTAGCGGCCACTATCCAATTCAAGTCACCAGAATAATTTTTTTAACGTTAAAGAAATACAACTTAACTCACATTCTGTACTCAGTGTCTTATAATGTTGTCCAGTTGTGTGTTTTAAATGCCAAGTGGTGGTAGAATCTGGTGAATTTTGATTAACTTGTAGAGCTATTGTGAGTCCATGCTACTTCACTCACTTGGATGGGAGCATATTGCTCCTTCATTCAGTCCACCAGAGGGCCTAGTCTGTTTCCCCATTCACTGTCAATGGGCAAATTAAGCGTGTGGAAAATACAATTAACTAGTGGACAGGTTAATTAGCTGTGTACAAGCGCACTCCGTGGCATTCAAACGGACATTTTGGCGTTGCAAAGGAAGCGAAATGCTCAAAACCGCGCCTGTAGTTAGAGCCCCAAAAATGGGGCTAATAATAAGCAGAATAATAAGACTTGACGATAACCGTATATGATTGCGTCATGCTGACACAATCACATAATAATAATAATAATAAAACTTAACAATAACAGTAAATGATGCAGACATGTCACAGACGCAATATATAATGAGAATGACTTCGCGTTAACAAGATGAGTGCGTCATACCGACGCATCAGATAATAATATATAAGAAAAGAAGTAATAGTTGTTAACCTTCAGAACCCCAAACCTGCCGACGGGATCAAAAATACATGTTGTCTTTAAAAAATCGCCAAAATTACAACATTTATCATACCCAGAAACTTCAAGAACAGCCGTTCTTGTCGGACTCTAGCCTTTCAAAATGCCCACAAAACGATTATGTGCACAGATCGCTTCCGTCAGGAAGAATAACCGAATATAAGCGTAAAATAGTGATTTTCATCAAAATCACTATATTTCAAATGTCTTATTCGAAATGTTGCCAAAGATAAACACTTTGCGCAATCCAGATCCTGTAAAAACACTTAATTCTGTGCTTCTCAGTGCAACTGGTAAGCCTTGACTGACTCAGCTAAGACCGATGGTCACGTGACAATAAATCAGAAAAGTTTCGACTGAATTGCAGGCTGGAGCAGAAAGGGGAGGAGCCTTAGACAGAAAGATGGTTTGAGAGATAGTAAAAATGTAAATAGTTCAATATATATAACATAATGGTGTCTACCCCTTTTTTACAGAATTACTAACACTTGTGGGCATATGGAATCACGTTGTATATATAGATTCCATCTTTTTTTTTTTTATAAAATAAATTATCAAAGAAATTCAACGTTTTTCCTTATTTTGTGATTTATGACATTATAATTGTGTTATACTGCAGAAAATACATTTTTTAATTATCCTATCTTCTGGCAATGATTGTACTCTTTCCATAGAGGTGCAGGACTTGCATGTGCGGTGGAAAATAAGCCCACAGTGAGTAAAGATGTGACAGGAGCAAAAAAACACCCAGAAATGGCTTGGGGCTCAGAAATAACTATGTCATCAAGAAGATTTTTCAAAAGTCAAGGAGCCCGAATTGCAAAAGTTCGGCCCCCTTCAGTTTTTTATTTATGTATGTAAAACTTTCCCTTACAGAGCCCCTAAAGGGCCATGGAGAAGAAGAAAAAAGGTAAATGTTCTGCGTTCCCTCACAATACTTCTGCGTTCCATCGCAATAACTTTTGCATTCCCTCCCAAAGGTTTTGCGTTCCCTCGCAATAACTTTTGCATTTCCTCACAAAACAACTATAGTTTTTACTGCAAGGTTCCTGGTTCATATGAGAGAAAGGACACAAAGAGATCAAGTTTGTCAATTAATATTAGGCGATTTCATTGGGGACTTAATGTTTTGGACTCTCATAAAAAGATTTTGAGTAGTTATTTTGTTTATAAGTTTATATTGCTTGTTTACAACCTTATGCATTTCCTGCGTTTATAACGTTTCCTATCCTCCATCTTAGCCAATAACAATACGCCTGTTCAAACAAACAAAGCAACAAAATATGGCCAAAAACAAAAGCAGGTAGACCTAAACGGCACAACGTCCATCGGTGCTGAGAGAGAGCTCCAGTCCCGATCTTTGGCACTCTTATGCCCAAAAACAGCTGAAAGCAATAATCGCATTTCAGGTCCGAAACGGGAAAAGGTGAGGAGACACGAGGAAGGCAGCAAGTGTCAGGACCGTTGCTGTGACAGTGGAAATACACAAGACACAAAAGGCCTAAGAAACACACCAACATTTACTTCAAGTAAAAAGTATCATGCCAGTTCAGATATTGTCAATTGTCCTTGCATCTTAAACACCATTAGAATAGAAAAGCTAAACTATCTGCAGAAGGAAATGACATTGCGACAAGACCGGATTCAATAAAAGCAGACCGAGATCATATTTCAGACCTATTTAACAAGGCAAGACATAGCCTGTCACTCTAAACATAGGCTATAATAACCACATTAGGTCAAACATAGTTAAGGTTGTTGTCATGTCAATTAACTTCCAAATTCTACAAAGTGCTGAGCAGTTTCATCTAGCAATATTGACCCTTGAAAAAACCTGGTAGTAAAAACTACTAAGGTACTTGACGTAGCAGATAACTTGCGTCTAGTACCAAAGTTTGATGAGACCCAGACACTTTTTCTCTCTTTTGAACATATGAGGAGGTTGCCCTGGGGCTGAACATGTAGTTACGTTGCAATGGGCCTAAGCAGCTTATTCCGTGCTTAGTGTAAGTGACAGCAAGAACTATTCTACTGTTTAAGATGCCGTTTTGAAAGCTTATGAGTTGATGCCAGATGCCTATTGGCAACATTTACGGTCCTGGAGAAGATTGGATAAACGATCCCATGTTAAGTTTGCAAGGGACTTAACGAAGCACTTCAAAAGGTGTTACTGGAGGTTACTGCTTTTGAAGATCTGTTTGATTTGAAGGTGCTGGAGCAGTTTATAGTGGCCGCTCATATCGCTGAGCGTAGAGTAGGAACTGCCTCTAAAGGCCATGGTTGTTCTGATGCACTGGTGGTAATGGAGCGGAAACGGGCAACGAGCAACGTAACTGAAAAATAATGTTTGGTAACCGATAACCATTCAAATTGCATATTGATTCCTCTGGAACCTTATCTGGGCCTATCAGAACACAAGAATGCAAAAAATAAATAAATAAAATTAAAACAAGGTAATTTAGATGCAGTTAAATCGCCAGTTTGCTACCACCTTGCTACCACCTTGCTTGCTCACATGTTGAATATCACAGATTTTTTTAGGGTAAATACTATGCTTATTCAATTTGCAAGCTATGAATAATAGGACATGTTACTTACCCAGGTTCTGTTACTTTGACAGATTTCTGTCAAATAATTTATTCAGTGCAAATTATGCACACATTTATGAATGACGGAGCCAATGGTAACCATGGAAACGTACGAAAACTTTTGCAGTAACTTGTGTTAAGCTAATAAATAAAGACAGCTGAGAATAACATTGATGTCAGTTGTTGAAAAACAATTAACAATACATTTATTATCATTATATATGAGAACTAAACATTTTAATGACACAATTTTATGGGAAGAATTCAATAATTTGCCTCTCCATTTCTTTGCAAGATTGGCACTTCATCTCGATCGCTTTTCTTTAGCCGAGAGAAGCAGTCACATCACTAAAATCTATGTTCTGATTGGAGGATCCCAAATAGTTGTCTATTGCATTGTCCCAACGATCTAATGTTCCAGATAATGAAAAGTTGCCGCTTCTCAATTGAAAATATCTCTGGCAATATTGCTAAAAAAAGTTGCCCATGTACCATGGCATTAAGGCGGCTACTATGGCAAATTAATATGTGCTGCTCAAAGGATCATAAAAAAAAAAAGATCTATGTTACCTCTAAAGCTGTTAGGCACTCCTTCAACTTTTTTGGGTCGGAGTCAGCAAAGATGAATCGCGGCCCGCGTTAAGTTGGTTTTGGTGAAATTTGTAATTATTGCCATGATAGGGGACATCGGATCGGAGCATAGTGTCCTGTACTGAACAGCAGGGTAAATTAAACGGGTGGTAAACATGTTAAGCCCGCCGCTTACAGTGCTCCAGTTAGGAGAGTTCCAGTTACCTCTGAGGAGGTGCTTATTTCAGTTGAACCCGACACTGAGAAATATTCTGGTTTTAAAGCCATTGTGTCAGATGGGTTTGTATCTCTCATGGGTAGGGATATTAAAGTGCTTGTGAAGATTTTACAAGATAGAGGAGCAAAGAATTTATTTATACTGGATTAAATGCTGCCTTTTTTCTTTTTTTCAGGATTCGGATATTGGGAATTGTGTGCTGATACGGGGAATGGGTTTAACTACTCCGTTGTGTGCTCCGTTGCAGAAAGCCAGTCTGTTCTGTGGTAGATGGGGATTTTCACATTGGGGTTCGGCCTGCCTCGCCTTTAGATTTGGTAGATATGATAATGGGGAATAATATGGCTGGTAACCGTGTCTGAGCTGATAGCTCTCCACCTGCTAAGCCTGCAACTTTGTTAACCTTCTATGGTACGGCGTTGCCTCAAGGTAACATACCCATTTTTGGCTTACACTTACACAATACATCCACAATAATAATCTAATACTTTAAAAGATAGGCAAGGCCCTAAGGAAACCAACAACAGTGTTTTAATTTGTCGCATGACTCTCTGTAGACCAATTGGAATCACTTTTTTGCTGCCTTCTCAACAATGGTTCAGCTCCATCATCTCTGTCCACAAAAGTGGTCTGAAAACATATTGTTCTGTCATTTTACGACCTGGAAAATTTTTATTCACGGTACTAGATTAGAACAGTTAAATATTTAGTTGTTTAATGTACTTTATTTGTTAATTAAGTAATAAAAATGTGTTCAAATGCAAATGTTGCCTTGAAGTAACATTGTACCATTGTGGAATGGCAAAATTTTTTTGAGTGTGTGTATTTAGGTTTATATCTTGTTCAAAAGCATAAGAGTCATCAAAATGTTAGGTTTTTATCTCTACAAATGAACCTAGATACATTTGATTATGTTAGTTGTAATAAAGTTCAGGATATTACACTGTATTGTCTACTATGTCAGGAAAGACACACACCAGGACACTGAAAACAAAACAAAATATGTAACACAAATGATCAAACACTAAAATATGACTCATTCTCTTGTTTGAAGAGGGTTATGATAGTTTGGTTTGATAGATTATTGTGTGTAAACTTGGTTGAAACATGCCTACACTCTTCAGCACATTCATTCCTATGGGCTGTTCCACAATGGTACAGTGTTGCTAGAGGGTAACGTTCAGACAAACAAATTTGTGAAAATAGTAAATTTTTTATGGTTTTCTATTTCAAATGGCATGTATTTTAAACTGTTGAGGCCATATAATATTTTCCATGTGCATTCTACTACATTTTATTCAAATTTTAAGCAATAACTCTCTTTTTTCCCTTTTTACCATTATGGTACATTGCTGCTTTGTGGTAACGTACCCCAAAAACACTTTGTTTTGAAAATGTCTTTTAGTCTATTTTATGACAAAAAAAACATAACAAATTATTTTTTACCAACTGGCATCATAATGTGTACCATAGAGGGTTAAAGGAATCAGATAATTATAAACTAGAGTTCTCTGTTGACTTCACAGCTTGTGCTAAGCAAGTTAAGACTTTCTGATGCAATAAAATCATTACATATAAATGACTTATTTTATTCAGGAGTCTAATTATAATTTATGTCAATGTCATCCAATTTCAATGTCATCTAAACATTCAATTATTTGTGTTTAACTACAGTAAATTGGCTTGGGAGTATTAACTTCTGCAATTTCAATTATTTCTATTTACATTTACTTAAGTTTCAATACACCAGGAGGTAATAGTATTGTTAGGTATTAAATGCTATGGTAATTTAAAATGTAGGACAGTGTTTCGCAAATAATATGTAGTCATACGCAAATCAATGAGTCTTAAATTCAGTTTAAAATTTGTTGTACTGAGTAAGGAGGGACAATTTCAGCTTTCAGCTAGGAAGCCTCTGCCACCCATCCAAATTAAATGTCCATCTTCTCTGACCATCCCCTCCATCCAAAATCGGCAACTACTCTGCTTCATCTATCCATATCTTCCTCTACTCTACAACAGAGTGTCTGTATATAGTCTCCTTTGCTTAGGACATTTCATTCAGGCTTCAATAGCACAAGCCAGCTTATAGCCAGATGGTCATCATCCTCCATTAAACACACTGCTGTCTCAATTGTGAATCCCTTTCCCCTTTCACATTGTATCCTGCCCTGCAATATTTAAGCCTATGGACAGAAAAGTAGTTTCTAGTAGTCAAGTACATTTATGTCTCAAACATTTTAGAACAGTAATTTGAAAGAAACGCTCTACTAATCCTTCAGCTTTTCAGGATCGTTCTCAAAACACTGCATACATTTAGAAAAATAATGATACCATCACTTTCAAATTTTTATAGCCCACTTTTTCATATAACAGCCATTTTGTTTGTGTCCATCTCTTGAAATTAATCCTTAAATGAATATGGTAATCCATGCTAACGTCAATGTTATAGGTAATGTACCTGACAATCCTCCAAACTCTCTCTGCCTCACCCACTTCGTTGCCCCTTTACACCCTTTTTCATAAAGCATGTGGGTTTGTAAAAACAAAGTTAAAATAAACAGTGACTATAGCCTGGCCTTAGAATTTAATACTCTAACAAATTCAGTTTCTTTCTCAATATGTACACTACCGTTTTCAAGGAAGCCATGACATAGATGTAGCCTAGACCAATTTCTGACAAAGTTTGCCCCAACGCTAAATTGAGGATCATCCTTGAACGCCCTAAAAATCTACGACAGCCTACTCTTTACCTGGTTGATGCACCTGCTGGCGATGATGTTTGGGGAACCTCAATATTTGATAAGCAAAATGTTGCTGCAAGTAGACATTCAATGCCAGCTACCCTACTGACCAAACACAAATTAGTAGCTGCCAATTATATGGAAGAATATAGCAGTTGAAATTCAAATGACAATGTTAGTTGTAAAATGGCAATAAAATCCTGATTTTACATTTACTTTTCCCACTCATACTAACCTTTTGTCAAAATAAAAAAATTTTCATCCAAAAGATTTTAACTAGTAAATATAAATAATTGAAATTTCTTTGTAATTTTGACCTAATGTCTTCACATTAAGTCAAAATTACAATGAAATTTCAATTATTCTGGGAAGGCTGGGAAGGCAATACTAATATTTAGCATCCATCAGCAGAATCTAGTTTGAAAAATAATCAAATAAAATCGAAATATTACAGATAACTAATTTAAATGAAACAAAGTAAGGATTTTTTCCGCAAGGACTGCCTGTTGATCCTGTTAGATACATTAACAAAGTTGACTTAAGGGGATGCAATTTTTAACTGTTATGTTCCAAACAGAATCACACAGGTTAGTACTACATTCATGTCATTAATACATTTTCTGTAAATTATTTCGCCGTGGCAGGGGATCATTTGCTAAATATATTTTTTCCTATTTTACTCGTATTTTTGTATGTTTATACAATAGAATGGTATGAACTACCGCCCCATGACCATGTCAATGCTCAGTTGTGGTGGCAAGATTCCTGACAACCGCAGAGCATTCTCGTCCAGCAAAATTACCAAGATATATAGAATATTTTGTGCTATAGAATTACTTGTACTACATTTAATTGTTTCATTTTAAAAACAAATCAGTTCAAAAGAATCATATCAATATCAAGTTAGTGTGCTTACGTGACTGCTTGAGTTGCTCGTCAGCCTTGTGGGGGTAAATTGGGTGCCAAGTATAGTCGATAATCAGCAAAAAGTTTGGAACACTCCAGCAGTCTACCCATCCCGCCCTGGACAAACAGAACAAAACAGCTTAGACCGGAACAAGTACTGGTAAGTTGTTTGAGGTAATTTTGAAGTCAAATTGTACAATACAAGATACAATTTTGTTTCCAACCACCTTCAAAACTATACTTGAATTTTTATTTTATTTTATATATACTGTATATTGAGTGAATAATTCTATAGAATTAACTAAGAAAGGATCAACTAAGTGAACTCACTCTGAATAAGTGATCTTTCTCCAGCGGGACTTTTTGAGTTTGGGCGGGGGGACTCCATTACTCTCTCCTGGCACGCACATGTCAGGGGGTACCTTGCAGTTTTGGTAGTCTTTCGCAAGTGTGAGAAGAGGATATCTACTTGGGTGGCAGTCTGGGAGGGAAATGCGCATATCCGTATCCTCAGCCTGATTGAATACACGCACACAAGTAAACCCAGTTAAGCCCAATTATCTGCAAACAAACTTGAAAATCTTTTCAATTATTCTGCTTGATTTCTCCTGAACTATTCCATCAAAACACTAAAATGATTAGGTTAGGTCAGATACGTCAGCAGGAGAAAGAAACAATGTTTGAAAAGCTGTTTCTAAAGCCAAACAAGGGCAATGGATGAGACCTAAGTGGAGAATGCGTGGAATGGAACCAAAACTTGGTCAGCGAATAGGCAAGAATCCACTATCTCCCTATGCTCGGGGATCTATGCAAGGGAGAAGAACGTAGAAAGACCACACAAACCAGACAAATGCCGCCACAGTTTTGAAAAACTAGGGATTGAAAACTAAGAGCAGTCAGGCGGTAGATTCAAAGTGTGTTAGTCGAATGTCATGGATTTGTGGTAATATTCCCTGCCCTAATTTCAACTAAAGCTCCACGATGGAAGGTTCCCAAAATGACAATGCCATAATATATTTCAACCCAATTCCTTTTTCATATCAAATTACTGATATTATTGTTACTGATAAGTTATGTTAATTATTGTTGCATGATGAATATCTTAAATAAAAAATAAATCATATCGTCTGTATTTCTCATTAAACTAACTATTCGTGTCGCTCACCCTTAGGCAGAACCTTGTATTGCAGGTGGTGGGGACAAACTCATTAAAAGGCAAGATGAAGTCAATGTTTAGGGTTTCCCCACAAGCAGCCAGGTACACTGAAAGACAACATAAGAACAATGTTAGTTAGTACCATCCCAGTCTACATCTTTGATTCCAGCAAAAGTGAATTGTATAAGCAACGTTTTTAAAACACATCCAACCGTGTCACAGCCAATCATTACATTACATTAGTCATAAGGTTATCATGACATCATATATATTGTGCTTTTATATTCCCATAATCAGATGAAAGTGAAGAGACTGGCTTTAATTTTGCAACAAATTTTGCACTTCAAGCTAGAAGAATGTTCATCAGTCTTAAACATCCTGTTCTGCTCACCATTCTCTTGCTGCTTGGTGGAACAGTCGATCCAGTTGTGTTGGTTAGCTGCCCAGATCATCTCAAACTGGTGAAAAAGAATCTTGAACTTCCATGCATAGGGGACAAAGGAGTATATGTCTGGGGCGCTGTCACTGGCCCAGTCCTGGATCAGGTCTGGTGTGAAATCAAAGGAATTGAATTGACATTTTCTTAACATTGGTCTAAAATGTCTGTGCTAAATCCCAAAGGGATTGTCATTAAGAAACTATACCTGTTCTATGTATAAAGCAATGTGATAAGACATTATTACCATCCTCATTTAGTTAAAAAATAAACTTCTGCATAAATTATCATATTAAAAAAACATTTCTTACTTATTTCTACTGGTCAGGTGTAAATGCACACCGTTACCTGTGAAGAAGTTCTTCTGGGCATAGATGAAGTGGTAGGTGGCTTTGTAGACCTCAATCTCACACTGCCACGACTGGGGCATGTTCCAAACCTGAGGAAAACTAGCTATCACATGGAACTGGAGAAACAAGATAGGTTTGCTTAGCTTATTCAACATTCAGGTAGAAATCAGATTTTTATGTTTGTTTGTGTGTTTAAGCATACAATGACCCACTGGCCTTAATGATGCAGATCAGTTTGGTAAACATTTTAACTTGAATATAAAATTAAGATGCATGTAGAGGTAGAATGGACAACTAAGACAGGTATATTACATAGGGAAAGGATGATAATAATTCTAATAATAATTCTAATATTAATAAGATTGCATTTGTCATAGCACTTAGACACCCAAAACGCTTTACACTGTAAGGGGGGGGCTAACATTTTGGTCGCCAATGCGCCTAGGCCTACAAGCGCGTATTGCAATAAACCAGTCAAAATAGGTCATGAAATTGCTTTCATTTGTAATATGTTAACAGAAATACAAATTAGTAACAATTGGGCGCTACATTATTAAACCTTATTGTACAGCGCACAATTAGCTGTGACAGCTTACTGTCATCAGTCCTTCTAGCCACAGCTGCTATTTTAGCGGAACAGTTTAAACTAAATCATAATCAAATCACAATGTAAAAAGTATGTTTTTAGGTTTGTCTATATTAAAGACACAGGCTACCTTAATTGAACAACCAATAACTAAGTGTCATATGAAAGTGTGCAGTATTATTTGAAAGCTAATACTTTGTAATTTCTTAAGGTTTGCTCATTTGTTGTGTTGGGACAATTGCACATATACAATTTACACTAGGGCTAAGTGTCATCATATTTTTATTCATCTTTAAAATGACAATCAACTGAATCAACAATTTCCAATGTCAGATATTTGAAACTGGATATTCATTGAACAAGATGTCTGTCATCTAAGGCGTAGAGATGCAAGTTTGGCATTGGGACACACACCAACACACATTTATGGAGGAAAAGACAGGGCTTTACATTTGACGTTTATAAACTGATTTCATAACCAATAGCCCACAACTAAAAGAAAAGCTGTCACAAGGTAAGCCTAACTTCAACTCAGTTTATGTCGTTTTCAATGAGTTGAGCAGAATTCTCTATTTTCAAGTGACATAATTAGGCTACTGCAACAAACGTTCCGTTTAACAAGAGTAATGTTGGTCCATTGTAGCATTTAGGTATGCTACGTTGGATAGCCTATACCACAGGTGCCCAACCTTTTTGGAACCAAGATCTACTTTTCAATTTGCAAGTCTGTCGAGCTGTACCTGTCCAAATAGGGAGTCATAGACCTTACTTATTCCCTACCTACATTTTGAATATGCACACAACCAACAGAAAAGTAATCCTGATACTATCATTAACTCATTTCATAAAGTATTATTTCCTTGCTGATTCCTTCAGTACTATGGAGGATGGAAAGCGACAAATCAATCAATAAATGGTTAATTAAATCCATAAAAATATCCATAAATAAATACATAAATACATCAAAGTGTAAACCAACCCGATTTTCATGTTGCAGCATGGCATCTTTCAAGAAATAAATCCTTCAATAAATGTGTCAATAAATCATTAAATAAAATATTAAATAAATTATTCAATACATATTTATATATTTATTTATTGAAGTATATATCTACGTATTTATTGATGGATTTAACGAAGCATTTATTTTTAGACATTTTACTATAGCTCACACAATGTAAGAGTTAGAAAATAAAACACTAATAAATTAGAATTTTAATGAAACAATTTGAATAAAACATATTCAAAACCATAGTATGCACCTTAATAGACTTATGACAATCACATATTTAACAAAATTAATTAAATCATGTAAACATTAGACCAGTCAAAACGCAGAAAGACTTATAAACCCATTTTTCAAGTGAGAAAAAAACTCGCACAAATATGTTGATCCAAAAAGTGCTGGTAAGTTTGTGGTGCATCTTCTGAGGTTAGGATACTTTTGTTCCAGCAGTAGGTTCCAGAACTCTTCATGCATGCCAGGTGTTGCCCTGGATTTGATCTCAATGTCTTTTTGCAGAGTGAGAATCTCATTCTCAACAGCAGAGCTATCCAGGTGGAACAGTGATTCTACTTTGGAGGCAATGCAATCCACTTAAATACAAACATTGCACCAAATGGAAAACACTCATAGCTGGCAACAGACTCAATGGATGCAAAGTCAGTAAAACGCTTCTCAATTTCTGACAAGATGCTCTGAACTTGAATTGTCAAGCTGCAGTCTTTGCCCTGAAGTTGAAGTTCTGCCTGCACGTGAACAAAGTTCCGCAGGTCACAGCGTTGCAGCCTACTTGACAGCAGTTGTAGCTTGCTATGAAATGTGTTCACTGAACTGATCATGTTAATTACATATATACCCTTATCTTGAAGCTCTAAATTCAACTTGTTGAGCAGGCCAGTGAGATCTGTCAGGAACGCTAAATCCAAAAGTCACTGGTAGTCCTCTAGTTGTGGATATTCTGCATGTTTTGAAAGCTTCAAAAATACTTTGATTTCAGGCAACAACTCAGGGAATGTCGCTAAAAATGTACCTCTGCTTAGCCATCTAACATCTGTGCGCAGCATCAGGTCTGTGTGTTCTGCGCCTGTCTCCTCCAAGTGAATACGGAATAACCTTCTCCGTAGACTCCTGAGCCGAACACAATCTGCATCGCAACATCCGTCACATCTTCTTTCATGTTCAAAATGTCTCCACACAATGCTTGCTGGTGAACTGTACATCTGTCAACTTCGCCGGTTTGACACTGACAGTGATTAGTAACAGCGAGTCCCTAGCGATGCAACGTGCCTAGCAACAACTGGCCAGAAGAACTAGCCTGTATCTGGCAGAATTTGACATCAGAGGTAACCGTTACACGGTGACAAAAGAGAGCGCGCGCGCAGGAAAACGCTGATACACCTTTTTATCTTTTACAACTACTTTTTATATTGACTACACTTCTCGCGATCGACTGGGAATCATTCCAGCCTGGATGGCACGCTTGGCCTACACGGTGGTTTTAAGAATTATTCTCATAGTCCAAAACAAACCCAGAAACAAATTGTTTAAATAGCCTATATCGTGGTTTTGACAGAATAGACTATTCGCCTTTCTAATATTATCTTAACAATAAGAAAATGTATCCATCAGGGAACAACATTAAGTTTGCACATTAACAAATAACATTAAGTTTGATCAACTTATGCCGTAGGCTAATCGTCAGGAAAATGGTAACATTACCCTACGTCAACATTATTACACGTGGAATTTGGAATTTATAACAAGTATCGTACTGCTTCCAATCGGTTCCTACCCCCGTCTGTTATGTCTGGACAAACATTTGAACACAAGTGTTCCCAGTTCCGCCGTCCAGCAATCCTTCCTATCCATCCAAAGATAATCTCATGAGTTGTTAACACTGTGTGGGCTCAAGCCTACAACTAGCAGGGCTAGCAAACCTTAACGTAGATGGGCAGTTGAAAACTGCATTTCTCCGCCTGTATGTTATGCACTTATATGTTTTGTCTAGTGATGCACCAATCGTGAAATTCTGGGCCGATACCGATGTTTAAAATAACAATTTGGCCGATAGCCGATGCCGATGTTTTTAGGCCTATTTTGTTGTTGTTACTTATTCCCCCTATTGTGCCAGGGAAACAAAGAAATCTTCAAAATAAAAAAATAACTGAACTGTTTTGGACAGGGATGTTAATCTTTATTAAGAATCCATCAAGAGTTTCAAATTTAACGATTAAATTGAACAGTTTGCGGTCTCGTCTTCTGGTGAAATTCACGACGCGTGTGTATACATATCCCCTATATGTGTTCCGTGCATTTAAGAAGCATTTGTTTATGAGTGACGTCATCACATTGCTGCTAGGAGAAGCTAGTTTGTATTTTCAGAGCAGATAGAATCAAGAGGTGGTGGTGTTGCTATTTATGCCCGAAACAATTTAAATGTGTACCTGTAAAGGTGTCCCCCTCAGTCCCAAGTCAATTTGAACTTTTAGTGATCAATGTTAATCTAGGTCACGGGTTACCTCTTGTTGTTGCGGGTGTGTACCGTCTGCCCTCCCCTGATTCTCCTGCTCTATTCAGTTTGTCAGTTACTTATATCTTCAATGAGTTCAGAAAGTGTTATTATGGGGGACTCTAACTTGGACTCGATTTCCAAAGCGGCAGATGACTAAAAACATTTGTGTAATGAGTTAAAATCTTACGTAATTAATCACGGCACCCACACAGCCAAATATGAGAAATCTTAGGTCTTCCCTGTTGGACCTGATCCTGACAAATAGGCCACATAAATACACGCATTCCTGTGTGTTCCCAATAGATTGGAGTGATCACCAGTGAGCTGTCCAGTTGGCTGTATTAGAGACACTAAAACAAAGAGATGTGGTTCCCAGTATGTCTATAAGAGGTCTTTTAAGAAATTTGTTGAGCAGGCATTTTTGCGTTACTTGTATGACAGTGATCTGCCATCTATAGCTCTATTTCCAGATGCTGAATTAGCCCTGGAATATTTTCTAACTATTTTAAATTTGTTGGCAAACAAACATGTCCCTTTTAAGAATTTTTTAATAAAAAATAGAAGCAATCCTTGGTATACTTGTGAAATACGAGAGAAAATATTACAGAGAAACGAAGCTTGGGCTTTAGCTAGATCTACTGCTTGTGAGGTAGACTGGCAAACATTTAGACATCTTTGAAATACATGTATTTACATGGTGAAAAGTGCTAAATCTACATATTATTTGAACAATTTATCTGAATGTGGAAACAATTCAGCACTGGTGTAGAAAAAGAGATATTCCCACTGAATTCCCATGGAAATGGTGTTTCCTTCTCATTTAGACAATTTGACTGCTTGGAAGTTCAACATGCCCTATGCAACTCCAAGTGTATGAGAAGTTCAACGGGTGCAGATCAATTAGACCCATATCTGCTAAAGCTTTCTGCCGCCTACCGAGCCCCTGACACATTTTTAATTAACAATCACTTCTGGTTTAATACCAAAAATATGGAAATCAGCTCTGGGTACTCCTTTACATAAAGGGGGGGATGCAAGTAACTTAAATAAGTACAGACCTATCTCCAAACTCCCATGTCTAGCAAAGATGTTAGAACATCTCGTAAATGAACAGATTTGCGCTTTCTTGTCCACTAACAATATTTTAAGCCCTTTTCAGTCTAGAGCTGGTCATAGTACAATTACAGCAGCTACTCTCTTGATGATAAGAAACATTGTGCTGCTTAGTTAATTGATTTGTCGAAGGCTTTTGATACAGTTAATCACAGATTACTTCTGGATAGATGAGCCTTGCTGGGATTTGATGATGCAGTCTTTACATGGTTTCAGGACTACCTCCCTGATAGAACACAGCGCATAGAGGTTAAAGGTTGCTAAAGGTTTGAAATCAAAGGTTGTAGCCACAGAAAATGGTGTGCCACGAGGTTTGGTTTTAGGTCCTACATTATTTACACTTTATATTAATGGTATACACTCACTGGCCACTTTATTAGGTACACCTTGCTAGTACCGGGTTGGACCCTCTTTTGCCTTCAGAACTGCCTTAATTCTTCGTGGCATAGACTCAACAAGGTGCTGCAAACATTCCTCAGAGATTTTGGTCCATATTGACATGATAGCATCACTCAGTTGCTGCAGATTTGTCGGCTGCACATCCATGATGCGAATCTCTCGTTCCACCACATACCAAAGGTGCTCTCTTGGATTGAGATATGGTGACTGTGGAAGCCATTTCAGTACAGTGAACTCATTATCATGTTCATGAAACCAGTTTGAGATGATTTGAGCTTTGTGACATGGCGCATTATCCTGCTGGAAGTAGCCATCAGAAGATGGGTACACTGTGGTCATAAAAGGATGGACATGGTCAGCAACAATACTCAGGTAGGCTGTGGCTCAATTGGTACTAAGGGTAGACAGGACAAACGTGTTTTCAGTTTTGTTTTTTTTATCAAGTGATTAAACAGTGAATGCTCCAAATTTGTGTAACTTACTAAACGTTTATTAATTAAAACAAATTCATTAATTTTCAGTTGATCTAAAAGTGACAGTTTTAGTGTCGAAAAAAGGTTTTTCATTTTACCAAGTTGATACTTTGGTGTAGCCAAGCGGTGTTTTCTAAGAACTCAAACCTCCTATGGCCAACTTTGACATTAGTTTACTTCTTTGTCTGGGAAAAATAATGTATATGTTGCTACAGATACTTTGAAAAACTAACTGCCTTTACAGTTACATGGTCGTTTACCTAAATTAAGGCTAAAATATTAAATACGTGTATGCCGAAAACCGAACAACAGTTTGCCAAGGTACTGCTTGCAATTGTGTTTGTACTCAAAATCAGTGCCAGATAATCACCGGGTCGAAAACACATTTCAAAACATCTCAGTAAAATGTAGGTCTCATTGCAAGTTCATTGCTCAGTATTATTTGTACATAGCTGCTTATTTAGACTATAAAGTGGTAATAAACAGGCATATTCTCTCATTGAAATACTATCGTTTTCCCTGCCTCCCCCCACAGTTCTCGCCCAATCGATCTTGCAAAAGTCAAAGCTCTCTGCCCAACAAACTCCTACATTATAGCCTATATTTCATTAAATTCATTTATCATTACGATGATGATCTTGTATTGTATTGATCTTGTATTTTTAGCTGTCTATGAGTAGCCGATCTGCTAATTTCTGCAGTCTGCTCTGCAAACCTTAAGGCAATAAACCATCTGACTAATAAATAGGTTTTCTTGTTTTCTTAATGCACTGATTTTTCAGGCACGCATCCGTGGTCACAACTGATCATGCCACTCAACACGATCTTTAAGGAAACCAACGCTTCGGTGGACATAGAGGAAAACAAAAGATGAAAGGAAAGGTCCCGATTTTCTCATGGCAATTGATATGCTACCTCAAACTCTTATCACGCATAGTTCTTCATAAGCAGAAGTATTTTAAATATGAACAGTTTTTCATATCCGCTGATCATTAAAATATTCTTAACTGCCTTGATAGGCCTACTTAAAATTACCCCGCTCAAGAATGCAACAACTAGGTCGCCTTTTATCTTGGTACAGATAACGTTACCGATGAGCATCACTTACATTCACAATCAATCAGCATAGCTAAAGTTAAAATTCAATGTGTTATAGGCCTATGTAATAGTAGCCAAACTGACTGATATTACCATAAGCTTAGATAAAACAATGAAAATAGGTCTTGCTTTATGGATTCCAAACCACGCGACTGATTTCTAAATCAAAACAAACTATCTAGCAAGCTATAGTGGAAAATGACGTGTTTTACCGCTGTCCTGGAGAAGTGAAGGCACGGAAAACTTTGAGAGAGCAGTTCTTCTTCTGCCTAGGATCGATTTTTTTTTTTTTTCCTGAGAATCTTTCAAAGGCCTTGGACTACTCAGAGATGAAAGGCCTCGACCGACGGATTAAATTTAAGTTAGTAGCAACACAAGTAAAGTATATAGCACGTATTTTAAATAACTATTTGTTGACTAACTGCTTATTCCACTTAAGGTCATGTAGGTACAGGGGTTTACTTCAAAATGATTCAAAGTTTGACCGTGAAAAAGTATGGGAACAGGTAGGCAAGAAGACTTCAAGACTTGGTGCCAGGCAAAATCGGTGCCCGTTTTCTACCAAAATAAAGCATTTCGAACGAAGTTCAGCGTCGAGCACCACGCAGAGGCGAGTTTTGAAATTACAATATGATGTTATTAACAGTAAGTATATGGAAAGATTGAATTGTCCATGATTTAAGAATAAATGCTTAAATCAGTACATCAGTGGTTTGATATTAAATAAAGCATACATTTTTTGATCAAACTGCTTAAATTTAAGGATTTGTTCATGCAAGAACAAAACCTGCGCACTTTGAAAGCTAAATGTGAATTAGCAAGAGCTGTATCGATGTTGACACGTATATGTTGTGAAACGAGGTTTACATTTGAATGACTGAATAGGCTCAGACCATGTTGTGGCCAAATTTGGGCATCGTAGCGGATGTTCCGGCCTGGGATGTGGTTCAGGGGTGAGGGGACGGTCAGAGCGAGAGCCAGGTCACCAAAGAGACAGTATGTGCCTTTTGGAGACACCGAAGGCTAGAAGTGTGGGTTAAGTCATAACATTAAGTCATGTCTTAGTTTCCTGCGTACATGTCTTTAGATATGCTGATTATGAACGTGATCCATCTTGTCCAGTGGAATGATTGTTTATCTTATAGACCTATATACTCGTTAGAACTTTGTCAACTAATCAGAACTTACTATGTTGTTAGACTGATCTGACTGTAGTATTTTCTCTGTGTACAGACTCTGACTCAGACTCTGTAGTCATCAATAAAATTGTACATGATCTTTTCATGGTTTCTCCCTCTCATTAATTGGTTATTTTCTGTCATAGATTGAAATTATCCATTACAACCAACAAAAACTTTATATTTGTGGTGATTCAAACAGTCTCAAAACGCTACACAGCGCGATTTTAGTCGCCGCTGCGTGAATTGTGTCCCGTTAAGACAACATTGTAGCGGTTGGAGTTGTCTAGCCTACTAGGGACCCAAAGTATGCCAAGAAAATATCCCCCACACCATTACACCACCACCACCAGCCTGAACCGTCGATACAAGGCAGGATGGATCCATGCTTTCATGTTGTTAACGCCAAATTCTGACCCTACCGTCCGAATGTCGCAGCAGAAATCGAGACTCATCAGACCAGGCAACATTTTTCCGATCTTCTATTGCCCGTGCGAATTGTAGCCTCAGTTTCCTGTTCTTAGCTGACAGGAGTGGCATCCAGTGTGGTCTTCTGCTGCTGTAGCCCATCTGCTTCAAGGTTTGACGTGTTGTGCGTTCAGAGATGGTCTTCTGCATGCCGTGGTTGTAACGAGTGGTTATTTGAGTTACAGTTGCCTTTCTATCATCTTGAACCAGTCTGGCCATTCTCCTCTTACCTCTGGCATCAACAAGGCATTTTCGCCCAGAAAACTGCCGCTCACTCGATATTTTCTCTTTTTCGGACCATTCTCTGTAAACCCTAGAGATGGTTGTGCGTGAAAATCCCAGTAGATCAGCAGTTTCTGAAATACTCAGACCAGCCCGTCTGGCACAAACAACCATGCCACGTTCAAAGTCACTTAAATCACTTTTCATCCCCATTCTGAAGCTCTGTTTGAACTTCACCAGGTCGTCTTGACCATGTCTACCTGCCTAAACGCATTGAGTTGCTGCCATGTGATTGGCTGATTAGATAGGGGAGACAGGGAAATTATTGAATTACTTTGTATTAATTACTTGTATAAGGAACAGTTTCAGGATAGTGAGGATACAGTTTCTTAAAGTGTGGAGACTCCTTTGAGTTGCTACTTACAGCCAGCATCTCCGCCTCTAGTAGCGTCCTGTACTGCATGCTGCTGGTTGTGTCAACATGAAGAAGCTGCCCTTTGATGGTGGTGGAGTAACCTGGGGAAGGAAAAGAGACACTGCTTAGTATTTTGTTGTGCTAAAGCATATGGTGCACCGGTAAAGAAATACACAATCGGCAAGTTTGTGAGATCAGGCAGCAAAGACAATTCCCACAACATTTTATATTTTTATTTAAATGATAAAAACCTGAGTGTGCATTATTAACTATATTGGTTTCTGTGTGCAATAACTGTAAATGTAAAACATACATCTGGTAGGGAAAAACCTGAAAGAACGTGTGCTCTCCACCCGCAGGAGATTTAAAATAGGTATAACTTGAATCAGTCAAATTTTATAGCAAGACTTTTCGTAACTTACCCTTGGGTATGCAGTCATGTAGTTGCCTTCTTTTTACATAATCGAGTCTAGCTCATAAATACTAATAGGCAATGGTCATCCTACTGAACAACAAAATATTTTTGTGAAATTCATTAAATTGTTTTGAACCCCTACATCACTTTTTAAGGGTACATTTGCAATTTTATAACCAAAAGTTACGTCTTCCTAGAAGCTAGTTTGGAAGAAAAAAATGTATTCCCTCAGGTTCAATGATTTCTTTCAGCAAACGACAATAGAACTACAATGTGCACTGACAAAGGATTAACAATTACATTTCTTCAGGGGACCTATAGGTTAAGAAGTGTGGAAAAAGTTCATACACTCAGTATTCAAGCACATCTAGCACGTTAGTGCAGAGGTTCTCAACCTGGGGGGTCGCAAGATCATTTCTGGGGGTCACCAGATAGTTGTGTGAAAAAAAACACAAAAAATATATGTTTTTATATTCTACTCGATTTTATTGAGTGTGTGACAGAGATTCTGTTAGCCAACAATAGCCGGCTTTTCAAAAGCCAATAAATAAAAAAAGTCACCGGACAACGATGCAAAATCATACATTTTCAAATAGCAAAGATGTCTTTATTTATTCCTGTTTACAGTGTGCCTGCTGAAAGGAGATTCTCTATTAAAACAAGACTGCAGCCAGATCACAGCTTCCGGAGGGCAAAGTAACGAGGCTGATGTGCATCGCAAGCAGCTCCAATGACTTGGACAGCTTTGAATTTCAAAAGGCACCGGTCAGCTCACTTTGAGCATGTAAAGGCCCAGATGCAAGTGATTTAAAATTAAAATAGGGGCATATTGTGTCCAAAACCAACATTTCAAATAACAAGTAGGCTATATCTAGACTTTTGTGTGACTCAGCGCTAACAAATAGGCACTGTCTTGTCTTCCTTCCTTTCTCTCTTTCACTCACACACTGGCGCACATAAAGTGCTTTTGAAGAAATTTTTATTTTAAAAAACCATTGGTGGGTAGAAACATTCGGGGTTAAAGCCCCTAATGAATTACCTATTTAGCGACACGCCGGCACCACTGAATGCACTCTACACAGTGAGTGACAACTATGGGGGTCATTATTGTAGGAAAAATATTTCCAAATGCGAGTGGAGAGTTGTGTATCTGTATCTCAATCCGTGCGTGCGTAATCAGATAGACAAATGTGTACTGAGACTTGTGAATGTGTACAGGGATCTGCAAATATGTATTCCGAATCTCCATCTATTAGCTATACCGCTTATCCTTTGCAAGGTCGCGGGGGTGCTGGAGCCAATCCCAGCCGACACAGGGTGAGAGGCGGGGTACACCCTGGACAGGGCTGACACATAGGGACAGACAATAACTCACACTCAGATTGACACCTACGGGCAACTTAGTCACCAATTAACCTGCATGTTTTTGGACCGGAGTACCTGGAGGAAACCCACGCAAACACGGGGAGAACACACAAACTCCACACAGAAAGGCCCTTCGGTCAGGTGGGGATTGAACCCAGGACCTTCTTGCTGTGAGGCAACAGTGCCAACCACCGAGCCACCGTGCTGCCCCCTGAATCTGTGCGTGCGTAATCAGGTTTGTCAGTGTGTATAAAAAATTATCCGTCGGTATTCAGATTTGCAAGTGTATTGAGAGTTGTATATGTGTAGAAAAATCTGTAAATGCGTGCATAGATCTGTAAATGTGTAGACAATTCTGTAAATACGTATGTGGATATTAATGGCTAAAAGTTTAAGTATTTTTGCTGCAAGAGCTGAAAATACAGACAAGCATAAGTTACAACTCACACGGGCCTCTCAATTGGATGTGTTTTTACACATGACTTTTGCTACACTTCTGGCGTGAGAGATCTGTGCGTGTGTGGCAATTTGTCTGTTAATCGAGGTTAGTTTGTGTCGAGGTTGGTCTGTGTGTCTCAGTAGAAATTTCTATGACTCCCAAGGTGCATTAGGTGCTCTTCGACATGTAACATCCAATCAATGCATTTAAAATCATGTCACGAGCCGTTTATTTCAGATGCAGTAGGTCTATGCTGCACTGCATTAGTGATTATACAATGTAATGATATGCACTAGGCTACTGATTAAGAGGTCTGCCTTAGTGTTTTTTTGTGTATTTAAAATAATTGTTTCATTACTATATATATGTTAACTAGTTTGATCACATGGACAATGTTATGATATGCATTATATCATATCTGCTGCAGCCTAGTTATATTCACTGTTGGTTTTCATATAGAAGACCGTGTCATTTTTGTTGTTGAATTTAGATATAAACGTAAAATTCATATATAAATGACTTACATATAAACAGACTTACAGCATAATCATATGCACTATTGATGAAAGTTTTTTTGTGATCCAACAAGTGTTTATTTTAAGAACTTTAGTCATGCCATTTTTATAAAACGGGACTTCATTTTAGTTGTGCCCCTCACCACTCATCTTAGATTTCTTTAGAATGTCTATCAAATTCCTCCTGCTCATTGATTAAAAAAAACAAAAAACGTTACGTTAACTTAGCTAATTTAATACTGCGTTGGAGAGCAATAATGCATGGTGCAGTAACTCAAGACGTTAATATCAATAGACATAGCCTAGTGCAATAAATTGGTATCGATCCTTAGCTAACCCAATAACCTAATGTAATAATCCAACGTTACGCGATGGCCAAACAATAACTTTAGCAAAATAATTAACATACAGTTCGCCTATACTTTAGTTTAGCCTACGGCACGGCTACGCATCAGGGGCAGCAGGTGGTGAAACTAGTGCCTGACCTATATTTTCCTTTGGCGTATATCTGCCTGCGCTCCAGGTCTGCAGCCTCCCACTTCTCATTAATTTTGACCGGTAGCTAACCAGGTTATTGACCACATTTTCAAAGTGTCAGGCAATTCACCAACAAAGCTTAATAAATATACACTGCTCAAAAAATTTCAAGGAACACTTTGAAAACACATCAGATCTCACATCAGATGGGAAAAAAATCATGCTGGATATCTATACTGATATGGACTGGGTAATGTGTTAGGAACGAAAGGATGCCACATCGATTGATGGAAATGAAAATGATCAACCTACAGAGGGCTGAAATCAAAGACACCCCGAAAATCAAAGTGGAAAAAAGGACGCGGCAGGCTAGTCCATTTTGCTGAAATTCCATTGCAGCAACTCTAAATGGTACTCAGTACTGTGTATTGCCCCCACGTGCTTGTATGCATGCCTGACAACGTCGGGACATGCTCCTAATGAGACGATGGATGGTGTCCTGGGGTATCTCCTCCCAGATCTGGACCAGGGCATCACTGAGCTCATGGACAGTCTGAGGTGCAATCTGGCGGCGTCGGATGGACCGAAACATAATGTCCCAGAGGTGTTTTATTGGATTTAGGTCAGGCGAGCGTGGGGGTCAGTCAATGGTATCAATTCCTTCATTCCTTTACGCAAGCACGGATTGAGATACAGATACACAAATCTCTACTCGCATTTGCAAATAGTTTTGCTACAATAATGACCCCATAGACAACGGCCGGTTAATTTATCAAAAGTGGTCAATTTGAAGGTAGCCGGCCCCGGTGTCTGACGGCAAATTTTCCCAACGGAAACACTGGTGTGTGAGTCAAAGTGCGCCTGCACTTGAGTTTAGATTGGACACACACAAACAAAAATAATTTTGGCACACTGCGTCACAATTGCTTGTGGCCGATAGCTGACTACTAGCTATCACATGTAACAACTATGGAGAGATGGCTTATAAGGGTTAGCAGAGCAGCCAACTCTCACGCATTGAGAGTCACACAAATGACCCTCTCTTCATGCTCTCACGCCACACCGCATATTTCACATGCATTCACACGTTTGCATTTTTGTGTGTGTGTTTAAAGTGTGTGTTTAAAGTACGTGTTTAAAGTACATTCATATTATCATATGTTAAACTCTTAATTGGCTAACTTAAATTGTAGTTGTGTGCTACTGACCCTCCTCTCCAACAGTCATGGGGATGTTGACCTCCAGATAAGAGCCTGCTCCCACGTTCACATGGATAGCATTAGTCTCCTAACAACACAGATTTCAATTAAGTATAGTATCAAAGAAAGAATTGTGCAATCAAAAGTATATGGGTGAAAGTAAAATGAGATGGATGAAGGCTGAGAGAGAGAGTCATACCCTGTTTTTGGTGAAAAGCAGATCTATAGTGGCATCGGCGATAATGTTCATGCGCAGCTCAAAGGCCAGGATCTGTCTAGGTTTACCAGACTTGGCCACCTCAGTCATTCTCATGGTCTGGTAGTCCGCTGGCCGAAAGAACTTCCATAAAACGTCCCTTTCAAAATAATAAATCATTTTGCGTAAATACAGATGGCATTTGTGCAGTGTTGGGTGGCCTAGACGTTTTAGTCATGATGATTATTTTGTACCTCTGCCTGTCTGCCCAAGGCCCATAGTTAAAGTCAGTTCCCTTTCCACAGACAATGTCCAGACCACTGCAAGGAGGAAGTTCCTGAAGCTTGGTACCCTCACAACACCCCTCCGTCTCTGCATTTTCTTGCTCATCTGGGACTAGACCTAAACACACATCAAAATTATCAAAACAATTTCAATCTTAAGACATACACCAGTCAAACTACATGGTAAACAAAGCCCTCTCAATGCTAACCTCAGAACAAACAGAATTCAAGAGCAATCAGGTGGTTTTCTACCTGGTTCGTCTTGGTAGTAGTAGATATCCACATCATTGGACTGCATGACCACAAAGCCCTCTCCCATCAGTCTAGGGGGCCTAGGAGAGAAGAAACAGTGTGATACCGAGGTTTGATGAATGATGTGCTGCGTTTCGTAACATTTAAATTTGCACACATAATTAACTGATAGTAAGCCCTAGTAACATTCTTTAAAGGTGCAGTATGTAAGTTTGAATTTCTAGCTATAAATGAAAAAAATTCTGTTTTTTTACATAAATTACATATCTCCTGGAGGCTATCATTAAACCAAATGTTCAGAGAGAAGGTGCGCTATATATGATTTTTTTTAAATCTAGGGACGCCCGCCTATCCCCAACCAATCAGAAGAGGTTTTGCAAGGAGTAAGGGCTATCTGCCTGTCAATCACCTCGCGTGCACACTCCTAGGTAAAATACATACAGCGTCACCCTCCAAACAAGCTCGTTGTTGTTACAATTCGCGTCACAGTAGCAGCGGTGTGAACTAGTACTCGCAAGGCGGCTGAAGTTGTTTGCACTAAATCTGACAATAGAAGATTGGAAAACCGTTTCCTGGACTGATGAGTCTTGATTTGTACTGTACAATCAGATGGCAGGGTCAGAATTTGGGGTAAACAATGTGAAAGCATGGATCCATTCTGCCTGGGCTCAACAGTTCAGTCTGGTGGTGGAGGTGTAATGATGTGGGGGATATTTTTTTGGAGAATTGGAGCAGCGGGTGCGTTGTTGCAGTCGCTCTATCGCACCGTTATGACGAAGAGAGAGCTGAGCCAGAAGGCAAAGCTTTCAATCTACCGGTCTATCTTCGTTCCTACTCTCACCTATGGTCATGAAGGGTGGGTCATGACCGAAAGAACGAGATCGCGGATACAAGCGGCGGAAATGAGTTTCCTCCGGAGGGTGGCTGGCATCTCCCTTAGGGATAGGGTGAGAAGTTCAGCCATTCGTGAGGGACTCGGAGTAGAGCCGCTGCTTCTTTACGTAGAAAGGAGCCAGTTGAGTTGGTTCAAGCATCTAGTAAGGATGCCACCTGGCCGCCTCCCTAGGGAGGTGTTCCAGGCACGTCCAGCAGGGCGGAGGCCGCGGGGCAGACCTAGGACCAGGTGGAGGGATTATATCTCCACACTGGCCTGGGAACGCCTTGGAATCCCCCAGTCAGAGCTGGTTAATGTGGCCCGGGAAAGGGAAGTTTGGGATGCCCTGCTTGAACTGCTACCTCCGCGACCCGACCCCGGACAAAGCGGATGACGATGATGATGATTATGATATTTTTTTGGCACACTTTGGGCCCCTTAGTAACAACTGAGCATTGTTTAAACGCCACAGCCTACTTGAGTATTGCTGCTAACCATATCCATTCCTTTATGACCACAGTGTACTCATCTTCTAATCTAATGGCTACTTGTGTGCCATGTGTAAAGTGTTCCTTTAATTTTTTTGAGCAGTGTATAATAACTCATCATTTGAGTTTTTAGTAAGGATTTAAAAGAGGTCAGCCAGTTGTATGTCCGCAGGAAGATTGTTTCCAAGTCTGTGAGAATCAGGAAAGCTTGGTCACCTTGGTTTTTAAACTAACTACATTTTGGAACAGTCAGTAGAGCCTTATCTGTGGACCGAAGGATGCATTCTTGATTTTAAGGAATTAAAAGGTCTCTAATAAAAAATGAGGCTAAACCATAGTCCTTAAAAGTAATCATACATATTAGAGTTAACTACTGTATTATACAATATCAAAAACAATTACACTCATTTATTTGATTGAAACATGTGTGAAACATTTATTTGATTGAAAAATGACATTTTACTTCATTGTCATTTTTTAATAAAACATATTGTTCTTTATGTTTTTTTCTATTTAAAATAACATTGTTATTGTATGTTACATCAATAATCTTATTTGTATAAATTTTTTTATATGTGAACCCGCAAAACAAATAAAATAAATATTTATAAAATAAATAAAGATCAATTATTATTACATAAGCTACAGTAACATGCCTGTCTAATATATGCTCATATTATTTGTGCAAGTCAGTTCTTTTCTTTTTTTTAGACTATACTTACGGATTCAACTGTCTCTTGAGAGCTATCCACTTTTCTTCTAAATAGTCTTGGCTTATTAACGCAACATTTGTTTGTTTGTAGAGAAGTTATGGCTAATTTAAAAAAAAGTCTAGTCTCAAGTCCCAGAGTTGGTAGTTCAAAGGACAATGTTTACTTTCCATTAACTTACTTTTAAAAGACTATATTTAGCAGTACAGAAGCCTATAAAGCCAATCTAAGAGCCTACATGGATCCAATCTACTTATTTTTGCCGTTTTAAATTTGTACTTGTAGGAGTTTCAGTTCAATGATTATAATGGCGAAGGAAAGCTGCCGTTCACACTCTATTGAACCTTTTGATCAAATCAAGTGTACATATTAATTCAAGTAACTGCTCATCATTATAAATGTAAAACAAATGCTAAGGAAAGCAAATTCAAATATGTTACTGATTACAAGTTTGCTGCTGTTCACTTTGTTGCTATCTGAGCGACTGAGGAAATGACTGATTTTGACTCACTCATCGTTCTGCATGCCTAGGTATCTTGGACTGGGAACAAGCATGACCCTGACATTCTCCAGCGAGCCCTTGACAATGTGCATGAATTGATCCAGGTGGCTTGATGGAGGCTTAGTTGTGTATGTCAGCAAGGCATCCTCAAAGTTCACACACAATGTCTGGGGTAGATGGTGGTTCCCAAATGCTAGGCGACCCTACAGTTAGAGACGGAGATATGACTATTATGTAACAGTCTGTAAAGATCTTAAGAACTAAGATCTTCATCCACAAGAACTAACACAATTCAGAGTCATCATTTATGTTCTAAAACATACATGAGCAGTTTTAATTCCAGTGTAAATACTAGATAGAAACTCACAGTACTGATGTTGACTTTGATGACAGGGATGAGTGACCTCCAAGAAGAAGAGCTGTATGGAGTATCCATTTTGCCGTTAACACTAAAAAAGCCATGGAAAATTGATACTTTTATTTTCAAACATGCTGATGACTTGGCAAAATATTTTAGAGATATACATTGCATGGTACGAGGGGCTTTAATGAAAAATAAAACCTTATTAATGAACCTAGTTTAGTTAGTGTAGTTAGTGTAGTGTAGTTATTACACCCTCACAGAGCAATATGGCTTGCGAATTATAAATCTAAATTGTTTTACATTGTTTGGAGAAAGGGAGCTAGAAGAGTAAAAGCGGAGTCTATGGACATCTTACCTGTCCAAGGTGTTGACTTGACCCTCTCTGCCTTTCTCCTCATCTTTTTGTGGCTGTTTGAGTGTTGGCTCCAAGCCAAAGACCTCTTGCAGTCTGGCATATAGGTCAGTTTGGTTATAGACGTGAAATTCTAAGCCGTTGACAGTCACATAAAGTCTGGTCTCTGCCTTGGGGTCTGCTCAAGACAACAGGTTATTTGACTCTAAGATTCTGGTTAAATTGCCATTGACAGGAATGGAATTTCACAGGGGCAAAGGGCAAAAAAGCCATAAAAAAAAAAAAAAAAGCCCCCTGGATTTCCCGGATCAAGGACAAAAAATGCCATTAAGATTTCCTGTTGAAATACATTTACTCGCTAATGAATTATCGCAAAGAAATTCAGATATTTCATTTTGTATGGTATAGCTATCTGTTGTTTATTTGCAGTGTATGCAGTGACGGCATGCACCTTTTTGACTGACAATTGTATCAAGCCACTGACTGTGCTCCCGCCTCACGCCTGACACCTTACGCAAGTCAAATGATGCCATTAAAAAAAACTGAACTAAACCAGGTGAGATCGTTAACAGGCACGGAGCCTACTGTAAGTAGGCATGTCAACATTCTGAAAGTAGCCTATGTGACAGCGCGTCCGGTATGGCTGCACAAGCTAATTAAAGCTATGGTCAATAATGATCAAATTTGATAACCACTAACAGGATTGGTTGTTTAACAAATTTGATAACCACTAACAGGATTGGTTGTTTGAATATGTAAGCGTTAATCTTACTTCTGATGATAATTATTAGTCATAACATAAATGGTTAATAAACCGTTTGCCTCTAGCACCTACCTAGAACCAGAAACCACTGTCAATAACAACAATATGACAGCTTAACAATATGACAGCTTTAACTACAGTATCACCTTACCATGCTGTTTTTGCTTGGGGTTATACATTTTCCACCAACGGAAAATAAGGAAACCATCTTGAATTCTGAAAACAAAAAAAGGGTTAATGTTCTAGAAAAAAAGAAAGGTAATATACATAACATAAGAGAACCAGTGTAGTGTTTCACCTGATAGACATATCTTCATTGATGTAGTAGACGTCTCTGAACATTACCTTCCCTGACAGCACAGAGAAAGAAAAAGACCCTATGGAAAACATAGGCATGTTAGATTACAGAAAACCAATCAAAACAGGGCCTTATTTACAGTGCAGTGTTCATACCAGGACGTGCAGCTGTGCTCCTGCCACTAGCACCAAAACTGTGGAATCAACAGTTTTAATATTCTGCTGCCCAGTGTGTTCCCAGTCCATTGACCTTGTATCTACTTCCACAACGGCAATTAAAAACGTCATTGTGTATCTAGCGCTGAACTCCGTTAATATGGGCACTTGATTCGTATCATGTTTCATTTAATTAGATTTAAAACTTAATTATTACAAAGTTGATACATTAATCTGTTATTTGTATGTTATAACTCATCTGACATGACCAGAAAAAGACAAATAGACACACACCAAGTTATACTTCAATTTTTGTTTATCTTCGCAAACAATTAATGCAGTCTATTGGAGTAAACATATTATTTGGAACCAAGTTAGTGAGTAGTAAGTAGTAACTTAATTTTTTATGTTTAGGTCATTTGATTAAACTTGATCAAACGATTATAAAACGGATAAATAATTTTCTTGTGTGTGTGTGTGTGTGTGTGTGTGTGTGTGTGTGTGTGTGTGTGTGCGTGCGCTTGTTTTTATTAACCTGAGGACAGAAATTAGAATTTTACCATCCAAGTCAGGACCTTTTGGAGATATTAGGACCAAATGGTGGTCCTCAAAAGTTTATTCTTTCAATAGAACGCAAACGGTTGCTCTAAAATACCTAGTATGAGATACAATAACGTTCCTTGTGATAAAGACAACATATTGAACACCAAAAACAGTCCATAAAATGTTTTTCTCGACAATAAGACAATATTTTAAAGATTATGGTTAAGGTTAAGCAAAGGGTCACGGTTAATGTTAGGCACAAAATAAAGGTGATGGTTAGGGTAAGGGTTGAGGTTAGGGTAAGGGTTGGGTTTAGTTTTTCCAAAAAACAACTGTTTTCAATTAAATTAACAGTAAAATTACTTTCCGGTCCTAAGTAGGATACAAATGTGTGTGTGTGTGTGTGTGTGTGTGTGTGTGTGTGTGTGTGTGTGTGTGTGTGTGTGTGTGTGTGTGTGTGTGTGTGTGTATTTAAATAGGTTTCAAAGACGGTTGAACTGCGGTGTACATAAATTAAGTTTGAGAAAATAAAAATAAAAATAAATAGATTTAAAATCATTTAAACCTTTGTGTGCATCTGTTTACTTATTTATATATTTATTTATATATTTATATGGCATCTTTTAGCAAAGCCTTGTATACCATTTTCCAGAACCTTAATTATTTGTGGCATTCCCAAAATATGAGAGTGATCTCATGAGTTTGAGTATACAAGTATAGTAACAGAAATTCAGCTACAACATTTGTCAAGGAATTAAACTTCCAGTCGGGGACGTTTGCATTTACCACCCTACCCCCATTCAGCCTATTCAATTGTAGGCTGTATGATAATTCAAACAAAATAGTAAAGTAAACCAGTATAATTTGGAAAACAGTAACGGATTACCATGGCTATTTCTCAATGCAAAATGATGCCAGGATAAAGTGCACTGGGGCGCACCGTGGTGCACTAGGCTAGATTTACCTTCAACTCACCAGCAGGAAATAAAATGCTAAGAGTCCTTTCCAATAAATCATTGGCAATTATTCACTGGCATCTAGTGTTGCACGGTACACCAAAACTTCTGTACTTTTTCGATACTTGTTTGTAAGAATGGTTAGGCATTAGAATTTCCCACGTTCGATACTTTTAGGTCAAATGTGTCTCTGCTTTGGGAGGATGAAAGGTGTAATGTGCCTAAATCGACACAACATGGAAGTATAGCTAAGTAGCCATATTAGCGACATGTGCATTATTTGGATAATAAGAGTTTGTCAACTCCGACTTTCCTTGTTAACCCAGAGTTAGATCGAAGTAGTTTAAACACCGTTTGTAGTTGCAGTGAAATTGGGAGACTATTTAAATTAGATTTATATACATTTTAACATCAACGTCAGGGTTCATTTTGTTAAATAAAAACAAGCACTTCAAGCACCAAAATCTGTTTTTCCATTACTTTTAAAAATAACTTATTTTTACTGGCCACCTGGTTTGAATTTCGATCTCTACATTTAAATAATAAATAATAATTATATTACATCTTTATTTGTATAGCACTTTTCAAAACAAATGTTACAAAGTGCTTTGCATGTGCAAAACAATACAATAAAATTAATACATTTAAGAATGACACAAACAAATTATATAAATTAGTAAAGTATACAGGTCAATAATTAACTTACCAATAAAATTACAATAAAATTCAACAAAAGCTTATGAAATTTAAATGACATGGTTAAATCAAATATATGTGTTAAAATCATATTTAAAACAACAAATAATCTAACAGTTGAAAGCTATTTTAAAAATATGAGTTTTTAATAATGATTTAAATGAAGTAACCGAATTAGCCAGTCATTTGTAATCAGGAAGACTGTTCCAAAATCTAGGAGCAAAAATCACAAAAGCTCAGTCTCAATTATTTTTTTATTTATATTTTGAAATAGTAAGTAGAGCTTTGTCTGTAGAGCGAAAAGTAAAAGTACTGCCATATACATTTGTCATTTTGGAACTTATCTATGTATAGAATAACATGCATCGTGCAGGGCAGGCCTACAGCGAATATTATATTAACATTTGGTCAAATATTATGATTATAAATAACAAATTTGTCTTGATATGTATAAAATTCAAATGTAAAAGCCATAATTTATTTTAGTTGTATTAAGTGCCAAGTATTCAACCAGGACCGTTTCAGTATTGAGTGTCGTTTTAGTACAGAGTATCGTGATACTAAACCTGGTATTGGTATCAAAGTAAAAATGTGGGTATTGTGAGAACACTACTTGCATCTAACTATTATTACAATTTGAAACTACTGAATTCCTTCTCCAACATCTTCAACATCGTGGCTAGTGCACCTGTCATAACTGGATGATTTTTTTATGATTTACTTTTTGTATTCTGCACAATGACCGAAATAAACAAAACTTTGGAAGTCATGGCTCAAACTAGAAATCACTTGACCTATATTAGTTTCTAATTAAGTCATAAACGCCGCAAAAATAACAATAGAAACTATGCATAGGCGTAGTGCAACACAAAAAACTATCTTAAGAATGTTCTTGACTTTTGAAGACCTGTCAAAATGTTTGTGAACAATACATCGACCAAATCAGTCTCATTAAAGCTACATGCCTCCAGCTTATCATACAAAAAGCAAACCAGCTCCAAATGATTCAAGAAACATTTTAGTTAATATGGTTTTTCTGCTAGGATTCTTCAGAAGCGAGGGGTTTTTATTTTTTATTAAAGAAGAGCTTTAAGGATCTGTCATAGGGAACCCAGAGGTTGCCCAATATTTTTTATATTAAATAGTTCCTCTTAATTCAGCAGTCTGGATTAACATCAGGGACGTTGGGAATAATAATGAGGTCTTATTTCATAAAAGTAAAAGTAAATGTAACCATGAGTGCTCACTTGTTATTTGCGGACAGATAAAACATTTGCCAGTAAACACACGCTTGGTGAGTTAATTTATCTACTATTGTATTTCCAATCGGAAGTTCCCTTCATTTTCATAACTTATGTAGCAAATTAGGAGTTCCATTCATTTTAATTTAGCTTTGTTGTTAATACAGATATCAGAGAGAGAGAGAGAGAGAGAGAGAGAGAGACAGAAGAAAAAAGAAAAGGCCCAGGCCAGAAAGAGGAGTGAACAGGTAAGAATATGCCCTGTGAGCTGTAATGTAACTTTAATGAGAACATCCTTCTCATTTGAGCATTGCTTTAAACCAATTTCTCCCATTGCTCATTTTAAGTGCATTAACAGAGTGGCCTTTTTTTAAGACAAGGTGCATCATCTAGTGGTTGTCAACACAGGTATGAGAGACAGAGAGAGACCTGTGCGCTTTAATGTTATCTCATTGAGTAGATCCTTCTAATGTAATTGTTAAAAAAAGAATTTATCACATGTGCAAAACCAAGACCAAGACCAAAACCAAAACCAGACAAATATGGTTGTCAGTGACAGTGTATTACATAGTGGTTGTCCATACAACATTTCTAGGGGCGCCCCTGAGTAGTCTATAGTTTAGAATTTCAGGAAATACAATGAAAAATGTAAAAACATTCTGAGGTTGGGCTGGATGTAAATTTATTTTTAACTAGAGGGCATTTCTTTCAATGAAAAAACTTTGGGGCATAGAGCAGGACCTGGCTTTGAGCCCCTCCTGACCCCAGTTAAATACAAAGGTATAGCTTCCTCATGGATACAGTCGGTGTCTCGTCATAGTTGGGGGGCATGTCAAGGGCGGAGTCAGCGTGGGGGAAAACAAAGGCCAGATCACTATTCAAATATTCTATCAAAAATATTTCGGTTAATCGATTAACCTATATAAAAAGATTATATAATATATAAAATGCTATAGCGCACTTGTAATTTAGCCTGAAGGGCTTCTGTGATCTGGCCTTCGCTTAATAAACATATTCCATTTCCAATTGCTGAACATTTCTTACTTGGACACATTTGAACAGATTTTCTTTGATCTCTGAGCGGAGAGTCGGCGCTATAAAGCGTATGTGTTTGTATCAGTGATCCAGCGCACTAGCATAGAGCACTCTCCTGCCTTCAGTTGGCACGCTGCCTGCAAATTTAAACTGCTTGATGTGGAAAGCAGGGAAAATGTATCTAATACATTGAAATTGTGCTTGTACTTTTGTACTTTTGTAATTGTACTTTTAACATATTTCAATGGCATTGGTGTACACGTTATAAACAGTATGTAATTAAAATCGCTAATGAATAATATTTAAATTAACTTTAGGCCAAAATATAAATAAACAACTGCAGCTATATTCAAACAACCACATCATTTCAAATAATCGAATATTCGAACAACCGTGCCTATCCCTACTAACTACCGTGAATAGGCCTACAATTCTTGTTGGGCGGTGAGTGGGACTGAGCGCTTCAGACTGAAACGGCAGACGTTCACGTTTCCACCTGCAGTCCAACCTTTTAGTTTTTAGGCTGCAGAATAATGTGTTCTTCTATAGGGAACAGCGAGGGTGTGTAGTCCGGGTGAGTTATATCCTAATTTTTTAAAACACAGCAAGACAGTTTAAACCAGGGGTTCTCAACCTTTGGTAACTTAAGGCCCACTACTGATTGTTGGAATAATTCCGAGGGCCACCTTCCCAAATGATTGAATGAATGAATGAATGAATGAATGAATGAATGAATTGCAGGGCTGCCAAATTTCACGCATTGAGCCTGAAACTCACGCAAATTACGCCACACTTCATATTTCTCACGCATTCACACATTTGCTTTTGGGAAACGTGAACAAAGCCTACTATTGCTGACCAAAAAAACCTCTAAAATGCCGCTTTGCATTGCGAAATCCGAAACCGATTTTTTTTTTTTTACAGTGCTCCATTTTATTTACTTCTGCAAAGCGGCGATCTAATAGGGACATTTGAGAAAGCAGTTTTCCTGTAAAAAAATGTACGGTTAGTGTAAGGATTCAAAGTTATGAAACTGTGAAAATGGCTGTAAATAGTCATGTTTCTTAAAGTTTCTTGTAGAAGGCTACCCTACGAAGACGAATAAATGTCTGCTCGCGATCACAACTGTAGGCTCCATCTCACGCAAACGTTTTCAGAAAGGTTGGTAGCCCTGTACCATGAGAAAACTGAATCTAAATGGAATGTATTCAGGGTCATATTTCCTCATTACACGCCATGGACCTTTCACCGGTGCAGGGCTGTTAACCACATCACTTTTTCTGTTCAAAACCCGATTCATTTTGTATCACTGCAGCCCAGTGAACGCTAGCTAAGACAGTGGCGATTTGTTTAGGTCCACCTGATGATGTGTGGTGATTGGTGTGGTGATGTATAGGCCTATTCAAATGTAGTTAAATCATTGAAATTTTACATTTTAATTTAACGTTTTGAACTCTTGAACACATTTAGATAGGCTATAAAATATAACTGGCATTGTAAATTACAAAAAAACTTTTATTTTTTATTTTCTTAATTCTCTATTACTGCAGGACCCTCACTGCCCTAAACGGCGCGGCCCACCGGTTGAGACTGTCTGGTTTAAACCATGGAAATAGGGGAGCTAAAGGAGTCACTTTTGGAGGAAGCTATAGCTTGGAGGGAGCAATTATTAGGTTGTTAGACGTCAAATGTGATGCAAGGAAAGCTAGTATTATTATTCTAATTATTGATTTATACAGGGTTGACTGACTGAGTGAAAGACTCATTTGCAGTAGTGCCCTGTTTCAATCCGACACTGTTTGAACAAAGCTACGTTAACGTTAGCTAGGGGCTAACTACTACGTGAAGTGTCGACTACACACTTAAACATGATTTGATGTTGGATTCCACAGGCGACCGAACTCATTCTATTGCTGAATGGTTTGCAGCCACCGGTTCTGTTTTTTCGTAATGCACTGCTCAAAGAAATTAAAGAAACACTTTTTAAGTATTGCATCAAGTCAATTAAAACTTCTGGGATATTGATCTGGTTAGTTAAGTAGGAGAGGGGGTTGTTAATCAGTTTCAGCTGCTTTGGTGTTAATGAAATTAACAACAGGTGCAGTGGAGGGGCAACAATGAGACGACCCCCAAAACAGGAATGGTTTTCCAGGTGGAGGCTATTTTTCCCTCCTCATCTTTTCTGACTGTTTTTCAGTAGTTTTGCATTTGGCTAGGGTCAGTGTCACTACTGGTAGCATGAGGAGATACCTGGACCCTACTGAGGTTGCACAGGCAGTCCAACTCCTCCAGGATGGCACATCAATACGTGCCATTGCCAGAAGGTTTGCTGTGTCTCCCAGCACAGTCTCAAGAGCATGGAGGAGATTCCAGGAGACAGGCAGTTACTCTAGGAGAGCTGGACATGGCCGGAGAAGGTCCATAACCCATCAGCAGGACCGGTATCTGCTCTTTTGTGCAAGGAGAAACAGGATGAGCACTGCCAGAGCCCTACAAAATGACCTCCAGAAGGCCACTGGTGTGAATGTCTCTGACCAAACAATCAGAAACAGACTTCATGAGGGTGGCCTGAGGGCCCGACGTCCTCTAGTGGGCCCTGTGCTCACTGCCCGGCATCGTGGAGCTCGATTGGCATTTGCCATGGAACACCAGAATTGGCAGGTCCGCCAATGGCACCCTGTGCTTTTCACAGATGAGATCAGGTTCACCCTGAGCACATGTGACAGACGTGAAAGGGTCTGGAGAAGCCATGAAGAACGTTATGCTGCCTGTAACATCGTTCAGCATGACCGGTTTGGTGGTGGGTCAGTGCTGGTTTGGGGAGGCATATCCATGGAGGGACGCACAGACCTCTACAGGCTACACAACGGCACCCTGACTGCCATTGGGTATCGGGATGAAATCCTTGGACACATTGTCAGACCCTAAGCTGGTGCAGTAGGTCCTGGGTTCCTCCTGGTGCACGACAATGCCCGGCCTCATGTGGCGAGAGTATGCAGGCAGTTCCTAGAGGATGAAGGAATTGATACCATTGACTGGCCCCCATGCTCGCCTGACCTAAATCCAATAGAACACCTCTGGGACATTGTTTTGGTCCATCCGACGTCGCCAGGTTGCACCTCAGACTGTCCAGGAGCTCAGTGATGCCCTGGTCCAGATCTGGGAGGAGATACCCCAGGACACCATCCATCTTCTCATTAGGAGCATGCCTCGACGTTGTCAGGCATGCGTAGAAGCACATGGGGGCAATACACAGAACTGAGTACCGTTTTGAGTTGCTGCAATGGAATTTCAGCAAAATGGACTAGCCTGCTGCATCATTTTTCACTTTAATTTTCGGGGTGTCTTTGAATTCAGCCCTCTGTAGGTTGATAATTTTCATTTCCATTAAACGATGTGGCATCCTTTAGTTCCTAACACATTACCCAGTCCATATCAGTATAGATATCCAGCATGATTTTTTTCCCATTGAGATCTGATGTGTTTTTGAAGTGTTCCTTTAATCTTTTCGAGCAGTGTATACACAACTTTAACTTGATTTTTAAGTTCATTTGACGTGCAGAAAGCCCCCAAAGCCGCTCTTTTGCATGGTGGCAAATGCATTGTTTTCCCCCTTGACATAAACGGATGTGACGCTTTGTGGGCGGTCCCATAACTCCCGACTGTATCTATCATCGACCTCACGTATATATGTCGTCTAACCTAATCTTTGAGCGATATTAACTACATACTGAAAACACGGCTTTGAGCCTAAGCAACGCAAGACTAAGAGCACGAGAAGCACTTCACAAACCAACGCAATCATAGGTAAAAGTCACCAGATCTGCCCTTGTGGCTGGGAAAATTTAAGAACTGTAAGGGGCCTGAGAATACACCAAAGTAAGAAAGGGTGCCCAAGTAGGAAGAGACGGGAGCATCGGATTGACCTGTACTTTTAAAGAAGTCAAGCAAGTAAGTCGAATGAAGGCCAGCGGCTGGACACAAACCAAAGTCTGCAGGCCATCAACAACTCCAGCACTGAGGTGGCACAGACAAGCACCGAAAGGACAAGGAGAAAAGGTGGTCGAGCCCAATCAGGAACAAAAAACCTCCAAGGAAAAGATCAGTGACCGAAAACCTAAAGTGGCCATCAGCCACTGAAAAGAATGTTTGGGACTCTATTAACATAGACCTAAAACAGACACTTGAACAGCTAAAGAGCACAGTGGAAAGGAAGCTAGATAAAATAGGGGATTTCATATATGATGATGGAAAGGAGGGATTTAGGCTACTGGAGAAACTTAAAAAAACCCAGGTGGAGCCAAGAAAATTGGGGAGGCAACAAGAGATCGACAAGCTGGTGAAAGAAAGAAGGCTATTAAAAAAAGCAATGGAAAAAGGCGTCTGCATAGTATGCCTGCAGTTTAGACTTCTACCCCGGCTCATGTGGCCATTGACAGTGTATGATGTACCCATCACTAAAGTTGAAAAGCTAGAAAAAGAAAGTCAGCTTTTATGCTAGGAAATGGTTAGGGGTGCCACGGTGTCTTAGTAGCCTGGCTCTTTCTTGGAAAGGTGCTCTGGAGCTGCCGCTTACTGGGCTTACAGAGGAATTTAAGTGCACTAAAGCTAGATTAGAAATGACACTTACGGAATCCCGAGATAGTATAGTAAGAAAAGCGGCACCCACATTAGCAACAGGACGGAAATGGAATCCAAAAGAGGCAGTGCTGCAGGCAAAAGCATCCCTTAAACATCCAGAAATGGTAGGGCAAGTACAACATGAACGAGGAGGATTTGGACTTGGCACAAGTACACAGAGTTGCTCAAAATCAACCCTGTCGGACCAACGTAAATTAATGATAGAACAGATATGTAAGCAAGAGGAAGCAGTAAGGAGCGCTAAATCGGTCTCGCAAGCCAAACAAGTGCGATGGATGAACTGGGAAACTGTAGAGCAAAGGGAAATTACCTGCAAGGACTTGTGGGGAATGGAATCCACAAGAATTAACTTCATTGTTAGGGCAACCTATGACGTACTGCCAACACCTTCAAATCTCAGCCAATGGGTTGGTGAGGATCCAACATGCCCCCTCTGTGGGGGGACGGCTAATCTCAAACACATAATGTCTGGGTGCAAGACGAGCCTTACTCAGGGAAGATACACCTGGCGCCACAATCAATTACTAAAATGCTTGGCGGAAGCAATAGAGCGTAGGCGCTCAACAGTTAATGCCCTGCCCGTAGGAGCAGAGGGCGACATGCACCACATTCGCTTTGTCAGGGAGGGTATTCCGGGAAGGAAGAGTTATCGGCCAAAACAAAGCTCAGGGCAGCTGAGGAGAGCATGTGATTGGAAAATGCTTGCTGATGTTGGCCAAAAACTGAGTCCCATCAGAGATTGCAACAACCAACTTCAGACCACTAATAGATGCAATAGACGAGGCATACAAAAGAAAGAAACTCGGCTTTAGCGAAAAAGCAGCTGAGGCAGAACAGTGAAGTTGGAGAACAAAGTTGTGTCCTGTGGAAGTTGGATGAGGTGGATTTGTGGCAGTATCAACAACCAAATTACTTAAGGAGTTGGGGGTCTGCGGCAAAGAATTGCGCCAGACCATAAAAGCTATATCAGATATAGCAGAGAATGAAGGATCCTATTTGGGCACTAAAGTAAAGAACATGTTGAAAAACCATAAAATGTGGTTTAATCTCAGGACAAATGTATAGAAGGTAAGTTTTTCCTGCAGAGCGTCATTTATCAAGCCTGCAGGAACAGAGTAGGGAAAGATTATCTTCTTTTCAGGTGGTAAGTATTCCTGCAGAGTTGGCAGTAAGCCTGTAGGAATAGGGAATAGGGATAGGGATAGGGATATCTGCAGAGCATCATATACCAAGCCTGCAGGCACAGAGTAGGGAAAGATTATCTGCTTTTCAGGTGGTAAGCATCCCTGCAGAGTTGGCAGAAAGCGCCTGCAGAAATAGGTAATAGGGATAGGTATAGGGATATCTCTCAGCATAATAAACAACTTTTTTAATATCTGGCCGTGCCGAGAGCGGCTATAGAGACGGGTGGCTCTGGGATGTCATTGCTCACCGTTAAGCTTTCTGGAGGTGTCGTGGGCTCAAATTAACGAAACATTCGGGATGGAGGGTGCCCACTTGAAAACCCTAACGACATATCTGCTCTCAACCCAAGTCCATTCTAAAATATTGGCTTTTGAAGTGCTCATCTTGGAGTATGGCATAATGGATATTATAACATCCTATCCTGAGTATATAGAAATATCTAGAATAACTCTTCTGAAGATGTAAGTAGCAATATTTTTAATACGTAGCTTACATAAACGTCAACTACGTTTATTGAAGTAACGTTACCAGCCGCCTATTATGATTTACTGACTTGAGTTCGCTAACGTAATGTTGGCTGTAACATAATTTTTCGATTATTAATAATAACAAGTTGGCCATGAATAGTAATACAGAAAAGTGCGAATGTTATAGGAAATTCTATCTTTCTAACTTAATGTCTACTTTTTTCCTGTTATCCTGTAACGTAGCCGAATCCTATCCTCTGCCCTGTTCGTCGCTCTGCCCGATGCGAAAATGCTGTTCTCTGCTGTTGTTTATTTGATTGTCATGAGTTTGCGACAACCTTGGCTTGGCTGATTTGATGTCTTCTCTTGTTCCAGTTGAGCAAAGTGTTCATTTGAGTTTAGTAGGACGGACTCCGCAGTCGTGTAATTGCGACTTAATGACATTTAATAAGATTCTGAAGCCAGCGGAAACACTGTGGTGATTGCGTAGATAAGTGACACAACAGAAGAAGTGAGCAGCATTTCAGTCACAGCTGTGTTCCAACAAAAAATCTCTTAGAGAGGAAAAAATTCAGAGTAAAAACAATGCACTCCAGTACTGAGCAGACAAAATCCGTATACCTGTACTGGAAAATATGTAGCTAGGAAGTTCTTATCATCCGCACCACACAGCAGTACGTAAAGCGAGCGGCTATCAGCACAGCCTCTCGTAGTGGACGATGGGAGAAACAGGCTGTCTTGTGAAAACACTGTGCTTTCACTGACATGGTTGGGAATGACAATGGCAATACAGTGTGGTTAGCAGTAATGCCTCAGAGCAAGAAGGTCCAGGGTTCGAACCCCGGTCCTTTCTGTGTGGAGTTTGCATGTACTCCCCGTGTTTGTATAAGGTTCCGCCGGGTGCTCCGGTTTTCTCCCACCACCATAAAAACATGTTAGTGCTAATCCTCCCGTCAGTGCCCTGACTGAGGCACTGGCATAGAACTGCGGTGATTAGGCCCTATGAGGCCAAGTTGCCACTGCAAAAGAGAACTGGTTCTCAGTTAGACTCACCTGGATAAATAACGGGTAAAAAAAATAATTAAAGTGCAGCATTAGAACCTTGGTGGTTTTAAAACTACCAGTTACAATTGTGAGTTGGAAAATGTCTCAGAATTGCGTTCTGTTTAGGGATCATACGCCTCCGTCCTTAACAATTGCAACAATGTAGACATGTTTTTCTGCATTGCAAAAATGTACGACGTCAAACTCTGAATATACACAGCTGAACACAGTTGCAGAGTGTTCTTGTTTTGGTTCAGTAGTTTGGTTGGTTGACTGTAGTGTTTTCATTTATTTATATAGCTGTTTTTGTAATTCATAGTCTGCCTCTAATGATGGCACTGCTGGAAAAGAGACCTGGTCTCAGTTGGTTGCCCCTGTATAAATAAAACCAATAATAATAATAATAATAATAATAATAGTGTTTGGCAATGTTACAAAAAATACTTGGATTGGGACTCGGATCGGGCACTACTCAACATTAAGTATTTGGTACTTCTATCAGTCACCAAAAAATGATATAGGTGCATCTCTAAAAAAAATTATAATATGATACAATGCCTTTCACATTAATGAGGAGCTTTTTTTTATAAGGCTCAACAGTGACCGCCCCCTTTTTGAACGGCTCCGATTCCGGAGGAGAATTTCCCATTCATTCACTCCATTGACCTTTCAGAAAGTCCTTAGAGTTTTAAGTATGGAACCAAGCCAACACACTACAAGATGAATTCTGACCATAATTTTTTTTTTTATTTGGAGCAAAACAAAATTTATGAAATTGAGGAAAAAAAGGCAAAGGTCCTAGACTGTGTACATAATTGTTTTAAGAATTAACCCATCCCATAAACCATTGCGAATTATTCTTTTCCAATGACTTCAGACCTAACGATAGTTTAGCACGCTTCTTTTATAAATTAACCTTTTTAATTTTTATAGTGTTTATACTGTTAATAATAGTGTTGTAATATATTGTACTTTGTGGTGTGTGTGTGTGTGTGTGTGTGTGTGTGTGTGTGTGTGTGTGTGTGTGTGTGTGTGCGTGCGTGCGTACACATATATAGAGCTTCGTATAGCATAGTGTTGTCATTGTAACCGTAACCATGGCAGTGACTCACTGGCCATTTGTAAGTTCGCGAGTGCGGTAAACATTTCCATGGTAACAGCGAGCTCCACCAATCAGAGACGTCGCCGTTACACTTTAGGATTGTGGGTAGTGTAGTACTTCTCTATGACATTGCGAATAAAACATGTTTTTCTTAAAACAAGGTTGATATCATACAGACTTCTCCAGGAGGGCATATACCATCGTTTCACAATCTTGTAGCTCATGGTAAGTCTACCTTGGATGGGTACGACATTATGGCTTACAATCGAAATCTCTGTGCAAAATATGAATGGGGATTTTACTTCTGGAACCTCACTGTTGAGCGCTATATAGACGGTTTGGCAAGCCTCAATTAGTTGCTATAGTTGTTGTTCTCTTCTACTAGAGGTGACACAAACAAGGAGCGTTTATTTAGTTTTTAATTTACTTCATTTCTGTTCCATCTGCGCCTTTGGATGGCCAATGGCAGACTACTAAACTGTGACACTATGATGGAGTATTCAGATTGTTATTTTCCCTTTGTCCACCCCTGTATCAGGTGGTTTTAAGATTTGGTCATTGGATAAAGATTAGGTCCATTATTTTGACATTATTCATATTTTCCGCCTAGGCAGAGCTATCTCACATTAGAGACAACTAAACAAGGCTATCACACTTGATGGACAACATCATTGTTTTCGTCAACACTGTCTAAAATGTTGAAGAATCACTTTTGAGGGCAACAATATGTGGGATAAGTGCAATGACTGTCTTTGATAAAATGGCCAGAATTTATAAATATGGGCCTGTGTGGACCTTCAGAGGAAAACCAGTTAGAGTCTCTGAAGCATTTACTCACCGATGTGAATGTATCCATTCTTGAAGAGACGATTAATGATAAGGGTTAGGATGAGGCCGATGTTGCGAGAGTTATAGTAAGTTAAATAGATGATCCATCCACATGACAGAATTGTAGCTGGAACACCAAAATAAACGTCAAGTTAACCAAAACAAGAGAATGAATCCATAAATATATAAATATTGCATAGACTCTGCAGGACTAATTCAGAACCCTTTGACCTCATAGACCTTAAGAATACATCAGTACAACCCAGACCTCCCAATTAGCACTGTAGTTAGCATAGTTTGTCTGACTATGCGGTTATTAAATATGAACCAAACCTTTAGGTGACAGCTGGACAGAACTTCTTTCATAGTTGAAAACAAGAAACTAGCAAGGCTGACTATCTTAACATCGCTCGATAACTCGCTCTGCCTCAAAAACCTGCCTCTTCCACTTCCAATAGTTAAGATTGCAGTTAGACTTAACATTGATCAGGATTGATAACCAGCTGCATATTTGTCAAGCTAGCATACACTCATTTGCTACCCAATGCTAATAAGATGGGCAGTCTCAAGCCCTAACTATTCGTTATCGATCATCCTTTCTTCATCGATTTCAATTTCCTTTTCAGTCAACACTGACATTAGAACAAGTTTTAAATTGAGTTTATATTGACAAATTGCAGGTGAGATACCATGCATTTTGTTACTCGGTCAGCACCGAGTCATATTTAGCGTAAAGATTATCAATCTTTGCAAAGCTTTATTAAAATGTTAATATTGGTACCAGAATCAATCTATGAGGCTTAGACAAACCAATATAACTGGAATATTTTTTTTTTACATTTGTCAATTTTATACTAGTTCTAAAGGATAAAAAACCTCCATCATGCTTATTACCCAAAACTGCTTGATAAGAAATTTTCTTTATTTGATGTTATGCACATAAACACCTGCAGTGCCGCTGAAGTCTGCATTGCATCTGGACGTACTTACCTACGAGGAGCCACACAAAGTTGGAGTCATGCTTGGTGAGGAAATCATCCAAGTCTCCCAGACTGGGGAAGGCACTGTCGTTACCTTTAGATTCCATGGCTACAGACACTCAATGGGATGTCAAACTCTAAAAGAGCAGAGTAAAGTTTTGTTACAAGCAGGCAGATTTGCAAATACAGCAATCCGATCATTAATCTTTGTGGGCTTATCGTTATTTGTTCCTCAATTATGCAGCCATTAAAGGAATAGTTCAGTCTTACTGATCTTAGTTATATACAGCACAGCATAATCACACTTGCATCCTCTGAATACCTTGTCGCAAATGGAATCGTTACGGAAATATTTGTAAGATATTTTGGTATGCTTTTTGATCAGAGCGAAGCTGAAGTGCATACGTTTTTATTCAAACTGTTCTCATGTAATTCAAAGGAAACATTGAAGTACTCTAAAAAAGCCCAAATGAAAAATAGAAATAAATAAAACTGCAAGCAGTGTATGCGGTGGCCGGCTGTGTAAAAATAATTACTGAAAAAAGAACATTAAGGGAAAAAAAGAAATATAAAAATATCATAAAATAAAATTTAAAAAGAAAGAAAAACAAGATAAAGACAGAAATTTGGTTGGAATGGTCATAGAACTCTCAGAAAATGGAGGAGGTTGCACACCCACCGACATACAACACCTTCAGCATCCTAGGTAGCAAAATTAGACTGTTCATGTACTGTGTCTTAAAAGGTTTCTTGTCATTTTGTTTTAAAGACTCAAACAGTTCCAAATAGTTCACATGAACTGACTCGAATGAGTTGGCCCAGTCATAAGACTGTCACTGCACATCAATAGCGACTTGGGTAAGAACAGAGACCCACGTCTATTCGACTATTTAATTGCCGATGTTCACGCAAACAGGGCACACACTAAATAAGTAAGACATGCTCTGACCTTATTCACAGACAAACCAGACACAGTCACATCTAACAAAAGTACAAACCAATATCTGCGTTTACAGCACTTCATAACTCTTTACATAACAAGGAAACATTACGAACCTACTGTCCATAACAATAAAGAGTTACTCGCCAGGCATGCTGAGAGTTACGCCTGATGCTACACTATGGCTGTGTTCGGAATCGCCAACTTAAATACTATCTCCTACATACTCAATGAGTACATACTGCATACTGACTACTTAAACCAAAATCTAGAATACTACTTTTTTTTTTTACAAAGATTCCATTATAATGTTATAATTCAACTGGAACATGTGACAAAAACCCCGCCTTTTTTTATGCTGTCAAAGTTAGACGGATATTACCGAATTGCATTTTGGGGCGTGAAGCATCGTTTAGTAACCTCTCTCGGGTACTCAACATTTCCCCAAATTTGAGGATGTCATCCGGGAACTTTTTCCATACTCAAATGTCATATATTATCAGTGTTGTGCTAGTTACTGGAAATTTGTAATTAGATAGCTACTAGTTACCGCTTTAAAAAAGTAATTACGTTACTTTACTGATCACTCCCTTAAAAAAGTAATGCGTTACTAATGTTAGTAACTTTTGCGTTTCACAATTTACTCAAACTCTTAAGTTAAGGCTTTATTTTTTATCCCACACTGCTAACTTGTGATCGTTCTGTGGTAGGCTTACTTTCTATTTGCCAATAGGCCCTGATATACATATATTTTAAAACAGCAACACAAAAAATAAACTAATAAACCATAAACCACACACAAAATATTTGTTCAATTTATTTATTCTAGTCTCAAATGGCCAAACAACAAGCCTCAAAACTCACCGCTTGCATTTCCAGCTCAAAATAATATTCCCACATTCAAAGCGGACGAAAGAAAATGATATAAGTTTCACAAAATGCTCAGCAATGAACGTTATTTAAGTTTAAAGTAACAATATATTTCCCGTACCGTTTGTGTCCGAGCCACCCTCCAGATCAGCCGAGCAAACAGTACGTTTTTTTTTCAAGCTGGTATCGCCGCTGTGACTTTAGCTAGCCAGTATGCCAAGTTTACCTAGCTAACAACTACAAGTACAACCACTAAAGTCGAGCGCTTAGTAAACGTTCATTACCAGTTTAGTTACCAGTTTCCTCCAGAACCAAAACGTAGGAATTTATAATACCAGAGGCACCCCTTAAAAAGTATTTACTTCATTATAAAACATAGGAAACACTACAGATTTAAATAACATTAGCAAACCCTAAATAGCATGTGTGGTTTGCTATAACCTTCTTCCTCACGCTAATGAAATAACATTGAGGGGGCATAAGAATCGGGGCTATACAGAACGGTGAGCTCCCAAACTGCACGCAGAAATATAAACAGGAAAGAGTCTCTGTTTGAGTATGAACAGTAAAAAGTGATCAGAAGGCAAAATAAAATACACGTTTGTTATCGGTATAATGAGGAAAATAACAGTAACTAGTAACGGACCCATTCATTTTCAGTAACTGTAATTTAGTTACTCAAATGTGAATAACAACGCGTTACTTTACTAGTGACCGCGTATTATTGGTGAAATTATGGTAACGCTTTACTTTGTAAAGCCTGGTTTATACTTCTGCGTGATTGTGTTAGCGAATGTAAACGCTCATTTGGCGCTTAAATTCGCACAGTAGTTTGCCTACATACTTGAGGGGCCCACTAGGTGGCAGTGTCGAATTCAGTAATCCAGAATGAACAGAAAACCATAGAAGCAGCACAGACACGGAAACTCCCGTTCGTGTACCGCGAAAGTATAAACAAAGAGACCGAAGGTTGCTCACTGCTTTTCGTATTTTCTTATATCAAATCAAATCAAGTTTACTTATCGAAAACGTTTAAAACAAGCAGCGCTGACCAAAGTGCTGTACAATATATTCATATACAGTTTATATCAAACAATACAGAAAACATTGTAAAACAGTTGTAACATATAGCCTTGCCTATATATATGTATATACAGTCCATAGGCTATACTATGTACAAGCCAAGTCCATAGAAAACCACTAATATGATTAGAAGGCTATTAAAAATCTGCCTATCTGCTCCAGTTCATTGTGTCATCTATGTTTTAATTTGTTTAGATACAGCCAACATTTCACCGAATATCTCCTAGCTTACTACCCTGCTCAACCAATCAGCGATTGTTTGACGCACTGAGAAGGCGCGACGGGCTGTTAGGATTTGGGAGGACTCCCTGTCAACACGTCGGCGGGCCTTGGTGAGCTACACTTTCCCAGAAACCCCTGCTCTTCGATGCTACGCAGAGCTGTTTACGTGCTGCTTTGCAGAAGTATAAACCAGGCTTAACGCGTTAGTCCCAACAATGGATACTATGTATTGTTGGCATACTGCCTACTCATTTTCGGTCAAATTGAGTATGTTAAGTATGCATAGTAGGCGATTCCGAACACAGCCTATGTTAATTAGTCATGTTTCTTCAAGTACAAAGACAAATAAATGTCTGCCATGTACGGTGATGACCCCCAGCTCCAAAATAAATTTTGTAATTTAGTTAAGAACAAATCTAAGAACGTATAAACCTCTTTGTCTGATATGACAAATGTACCTTTTGTTCTTGCACCATTTTGTAACATAAGGTGTGTTTCGTTATGCATGTTGGCCAACAGAATTTACTTTTCATCGATCACTTAAATTATACTTAACACAAACAGCAAATGGAGGAGGTTGCACACCAACCAAGCTCCACCACCATCAGAAATCTACAGATGGTGTGCAAAATTCAAAAGATAATCTGTTACTGAAACGCCACCACACTGCCAACATTTTCAAATGTGTTTAAAGGTTATAAAAGTCTAGTTATCATTACGGGCCAAATCCGGCACAGATGTTTTCCATGTATTTCGCTCTAATCAGCATTGGGCCGTTGTTGTTCCAAACCGTAAAAATATCTGCTTTTCAATGTTGATATGACACCTCGTCACATAATCGTTATAGTAGGTTACATATTTACACGGTGACATCTCCACCATATCACTCAACAAAAGTCACGTTGTAGCTGCTTGCCACATTTATGAATCTTTTATTAGGCCTAATAGCGAATCATAGATTTAAATCGGACATTGTGTGAAAGAGGGTACTCAATATTGAAGACATTCTCAGTCACGGTTGCAAAAATATTCTCGCCCTGTGGCACTTGAGGGCAGATCCGACACTGTGTCCACGTGCTATCTGGGGAGAGTATGAGGTACAAATAAATAAATAGCGTAGCATTTGGTTTAGTAAACGTTAGTTAGCTTTATCAATACGTTTAACTGAGACGTCCTGACTGTCTAGATCAGTGGTTCTCAACCTGTTTTTTTTTTTTACATTTTACTCGATTTATTAAGTGTGTGTATGAGTCAAAGTGCGCCTGCACTTGAGTTTAGATTGGACACACACGCCACGCGAACAAACAAACAAAATAATTTTGGAGCACTGTCCGATTGGTTGGTAGTTCGCTAACTAATAGCAATCACATGGCACAACTATGGAGAGATGGCTCAAAGGGTTAGCAGAGCTGCCAACTCTCACGCAAATGACCCTCTTCACACGCTCTCACACTTTTACACATTTTCTTTTGGGAAGCATTAACTGCTATTGCGGACCATTGGAAAAACTTTGAACTTCGAAATCCGAAGCAAAATTGTTTCCATAGAGCTCTTTTGTTTTATCTTCTGCAAAGCCGCGATCCCATTGGGACATTTGAGACTGTTGTATTTCTGTTAATATTTTAGTGGTTGGTATAAGGATTAGACATTATAGTATCGGTGAGTGTGTGGTAAGTGCTCTTGGAATCATGTGTCAAATTGAAAGCGTTGAGCAGGGCCCTCTTAACCAACTTGTCTTACGGCTAGGGATGCACCGATGTATCGGCCGAACATCAGTATTGGCCGATGTTGAACTTGAGTTGCTATGGCGACGCTGTAAGGAGAGGACGCAGGCGTCATTTGTTCGCCGCTTCTCAACATTTTTGTCAGATCTATAGTAATTTTGTTTTGTTTTGTTTACGTTTGTGCTGGTTGTGTTTTCTGTAGTGTTTTGTGTTCAGCTGTGAAGGTTTTGTTTTCCCCGCTATTTTAACGCTAAGGGACACTTATCACCGGTAAGCCGGTGTTTTTGGCAAGGAATTGTTTTTGTGGTTGCTAGGCTAACAGGCTAGTTAGCTAACAGGACTTCACTACTGTACAACGCCGGTTTCACACCTGACTGGCATGGCACCGGAGTGCCCATTCTCTCAGCTGCTGCTAGTGGTTACAACACTCTGAACTGCAGCGAATTTTGGATTTCTTCGCCGGCCCAGCTGCATCTGCAGAGTTTCCTGACGATTGTTGTTCCCTGGGTCGGACAAGAAAGTGCATCTGCAGCCGACGCAGTTCCTAACGTCTCTGCGGTGACCGAGCGTTCGGTACTGCAGCAACGTCTGTGGTTTGCCCTCCCAGACCATCTGAGGAAGCTTCAGACTCTATCCACTTTTAAATCAGACCTAAAAACCTTTCTATTTAAAAAACCCTTCTGCTTAATTGTTTTATGTTGTACAACATTTGAAAAGCTGACATTATTAATGTGTTTGTTGTTTAATACCCTTTACTCTTGTAATCTTGTGATGTTCATCAATGTCCTCTGCCTCAATTCCCATGTCTCTGTCCTATGTTTATTGCTTCCTGAATTGTATATTTGCTGTTTTTATTGTATATGTATTGTACGGTGACCTTGGGTGTTTAGAAAGGCGCCTATAAATTAAATGTATTATTATTATTATTATTATTATTATTATTATTATTATTATTATTATTATTATTATTGTTGATTGTCATCTGCCTATCGGCAAATAAGATGGCATTTACCGATGGCAGTGGCCGATGTTTATGCCGCATCAATTTACGTGTTCTGAATGTTGTTGCCGCACGCATGTTTATTTTCAAATAAGAGGGAAAGAAAATGTCAGCTGTGGTAATATTTCAGAGTGGGCTTTGAAATATTAAAGATTGTTTCATACATTTGTGTGATTGAATTTGTGCTCAAGGCGTATTTCCACAGCCGGTCAAATTTTGGCACAACACCGGTATTAACATCATGCGACGTCAGTCAGATGTCAGCATCACTCTGGTGGCAATGCACTTGTTTTATCGTTTTTGTGTGTGAAAGTTTCCCACACTGGACTTTATTCTAGCTCGTTTCATAGTTGAACAGCTCACCCTCTTCGATTTGAAGTTAAAATCCCGCATACTCCCCAATAATTTAATTGTCACCCTTATGCGCCCTGAATAAGTTGACAGACATAACTCCTCATCCATTAACCACACTGAAGAAGAGGGACTGTTCAACTCAGTTTATTGTCGCAAACGCCAACCTATGACAAAGTGAAAAAAGTTTTTTTGAATTTTTTGCAAATGTATTAAAAATAAAAAAATAAAATATCACATGTACAAAAGTATTCACACCCTTTACTCAATACTTTGTTGAAGCACCTTTGGCAGCAATTACAACCTCAAGTCTTCTTGAGTATGATGCTAAAAGCTTGGCACACCTATTTTGGGGAATTTTCTCCCATTCTTCCTTGCAGATCGTCTCAAGCTCCATCATGTTGGATGGGGAGCGTCGGTGCACAGCCATTTTCAGATCTCTCCAAAGATGTTCAATCGGGTTCAAGTCTGGGCTCTGGCTGGGCCACTCAAGGACATTCACAGACTTGTCCCGAAGCCACTCCTTTGTTATCTTGGCTGTGTGCTTAGGGTCGTTGTCCTGTTGGAAGATGAACCTTCGCCCCAGTCTGAGGTCCAGAGCGCTCTGGAGCAGGTTTTCATCAAGGAGCTCTCTGTACATCGCTGCATTCATCTTTCCCTTGATCCTGACTAGTCTCCCAGTTCCTGCCGCTGAAAAACACCCCCACAGCACGATGCTGCCACCACCATGCTTCACTGTAGGGATGGTATTGGCCAGGTGATGAGCAGTGCCTGGTTTCCTCCAGACATGACGCTTGGCATTCAGGCCAAAGAGTTCAATCTTGGTTTCATCAGACCAGAGAATTTTGTTTCTCATGGTCTGAGAGTCCTTTAGGTGCCTTTTGGCAAACTCCATGCGGGCTGTCATGTGCCTTTTACTGAGGAGTGCTGGCCACTCTACCATAAAGGCCTGATTGGTGGAGTGCTGCAGAGATGGTTGTCCTTCTGGAAAGTTCTCCCATCTCCAAAGAGGAACACTGGAGCTCTGTCAGAGTGACCATCGGGTTCATGGTCACCTCCCTGACCAAGGCCCTTCTCCCCCGATTGCTCAGTTTGGCCGGGCGGCCAGCTCTAGGAAGAGTCCTGGTGGTTCCAAACTTCTTCCATTTGCGAATGATGTAGACCACAGTGCTCGTTGGGACCTTCAATGCTGCAGAAATCTTTTTGTACTCTTCCCCAGATCTGTGCCTCATTACAATCCTGTCTCGGAGGTCTACAGACAATTCCTTGGACTTCATAACTTGGTTTTTGCTCTGACATGCACTGTCAACTGTGGGACCTTATATAAACAGGTGTGTGCCTTTTCAAATCATGTCCAATCAATTGAAGTTCCCACAGGTGGACTCCAATCAAGTTGTAGAAACATCTCAAGGATGATCAGTGGAAACGGGATGCACCTGAGCTCAAATTTTAGTGTCACAGCAAAGGGTGTGAATACTTATGTACATGTGATATTTTAGTTTTAAAATTTTTAATACATTTGCAAAAAATTCAAAAAATAAAATTTCACTTTGTCATCATGCGGTATTGTATGTAGAATGTTGAGATTATTTTTTTTTAATTAATCCATTTTGGAATTAGGCTGTAACATAATAAAATGTGGAAAAAGTGAAGGGGCATGAATACTTTCCGGATGCACTGTAGCTCTCAAAGACCTGCTGACGTGTTGGCGTGGAGTCCTCCCAAATCCTAACAGCGCGTTGCGCGAAGCGTCTTCTCCAGCCTGGTTTATGCTTCTACGTGAACTTGTTGGCAAATGTAAACGTTCATTTGGCGCTTATGTTCGCACAGTAGTTTGCCTACCTACTTCAACGTAAGTTTAACGGGCCCACTAGGTGGCAGTGTCGCATTCAGTAATCCAGAATGTACAAAGAAACGTAGAAGAAGCACAGACACGGAAACTCCCGTGCATGTCCCGCGAAAGTATAAACAAAGAGACTGAAGGTTGCTCACTGCTTTTCATATTTTCTTATATCAAATCAAGTTTGTTATAGAACATGTTTAAAACAAGCAGAGCTGGCCAAAGTGCTGTACATCACATACAGTTTATCAAATAATAATCAAATAATAATACAGAAAACAGTTGTAACATATAGTCTATAGCAGGGGTCCCCAATAGGCGGACCGCGGTCCGCATCCGGACCGCGAGACGTTTCCGTGTGGACCCAGCATGAATTGTAGTAAAAAAAAAAAATTTTAAACATTGACCCAAAAAATTATTTTACCATTATTATTTGTATTAATGTGTGAGCTATCGCTAACGCAAGTCATAGTTCTTTGCTGTTTTTAGTAAAAATATATCCATGGTCGTTTATATTCGTTTCGTTCGGGGAGGGGGTTTGTAAGCGTGAGAGACAAGGACGCGCTGACTGGCTGACGCCCCTGCCCCAAAGTGTTATGAGTTGTCATCTCTATGACAACGACCCGCTGATTGGCTGTTGCGGGCCCAGCAGAAGTTCACTCGTAAGCTACCGGCTCATCGATCGATGTCTGTTGTTCGCTAACACTGAATGATGATATCATATCACAATTATGGCATGCCCCAAGTTCGCTGGTAAAAGAAAAGTGGACTGTGAGAATAGGCGTTTCAATGAAGAATGGACAGAGAAATTTGCCTCCATCCTACCTCCAGGAAGTACCAGACCAATGTGTCTTATATGCAACAGTACTGTCGCTCTGGTGAAAAGCGAAAATGTCAAACGTCACTATCTGAGAGAGCACAGCGATTTCGAAGAAAATTTTCCTACTAAATCTGAGCTAAGAAAAACAGAGCTAATGAGACTGAAAAAGTCATATGAAGCTTCAAGTAGGGTTCTTGTAAAATCAATGACACAGCAGCAAATTGCAACAGAGTGCTCACTCAGAGTGGCATGGGTTTTGGGCAAACACAAGAAGCCATTCTGTGATTCTGAAATAATTAAAGAATGTATGATTGAAGTGATGGATGCCATGTTTGAAGGCAAACAAAAGGAGGACATGACAGCCAAAATAAACCAAATTTCACTGTCAGATAACACAGCAGCCAGACGTACTGAGATACTGGCTGGTGATTTGTCCAAACAACTTTATAATGGAATAAAAAATGCAGAGTGCATATCTCTTGCAGTGGATGAGTCCACTGACACCACTGACAATGCTCAGTTGTTGGTGTTTGTGAGGTATTATGATGTGGAAAAGGGGGAGTTTATTGAGGATGTGTTGGGCCTGGCAAACCTCAGTGGACACACAAGGGGAGAAGACATCTATAAAGCAATATCAGAAATGCTGAGTGAAAAAGGGATAGATGTTAAGAAAGTTGTGTCAATTGCTACTGATGGAGCTCCCGCCATGTTGGGGAGTGAGAAAGGACTGGTTCAGCGTCTGAGAGAACACCACCCTGGCCTTATATCTTATCACTGCATAATCCACCAGTCTGTCCTTTGTGCAAGTCTTGGAGAAGTGTACTCTGAAATCATGACAACAATGATGAAACTCATAAACTTCTTGAGAGCAACATCTGCACTGCAGCACCGCTTGCTGCGCACATTCCTGACAGAGGTAGATGCGGCTTTTGATGATTTGCTTGTGCACAACAACGTAAGATGGCTGAGCAAAGGCAAGGTCCTGGAGCGGTTTTGGACCATTAGAAAAGAGCTGCAAGTCTTTCTGTCCCAACAAAAGAGCGCAAAAGCAAAACAGTTCCTGGAATTTATGCAAAATTCTGGGAAAATGGAGATTGTGGCATTTTTGGCAGATATAACCTCTCATCTAAATGGCCTAAATCTCAAACTACAGGGGAAGAACCACACAGTTTGTGAGCTGATGTCAGATGTCTGTGCCTTCCAGAGAAAGTTGCATCTTTTCAAAAGTGACGTACAGGTAACTAATTTGTTTTTAACATTTTGTACCACACACATTTACTGACTTCCACTTAACATCTTTTTGATTCTTCATACCTCTTTGTAAGCATTGTTCCTAAGATATATTTAAATGTTTTATCTACAGGAGGGACTGCTCCACTTCCCCAAACTTTTGGAACAGACCAAAGGAGAGGGAGATCATCAGGGCCATGTGGAATTTTTGGAAAAGCTGATTGAAAATTTCAAAACTCGCTTTGATGGCTTTGTAATTGGAAAACAAGTCCTGTTGTTCATTGAAAACCCATTCCTGGTCAGAAATGTGAGTGAGTTCTCTGCAGAAGCACAAAAAGTCTTCCCATGGGCCAGAGCGGCTTCACTGCAGACTGAGCTGATTGACCTCCAAGAAAGTGTTGCACTAAAAGAGGCTCAGTGTGACACCATCACTTTCTGGTCTAAGTTGGTCATTGCATCCAAATTCCCTCTGCTGCATAAGATGGCATGTTACATCCTCACAATGTTTGGCTCAACATACAACTGTGAGTCTGCCTTCTCTACAATGAACATTGTAAAGAATAAGTACTGCAGCAGACTGACCAATGAACACCTGGATCAGTGTCTCCGCCTGGCCATCACACCTTTTGTGCCAAAGTTCAAAGTCTTGGCTTCAAACCCAAGATGCCATTTTTCCCATTGAGCAGCTGTGCTTCACACAAAATGGCATTGTGTAAAAATTTACACAATGTGAATATACTGTACCACAGTTATTTTTGCACTTTTTAGGTCATTTGTTTACCACAGATAGGAGGGTTTTGTTTTTGTTTTTTGTTCAAAAGAAAGGGACAGTTTGATTTTTTTTAACAGGTTGTGACTATTTGACACTTTATCCCTCTTTATTGGAAGAACAGCTGTCCCCCTAATTCTCCTGTGCCCTCTTGTAGGCCTATCTGTATTCATAAAGAGAAGCTTCTTTAACCCCCTCCTTTTGGGGTATTCTTAAAGGGGTTTTATTTGTTGTTAGAATTGCAAGTTTTATTTAAGTTAGTATTTATTTTTGTTAAAAATATGTATGTTTTATTGAAAACGTATTTTATTCTTGTTACATTTAAGAAAAAGGAAAATGACTAGGCCTGCCTACCTACCTCCTGCTAACTATATAAGCTGGGCTGATAATACAAAACTAAACGGACCCATGCCTGTTTCAAAAAAATATTTGTGGACCTTCAAGATTTCTAATTGGGGACCCCTGGTCTATAGGCTATACTTGCCTATGTACAAGCTAAGCGCATAAAAAATCACTAATATGATTCAAAGGCTATTGAAAATCAGCCTATCTGCTCCAGCTCATTGTGTCATCCGCGTTTTAAGGTGTTTGGATACATAGCCAAAATATTACCAAATATCTTCTTGCTTCCTACCCTGCTCAACCAATCAATGATTGTTTGACGCACTGAGAAGACGCGACGCGCTGTTAGGATTTGGGAGGACTCCCCGTCAACACGTTGGCGGGCCTTGGTGAGCTACGCTTTCCCAGATACCCCTTCTCTGCGAAGCTACGCAGAGACGTTTATGTGCTCCTTTGCAGAAGTACAAACCAGGTTCGCTAACGCGCTCATGCAGAAGTATAAACCAGGCTTGAGCAAGTGTGTTGCAATATGTTGGGTGAGCAAGTCTGGCGCAAATTGACTGCCATGGTATCACTTAAGCCTGGTTTATACTTCTGCATGAGCGCGTTAGCGAACTTAAACGTTCACGTTCATTTGACGCTTACATTCGCACAGCAGTTTGCCTACATACTTCAACGTAAGTTTAACGGGTTTACTAGGTGGCAGTGTTGCATTCAGTAATCCAGAATGTACAGAAAACCGTAGAAGAACAGACATGGCAACTCCCATTCATGTCCCACAAAAGTATAAACAGAGACCGAAGGTTGCTCACTGCTTTTCATATTTTCTTATTTCAAATCAAGTTTATTTATAGAGCACGTTTCAAACAAGCAGAGCTGACCAAAGTGCTGTACAATACATGCACATACAGTTTATCAAACAAAACAGAAAACAGTTGTAACATATAGCCTATATAATATAGCCCCCCTCCCCCCCGCGCCCATGCCTAGATCCGCCCCTGACACAGCTGTTCCGCTCCTGCTACTTCTCAAGGGTCAACGGCCAAGAGAAATTCCAGACCCACGGTTTCTGTACATAATCATTTAAATTGTGAAGCTTGTGCAGCTTTTGATTGAGAGGGAGAGCGCTTTGCTTATCCGAAACTTCCTTCAGGAAGTGTTTTTCGTCCATGTGACGTCAGGCTGATTTCAGCGCAATGTAGCCTATGGGGTGTACACCGTACACCAACCAAGCATTATGTCATAGAGATCGTGGCACACAAGGATTGTGTTCGCTATGTAAAGACTGGAGTAAATCCCCCAACAAAAAACCCTTTGTGCACTATGCACTTTAAAAACTGTTGTGCACACCACATAGAGGTGGGCTTATCACATTCCAATAAAAAGAGAATAAAAGAACAGCGGCCAAACTCAACGTTTCTGTCACTCGTTGAAAGAATGGAGACCTGAACTTAAGTGAGGTAGCTGTGCCTTTGAACTGCGTCAAATTAGATTTGTTTTTAGTAAAATATCTCATCAGAAAGACAGCTATATCTATGATTTACTTTGAAATTAGAAATACAATTATATTACGAATTGAAAGGACTGCCAAAAAAAAAAAATTACTGAAACTGTTTACCCTAAAAATTCAGAAAAAATGAACAGGCTATTTTAGCAGCTTTGCTTAAGTCGTTGTTAGCCCAATTACAGCTGACGTTGGCTAACCAAGCGCAGCGGGTTACACTTTATTTAATGTGCAACTTCACTTCATATCAGCACGAAACAAGGTGGAATAACTTTAACTAGCGAACGACTAACGTCAAACTAACGACGTTAGCCTTGTCCTGTCCCTTCAGCAAGGCCGCTCCCACCCCGGCCCTAGCCTAGTCTACATGTCTCCACTCTCGATGGTATCGTTAGCTTAGCTATTTTATTGCTAGTTAAATATACTAACTGTTCATATAACAAAAACAAACCTTGTTATATTTGGTCCAGTATATGGTTTCATTCTGCTCCTTGGTAACCTCTTTATGCATGCATTATGCTGTTCTTTAAGACATCAACATTACTAGTAGGTTAGCTCCGGCATCATCATGAATACTCTCCATCATTGGTAAACAAGCAGTGTCCGTGACGTGAAGCCAGCGACAACTAGCGACACTTTCAACGTGACGTAAGCCCAAAACTGAAAGTGCACAAAATACCAAAATCGATGCGCTGCCTTCAAAATAAGACAGTTCAAACCCAGAGCCATAAAGAATAGAATAATATTTATTCGGAAACTAAACTAAAAACAATTAACATAGAGATAATTTACTCCAGTAGGCTATGTTACGTTGGGTTAACGCAAAATATTATGTTTTGGAAAGAAACATTTAAATTAATTAGAATCAACATAAAACTATGATTTCAAATTAACATGATTTGTTTATGTAGAGGGTTGGGACCTCTATAGAATTTTAAAGAAAAACAGACAACCCCCCTATTTTTTTAATAGCAGTTTGCCTAACTAATTCTATTTACCAATGATTATTATTCCATAGAACCATAGGTGTCGCAAAAGGGAGCTGTAAATCAAGCCGCCGACATGCGCACGGAAGAAATAAATGTGTGCGTGGCACACGTGATAGAGGCTCGGCACAGAAAAGAGAAATGTTTAGGTTATGCAGTCACCCATTAAGGTCTGTGAGATTCCCCATATCTGTAATATACCCATAAAAGAAACCGTTACGCATTTAGGAGTTAAGATTAGCAAAAATAAATACTCAAGATGTGGTTTAAACTTTGATCCAATTAGGCCTATAGATAAGGCCAAGAAAAAACTAAATCACTGGTTACAGAGGGATCGAACTTTGAAAGGAGGAGTTCTGTTAACCAAAGCGGAGGGAATTTCGCGTCTAAGATGCTGCTATCTCACTGTATGTTTCTAATAAGACATCTAAAATTATTGATAACATGCTTTCTAATTTCATATGGAAAAATAAAACACATAATGTTGAAAAATCTGTTGTTATGAACAGATATGAATCAGGAGGACTTAACTTTTTTGACTTTACCACCCGTAATAACACGTTTAAAATCAATTGGATTCAACAATTTTTGAAAAATCCCACGTCAATTTGGAACTTCATACCTCATTACATTTTCTCCAAATTAGGCAGGCTTAAATTTATCTTGGTCTTTAATTATAAGATGGAAAAGATCCCGTTAAAATTGTCCAATTTCCATCAAGTGCTGCTTGCTTGGTCCCTCATCTGTAAACATAACTTTTCGCCTCACAAATATATTATCTGGAATAATAGTCACATCATATAAAAACAAACCCCTGTTTTGTCAGAATTGGTATTCAAATGATATTAATTTGGTGAGGCAGTTATTAAACGATGATGGTATTTTGCTTAGCTATTCGGAATTCCTCACTAAATTTGGAATCCTATGCCTCCAAAAGAATATGCAGTCGTTATGGATGCGATCCCTTCTGGAGTCATAATGCTATTAAAAGATGCAGCAAAATATGGGTCTATGTTGCTGGCCCCAGATCCAGTCGATACTCCCGTGGGTTGAATATGTTTTTCGTCTGTTAAAAATAACAGAGGTATACGCAGTTTATTTCAGAATGACGTAGTCTCCGTCTCCTATGTTGTTACTTATTGGAACAGCTTTACAGAAAACCTTAATTGGAAAAATATTTGGAATTTACCATATAAATATTTATTGACCAATAAAATAAGAGAAATTTCCTTTAAAATCAGACATAGATATTATCCTACAAATCATTATCTTATCAAGTTAAAAAAGGACATTACTGTAAATTGTTCTTTCTGCAATGTAGGCCCTACTCCCAGGAACACTTCTTCATTTGTTTTGGAGCTGTACTTATACTAAAAGGCTATGGAAGGATTTAAGTAGATTTATTATTGATAATTCAGACCGTTCTAAAAAATAAAAGGAGTGTAGGGAATTTTAAAAAGTATCCTTTCATTAGCAAATTCAGCCCCTGCTCAAGTTGAGGAAAAATAGGAGTTGAGGCCTTTCCCAAGTGGGAGCCGGTGAGTGTCGACCTTGGGCCTTGTTCTAACAGTGGAGATAGTCTGAGTGTGGGATATTGTATACATGTTTAACATTCAGGCATTTGTCTTATTTGGATTATTAATTTTAGTGACAGTTCACCGTTATCTCCCTGCAGAAAACCCGCAGTAGAGTAATTGGAGCAGGATAATACTAAGAAGTTAGCAGGGGTATTTTTATTTAAAAAAAATTGTGTGTGTGTGTGTGGGGGGGGGGGGGGGGGGTGTCTAATTGGGACAGCGTGACAGCACAAAAACCCAAGCAAGCAGGTTGGGCTCCCTTAAAACTGGCCAAAAGAGGGAAATGGTCCAACCCCGACTAGTGGCTTTGGGACAGGGCACTTATTTCCCCCGACTTGGAAAACCCTATTAGTAACAGGGAAAAGGATATAATATTTTATTTCAGGGTAAAACAGGTGAGGTAAGAGGGAAGTAAGTTCCTTATCGGCCTGTTGATTGGGTGTCCAATACATTTACAGACGGATCAGATTCCAATGCAGATCTAGCGGATCAGGGGTTTAGTAGGTGGAAAGACACCCCTCTGCGCATCCAAACCTCCGGAGTAAAATATATAGATGTCGTTGGGATCCATTAGAAGAGACTAGAGGACCAGTGGTAATGGCGGTTAGAATGTTGTGTGTATGACTCATCCTGGGGCAGATATACCAAGGGCCCCTGACAATTAAGGAACAGGGAATTTATAGTCAGAATGACATCTAGAGAGAGTGGTGCTAGGGGAGAGGCCCGATCTGAACCCTTCGTAGTGACCACCATAGGCTGGCTTTCTGTCCACTTAGATAGGCAGCCTTCTCGGAAGAAAACCCTAAAAGCTGTGAAGCCAGAGGGAGCGACCTCCTTGTCGGGAGAGCTATGGGGTTTTGGACGGCACTGTGCTTTTGAGTTTCGTGTTGCCTACTCTGGGGAGCCCAGGTGTAGGTATTTTAATAGGGGAAAGGGACACTATTATTATCTTGATGGTGGATGGAGTGGTGGATGCTGGTGTAAACACCTGCCCTGCTATCAAGCCGAAGAGGAGGATGTCACCTCAGACTGTGAGAATGAGGCCCACCCTCTGGGAGGGTCAAAAGATAAGAATAAGACACAAGGTGATAAGGGTAACCAGCGTAGACACATGGCAGACAGCAGGCAGACCACTTTAGCAAATCAAGTTGTGACTCTGAGATTGAAACCAACAGCTTTTCAAGATGGCCAGCAACGACAACACAAACCACAGCAACACCGAGGGGGACATTAATGATATTGCCTTGACCCCAAACTCTTTGGTGAGTTTTGTTTTAACAGCAATTGTGTTGGGAATAATGGTGGTCATACCTTATGTTGATTTATTTTTAACAAATATGGTCTGTGGGGATCCGTATAGAGCAATATGCTTGATAATGTATGGGATGAGAATAGTGATTAGAGTGGTGAAGGGACATACAGTGCTGTTCAAAAGTATTTGCCCCCTTACAGATTTTTTCTGTTTTTGCTTCTTTGTCACACTTACATTTTTCAGACCATCAAACAAATATTTATATCAGACAAACCTGAGAGAATACAAAATGCAGTTTTTAAATGATGATTTCATTTATTAAGGGAAAAAAAGCTATCCAAACCAACCTGGCCCTATGTGAAAAAGTAATTGCCCACTAAACCTAATAACTGGTTGTGCCACCCTTGGCGGCAACAACTGCAATCAAGCGTTTGCGATAACTGGCAATGAGTCTTTCACATCGCTGTGGAGGAATTTTGGCCCACTCTTCTTTGCAGAATTGTTTTAATTCAGCCACATTGGAGGGTTTTCGAGCATGAACGGCCTGTTTAAGGTCATGCCACAGCATCTCAATCGGATTTAAGTCTGGACTTTGACTAGGCCACTCCAAAACCTTAATTTTTTATTTTTTTGAGCCATTCAGAGGTGGACTTGCTGGTGTGCTTCGGATCATTGTCCTGCTGCATAACCCAAGTGCGCTTGAGCTTAAGGTCACGAACTAATGGCCAGACATTCTCCTTCAGGATTTTCTGGTAGAGAGCAGAATTCATGGTTCCATCAATTACGGCAAGTCGCCCAGGTTCTGAAGCAGCAAAGCAGCCCCAGACCATCACACTACTACCACCATGTTTGACTGTCGGTATGATGTTCTTTTCCTGAAATGCTGTGTTAGTTTTACACCAGATGTAACGGGATGCACACCTTCCAAAAAGTTCCACTTTTGTCTCGTCAGTCCACAGAATATTTTCCCAAGTCTTGGGAATCATCAAGATGTTTTTGGGCAAATGTGAGACACGCCTTTGATTTATTTTTGGTCAGCAGTGGTTTTCGCCTTGGAACTCTCCCATTGATACCATGTTTGCCCAGTCTCTTTCTTATTGTTGAATCATGAACACTGACCTTAACTGAGGCAAGTGAGGCCTGCGGTGCTTTAGATGTTGTTCTGGGTTCTTTTGTGACCTCCTGGATGAGTTGATGCGCTCTTGGAGTAATTTTGGTAGGCCAGCCACTCCTGGGAAGGTTCACCACTGTTCCATGTATTCTCCATTTGTGGATAACGGCTCTCACTGTGTTTTGCTGGAGTCCCAAAGCCTTAGAAATGGCTTTGTAACCCTTTCCAGACTGATAGATGTCAATGACTTTGTTTCTCATCTGTTCTTGAATTTCTTCAGATCGGGGCTTGATGTGTTGCTTTCTGAGATCTTTTAGCCTACTTCATGTTGTCAGACAGGTTCTATTTAAGTGATTTCTTGATTCTACAGTTCTGACAGTAATCAGGCCTGGGTGTGGCTAGTGAAATTTAACTCAGCTTTCCAAAAAATATGGTTAATCACAGTTGATTCATGATTTAACAAGGGGGGGCAATTACTTTTTCACATAGGGCCAGGTTGGTTTGGATAGCTTTTTTCCCTTAATAAATGAAATCATCATTTAAAAACAGCTTTTGTATTGACTCAGGTTATCTTTGTCTGATATTAAAATTTGTTTGAAGATCTGAAACATTTAAGTGTGGCAAAAAGGCAAAAACAGAAGAAATCTGTAAGGGGGCAAATACTTTTGCACAGCACTGTATCTACATGCCTGTGGCAGTGTGTGGTGCCGTGTTGTCATCCGATGAAGGGGGTTCCAGCCTGGTTATCGGTCACCACCACTCAGACCACCGGGATTCATTTAGTGGGTGTTATTAAAGATATAGCCGGAGGAACAGTAATGGTGTGGCTTTGGGTACAGAACACCTTCAGTATTAGGAGCAAATTGTTTTACAGAAATTGTTAACATGAGTTTAAAGTTAAGCCAAGAAACTGCAGGAGGAGGTTTATAAAAAGTTATAAGGTTATGCTGCCCACTTTATATGTTGGATGACATTCAGACTGGTAGAAATACTGCTGATGTTTCAATATTGTAAGGAAAGTGTGGAGATTGCCCTACTGATGCCCTAACTTCTGACAGATACCGCTCACGCCTTTCTCCCCGATATAGGGATATGCTGGGGAGAGAGTTGGGGCCAGGTCTAAGGGGGCAAATCTGCCTCCTTGAATTTTTCTGCTGCCTGCTCAAGCATGAAGAGTGGTTAGTTGATTTGAATTGAAACAAGCACAGTAGCACTAACACACACAAACCGAATTAAATTCTGATATGACCAATCATATTGCTGTGTATTTGTTTGTTTTTTCTGCTGAGGGTGGTGCGTGCCTCTTGCAGGTGTGGCCAGGCGGATAATAAGTAGACCAGGGGGAAAAAAGTAGACCAGCAAAGCGTTCATTGTGACGTTTCTCTCTCTCTCTCTCGATACAAATTATTAAAGGGAGGGTTCAAACAACACTATAGCTAAAAAAGGTTTAAACAGGTCACAATGAGAAATATGCGATTAAAAGTAAGTAACCTTCCCTTTAAATTATCACGTTTGATCTACTTTTTCCCGTCTACTTATTATCCGCCACAACGGCCTACGTCTGTATGTTGACTAGAACAGAAGTTTGTGACAAGTTAGCGAGTCATTAGTAATAAGAAATGTCTAAAAGACAAAAACTATCTGACTGGGGTATAAGAAAAAGAGCATTTATAAAGAACAAAAACGCCTCAAGGTTTATAGATGATTTGATATTATAGCCCCCTCCGAGAGTCGCCACCTTAACGTGGTGGATGGGTTTCAGTGTCCCTGTGACCCTGGGAGCTGTATTGTCGGGGACAGTAGCCCCTGGTAGGGTCTCCCATGGCAAATTGGTCCCAGGGGAGGGTCCAGACTAAGCGCGATTCAAAAAAACACCCCAATGAAGCGGAACCAACGGTGCTGTGGCACCTCGCCCGGAAGAGGGAAACTGGGGCTACCCCCTGGAGCCAGACCCGGGCGGGATGCTTGTCGGCGAGCGTCTGGTGGCTGGGCCTTGACCCATGGGGCCCGGTCGGGCACAGCCCGAAGAAACAACGTGGAGCCGCCGGAGTTGCTGGGTGGGGTCCTGAAAAGGGTACCATCTAGTGATTCTATTGTTCTGCTGGGGAACTTCAACGCCCATGTGGGTGACGATGTAGAAACCTGGAGAGGTGTGATTGGGAGGAATGGCCTGCCCGATCTGAACCAGAGTGGTGCTTTGTTGTTGGACTTCTGTGCTAGGCATGGATTGTCCATAATGAACACGATGTTCGACCATAGGGAGGTTCATAAGTGTACCTGGTACCAGAGCACCCTAGGCCGCAGATCGATAATCGACTTTGTGGTCGCATTATCAGACCTGCGGCCAGATGTCTTGGACACTCGGGTAAAGAGAGGAGCTGAGCTGTCAACTGATCACCACCTGGTGGTGAGTTGGATCAGATGGCGGGTGAGGCTCCCAGACAGACCCGGTAAACCCAAACGCGTAGTGAGGGTGAATTGGGAACGTCTGGTTGAGGACCCTGTCCGGGAGGTCTTCAACTCCCACCTCCGGAAGAACTTCTCGTGCATCCCGGGGGAGGTTGGGAACATTGATTCCGAGTGGACCATGTTCAAAACCTCCATTGTGGAAGCAGCTGCTAGGAGTGGTCAGAAGGTCGTCGGTGCCTGTCGTGGCGGCAACCAAAGAACCCGCTGGTGGACACCAGCGGTGAAGGAAGCCGTCAGACTGAAGAAGGAGGCCTTTCGGGCTTGGTTGGTCCTGGGGTCTCCTGAAGCAGCAGACGGGTACCGGGCGGCACGAAGGGCTGCAGCTTCGGTAGTCAAAGAAGCAAAAACCCGGGTGTGGGAGGAGTTCGGGGAGGCTATGGAGAAGGACTTTCGGTTGGCCTCAAGGAAGTTCTGGCAAACCGTTAGACGGCTCAGAAAGGGAAAGCAGGGATTGGCCCAGGCTCTGTTGAGCAAGGGAGGAGAACTGCTGATCCGGACTGGGGATATCGTCGGGCGGTGGAAGGAGCACTTTGAGGAACTTCTTAACCCCGCCAACATGTCCTCTGTGGAGGAGGCAGAGTTCGAAGACTCGGGAGAAGTCTCAGCAATATCCCTGGCAGAGGTCACTGAGGTAGTTGGGAAGCTCCTCAGCGGCAAGGCGCCGGGTGTGGATGAGATTCGCCCCGAGGTGCTGAAGGCTCTGGACATTGTTGGGCTGTCTTAGCTGACACGCCTCTTCGGTGTCGCGTGGAAGTCGGGGACAGTACCATTGGAATGGCAGACCGGGGTGGTGGTTCCCATTTTTAAAAGGGAGGGTGTGCTCCAATTATCGGGGTATTACACTTCTCAGCCTACCTGGGAAAGCTTATGCCAGGGTGTTGGAAAGAAGACTCCGACTGATTGTCGAACCTCGGATCCAGGAGGAGCAATGCGGATTCCGTCCTGGTCATGGAACAGTGGACCAACTCTTTACCCTTGCGGGGCTGTTTGGGGGGGCATGGGAGTTTGCCCATCCAGTCTACATGTGTTTTGTGGACTTGGAGAAGGCCTACGACCGTGTCCCCCTATATAACCGGAGTTAGAGTTGTGTCCGTATACTCGGCACAAAGTCAAATATGTTTTCAGTGGGTGTTGGACTCCGCCAGGGCTGCCCCTTGTCACCGGTTCTGTTTGTGATTTTCATGGATAGAATCTCAGGGCGTAGCCGGGGGGAGGAGTGTGTCCAGTTTGGGGACCTCAGAATTGCTTCTCTGCTCTTTGCAGATGATGTGGTTCTGTTGGCTTCTTCAGACTGTGACCTTCAACATGCACTGGAGCGGTTTGCAGCTGAGTGTGAAGCGGTCGGGATGAGAGTCAGCACCTCCAAGTCTGAGGCCATGGTTCTCTGCCGGAAAACGGTGGAGTGCTCTCTCCGGGTTGGGATTGAGTTGCTGCCCCAAGCGAAGGAGTTCAAGTATCTCGGGTTCTCGGGGAAAAATGGAGCGTGAGATTGACAGGCGGATTGGTGCAGCATCAGCAGCAATGCGGGCGTTGTACCGGACCGTCGTGGTGAAGAAGGAGCTGAGCCGAAAGGCGAAACTCGCGATTTACCAGTCGGTCTACATTCCAACCCTCAACTATGGTCATGAGCTTTGGGTAGTGACCGAAAGAATAAGATCGCGAGTACAAGCGGCTGAAATGTGTTTCCTCCGTAGGGTGGTTGGGGTCAGCCTTAGGGATAGGGTAAAGAGCTCGGTCATCCGTATTTGAATTGTATTTCCTCTTATTTTATGTCCTACATTGTAGAACAGTAACATGTTTTGTAGTAGGTTACGCCTGTGGGCGTGCGTGCCATTTCATTTGTTCGGTGTGAACCGTACAAGTAACATAGCTTGCCACAGCGAAGCAACGTTCGTAGGTGGGGCAGCAAAATTTGATCTTGCCTAGAGCGGCATATTGTCTAGGGACGGCCCTGGCAGTAGTGGTTGACTACGGAGTGGGGGAGGTACGTCAGGAGCCCTGGGGAAACTGGTTCTTAGATGTATATGGGGAAACCACCTTTCAACAAAGGTGCTTGAGAGGGTTGTTGCTGCTCAACTTCAGTCCCACATTGACTCCAATAACCTTCATGAACCATTTCAATTCGGTTTCCGTACAAAACACAGCACCAAAACAGCCCTTGTTAAAATCACCAACGACCTCCTCTGTGCAGCTGACTCAGGACTACTATCCATCCTCATCCTCCTTGACCTTAGTGCCGCCTTTGACACCATCTCCCACTCAGTACTCCTGGAGCGCTTGACTGGCATTGGGATCACTGGTGTCGCACTCTCCTGTAATGTATTCAAATTGGCTTACTCACTGTAATTGCTCCCTTGTACTTTGCCCGGCTGTCTCCCCTTGTTTATCAGTGTTTTCACAAATGGTGTGTGCCATTATGGTTTCCATTGTTGTTTCCTACCCTACACCCCCTTTTGTATTGTTACTCTGTTGCTGAATTATTTTTATTTTATATTTCATTTTCATTCATATTTGTATAGTGTAATTGTAATATTTACTGTAAGGTGACCTTGAGTGTCTTGAAAGACGCCCTCAAATTAAATGTATTATTATTATTATTATTATTATTATTATTATTATTATCATCATTAATAACAAACAGTGATGGGTCTTGCAGGCTTAGCTACTGTGGTTGCCACAGGACCCCGCAAAAGTTCAATATTTCAGGAAGGGCCATGTACCTATTTTCAACCTATTAGATCAGACCTGGGCAAAAAGCGGCCCACCGGCCATATGCAGCCCGCAACCTGATTGAAAACCGCCCGCAAAATCCTGCTCAGATCACATTAAGAATTTGCGATAGTCAAGTTTTGAAAAACGTATTTGTGATTCAAATTAAAAGTCCAATGAATACTAGCCTCTGTCTTTGTGTAATGATATAACTCCCACCGGTTGTGGGACATTTATTTCGAAGGCAGGCTTGGAAGGAAAGGGCTAACCCCAAATATGAAAATGTACAGAGCGCCAAGAGCTCAAATGAGACTAATTTAAATTGACAGTAAAATTGACCAATCATATCTTAACTCTAAATGGGTTATGGGTGGCCATTGTTTATTGTTATTAATAATGCTAACTTTGTGGCATTTTGTGGCATGTTCCACTGTTATGTGGGCACGAAACTAAGGATGAAAACAAATCACAAGCTAACGGAATAAAAAACCTGCCGATAAACTAGCTAGCTAGGCTATCTAACTTGTTAGTTTATTGTGCAAGTGAGAAACGTTGCTAATAATTAGGACACCATTATCCATGCCATTCTCCAGATTTAATTAAATTAAAAGTTGGATGGACTTTGTTTTCAAGTACGATCATCAGAGGGTAAGTTATTTAAAAATAGGCTGCCATGCCAACTGTTTCTGATCTGGCCACTGGTTAAACGTAAGGTTTAAAGGTGCAAATAGCCTGGCTATATTTGTAATAGGCTTCGCGGTCATGATTGAGGCTTGCATGACATTTTGTGGTTTTGTGTGGTAGGAGGGTGAACGATAGGGTTGCTGACTCTGGCTACCTCGGCCATTTTAAGGGGGTAGATGTCATGGGTTTTTGCAAGCCCGACCCGTTGTTAGTAGTGATGGGAAGATCGGTTCATTTTAGTGACTTGGTTCTTTAACTCTCCTTCCGTAAATTGAAGTACTCTTTTTTCGAGTCTTTTCGTTCATTTCATTCGGGGGGGTTACTGCGAACTGACGTGTAATAATCCAAAAATCAACGTTGTCATAACTTAAGCATGAAGCAGTCACGTTACAAGTAGGCCTAAACGAAAGACTCAGTCCCTAAGGGTGAACTGCTAATTTATGTTTCCTGATCTGTCGTGCCTATGCAGCTATCACGTGACCAGTGAACAAAAGATTTAGACCAGAAGACCCATTCGAGGGATGAACTACTCTTTTGAACGAACTACTCGTTCAGACCCGAAGAACCATTCGAGGGGTGAACTACTCTTTTCTCTTTCCTATACTGAGCCTATGCGGCTGTCACGTGAAAATTGAACGAACGACTCAGACCCAGACGAGGGGTGAACTACTCATTTCTGTTTCCTGTCCTGTCTTTCGAGTCTTTCATTCACTTTTCACGTGACTGCTAGGCGTAGCATAGAAAACAGAAATTATTGAATTGGTTCGTGAAATATTATTACTGGTTTTGGGTCTGTTTTTTTTTTACTGTTTTTCACTTTACAGTTTACAGTCAAATCAAACAAAACAAAACCACCAGATTATTAGGCATCTTGTACTGCAATATTGTGTGATTTAGTTGTAGTTCGAGTGTGATTGTTATTTTGCTGTATGGGACAACTTGATTTGAAATAAATACATCTTAAAGTTATATCAATATTGTGATTTTTTGGCTAAATACAACACATCACGTTTCAGTAAAGGAGTATATCGCAATTGCTTTTAGGTGACTTAATTATCACAGTTGATTGTTTGTGAGGAGGATTTGCATTTTTGTTTAGAAATCAGCTGTTTGTTTTGGTGATAACTCTCACTCTCTCCGTGCTGCTTTCTCGTTGCACATTGGCATTGTTGGTGGTAACATTTGCAGTAATATCAAATGCTATATGAAATGCTAGACTGACCATTCGTCGTCGTCATCCAACCCCGACGAGGGACGGAGGGTAAGCGGGCCAAGATTTTTGAGTCACGGATCGCTAAACTAAAGAAAATACGGTTTCAGGTCAGCCTCTCACTTCAGCTGTTTAATCCATACATTCCTTTTAGGGTTTTTTTCAGCAGGGAATCAGTAAAAACCTAACCCTATACTTTACCCCGATATTTTAGTACATCCTCAAACACAACAAGTCTTGGGCGTCTTCTCTCACTCAAATCTCGGTTACTTCCGCCACCCAGAAGTGTTACTGGCGTCTGTTTACAAAACATACTGATCTCCTATTAACCCCGCCAAGCCACGTCAGAAACCATACCCGACTTCACTGCTTTAGTTAATGACCACAGACATCACTCCTCACACTAGTTGTGATGCGTCAGTGATGACGCATCACATCTTGTTACCGGTAAGTCATATTATTATTATTATTATTATTAGGCCTCTTTTTGGCGCCTTAACTACGCCCGCAGTTTTGACCCAATCATTCCATTCCAGTGCCCACATGTCTTGGGTATTGCAGTCCACTGCGCTTACTTACAGCTAAACGATCGGTTCACGTGTTACATTTTTAATTATTATTTTTAATCGGTTTTTGGCCCCATTGAAATGAATGGGGAAGAGGATTTTGACTGGTATAGAGATTTCACGTGCATATACCACCATCTAGCTTTGATATTATGTAATTGCAAGTTGTTTTGTTGGGCTATACTGACTGTCTTGGCTTTTTAACTGCAGCCAGGGCCGCCTTTACAATATAGGCAAACTAGGCAGCTGCCTAGAGCGGCACTCCCAAAAAGCGGCCAATCCGCCTCCTTGGAATTTTTCTGCCGCCCGCTTAAGCATGAAAAGTGGTTAGTTGATCTGAATTAAAACAAGCACAGTAGCACTAACACACACAAACCGAATGAAATTCTGATATGGCCAATCATGTTGCTGTGTAATTTTTTTTTTTTGGTTTTTTTTCTGGTAAGGGTGGTGCATGCCTCTTTCCAGCGAGACCAGCAAAGCGTTGATAGGTCCATTTGTGACGTTTCTCACTCTCTCTCGATAATTTTTTTAAAAGGGAGGGTTCAAACAACGCTATAGCTAAAAAAGGTTTTAACAGTTAAGTTATTCCTGGTCACAACGAGAAATATGTGATTAAAAGGCAGTAACCTTCCCTTTTAAATTCTCACGTTTGGTTTACTTTTTCCTGTCTAGTTATTATCCGCCACAACTGCGAAGTCTGTATGTTGACTAGAACAGAAGTGAGAAGTTAGCGAGTCATCGGTAATAAAAGGCTGGCGGAGTGGTGGTCTTTTCCTGCATGTCTGTTTAGTCAACATGCTACAGCACATGAGTCAGGACCTGAGAGTGCCAGTCGAGTGTCATCCACAAGCTCAGGTTGGTGTAGTGGGCTCTAGCTATCTAGCTAGCTAGTCTAGCACAGTGCAGTGGTTCTCCAAAGCTTTTGACACAAGGCATTTGATTTTTCTATCTCGGCAACTGATTTGTCGATTAAACACGTATGTAGCTAGTAGCTACCACAATAACATAGGCTAGTTCACTTTCAACAGCAAGCAGAAATATCAGGCTAGCAACTTGTCATGCTTTCATTGCCAGCAGAAGGCTGTTTAATGTAGCCTATTCACATAACCACTTTTTTTAATAATAATACATGGGATTTATAAGCGCCCTTCTAGTAACTCAAGGACACAGGATAATATTAGTGCTATTATTATTATATTATTTACAAAGTAAATTAGTGCATTAACCCAGAGGAATATGTCTACTCAGTCAGTCCCTGCCATGTAAAATAATTTGTTGTGAAGAAAAAAACTATTTCGATTATGTTTTGCTATTTTATCAAGTACCGGAGCACACCAGTAATCCCCCCATAATAATTATGCACTATAATTGCAAACAACGCACTGCAGCTATGGATGTGGGGGGTGTTACAAATTGTTGGGTTAAAGTATTGACAATCCAGAACATTTAAACATAAACCTTGGTTTCGTTAGCCATGCCAATACAGTTTTTGATTCACGTTTCTATTACTAATGTAACCAACC